>CM034361.1:28258433-28342593 GCA_019925275.1 Mytilus edulis | reverse complement strand
CCACCAACTTTAAATTTGTACTGTACCGCTTTCTTATCTTTTGGAAAAATTATCGTTTGTATTAAGATTAAGATTTAAATTCCTTTAATTTGTATGTTTTTTTAGATTACAAGAATTGGTAAAATATTGATGTTATTTTTTTAATTAATCCTCGCCATTATTACAATAAACAAAGATGAATAGATCAAAAGTATACATACGCTAAATTGAATTAAAATGTCATAGCCGGAATGCAATTTGCTGTCGGAAATGGATTCGTAACCAAAATACCCTTTGCAATTCGAAAATTTTTCTTCAATCCTTTCCCAGGAAATTGTGGTGTTATTTTTAAACTAATATGAGCATACGGCTTAGTGTTGTTTAAATAATGATAGGAAACAATACAAATTATTAAACATGTTCAATATTAGATGTCCACTAATTTCAATTCCACCTTCTGGTCATTTGTTAATATTTGTTATTTCCGAAGTGATACTGAATTTTCGTTAATTGTAAGATTCATGTTATGTAATTAGCTAAAGTTCAGTTTAACTGTTTCTCTGATTTTCAACCACTGCGTTCTTTATCCTTAAACCTTTTCAATTGATCCTGAATATTTGTTATTTTGGTATATGAATCAAATTGATGACCAGATGATGCGTATCTCGACAACCAATGTCTTTTCAGTGATGCTTGAGGCCCAAATTTTTGTAATACTAAACTTTTTTTAACAGATGTGGAGCGTCTAAAAAGAAAAGAACAAAAATATAGCAAAAGTCGGGCAAAGAAATTCGAGATTTGCACGAGGGAGATACATTCCTCAATTTGAAATTATTTCAAACACTTTGTTATAGCAAATTTGATTTTCATACCAGTACCGCAGTGCTGGCTATTGAGGTAGTGATACCCTCGAGGACTATCAGTAAACCAGCAGAAGCATCGACCCAGTAGTAGTACTTTCATCAACGGTACTAGTTTCTGCACCAGACGCCCATTTAGACAATTAATCAATTCTCATAGGTGCTCGATGCAAAAGTATGTGCAAGTTTAATGAAAGTTATCTTTAAACAAGCTGGTCTATCTCGTGAATTTACAAATCACTCCATAAAGTCAACAGGCAAATCATACCACATCTTCTTTTTTAATACTGTCCAAGATGTGAACTAATTTTCTGATAGTGACATTATAAGGGTGTCATGACACAGATCAGAAACTTCAAATACAATTATACAGGAAAGGTCATAACTAAAAGAAATAAGTCGTGCGCTATGCATATCTGTTATAAATACATGTACTGAAGATATTGTTGAAATTACCCTCTCACAGTAACAAATTGAAGCTAACTTGATGAAGATATATGAAACTAATGCCACCGTTCGAACATTAGAAACAACTTCTGTCAGCGTCTCAATTCATGTTCTTGCAGATCATGAATTACATACCAACTCCTTTGTTCTACCAGGGGTGATCTGAGCCGGGTGATCCCTACCAGATCACCCCAGTAAGGCCCAGTTTGAGTTTCTCTGTTTTGCATGCTTTCCTTTGGTTTGTAACATTTTAACGGGAATGCCTAATCTACAATAAAAAAAATCCATTGTCTATGCTGGGAGCTTTAGCATATCAACCCACGACACATAACCCTAAACGAGGACGACTGGGTACCAACTCTCAGTAATTGAATATATTTAAAGGAAGCAAGATATTTTCATAATTGGAATTTTAACACTTTCCATAATTAAGGCGAGTCGTAAGACTGATTGTTCAATGGTATTCTCTACCCTTTTTATAAGAGGGGCGAGTTGATAAACAAAAGTGGAGCGATTATTTTAGAAAGTGGCGTTTAAGTGTGGACCGATTAGCCAGTTGGGCGAGTTGACATGGTTTCATAAATACACATCGTTTTCGGGGGTCATAAAGGGTATATATTATATAGTAATATATAAAGTATGTTATAATGGTTGTGTTGTGTTCTAAACTAGATTTTATTAATTGTAAATGTTTTTTTCGTCTAATATAAAACAGCTCGGATGTAAAATAGTAATCCCATTCGGACTTGGTGTGTCAGTGTCAGATCACCGCGATGGCCGGAGGCCAGAGGGTGATTTGACACTGACACACCAAGTCCGAATGGGATAGCTATTACGAATAACCTGTCGGTATCTCGAACTTGTGCAAACTGTCGACAAATAACTTCATTGATAATGGGGTCAAACCACTAGATAACGTACCATTTACACCCATGACACCAAATACAATGAAGCATTCATGGCATGAAAATGTCATGTTCAAGTGAAACATTATTATAGGTACTTCCGTCTTGGGCAGTTTGTTTGAATTTGATTAATTTTGAATAATAGCTAGTTAAATAAATACTACTTTCAAAAAAGTCTCCCTTTAACCAGGAGTGTGTCAAATAAAACACAATTTGTAATAACACTGAAACAGATATTCATCAAGTGCAAATACCGTTTGTTTGCTGAAATAAACAATTGTGACTCTTTTAATAGCGGGGAATATAAAAAAAGGTCAATCCAAGAATAATTTCTGTTCGCGCTTCGCCCTCAGAGAAAACAAAATTTAAAGGTTGTCTATTTTGTATATTCACCTTCCTCAGGACCATATTTTAAAATATCTACATATCCGCAAAGCAAAAACATTTGCAATAGTGATATAAATACCGACACTGTCTTTGACGTCTTTATCTTAAGTAATAAACAATAATAATATATATTGAATCAGTATAAGACGATCAACTATTGACTCTCACAAGGAAGATATTAAAAAAAGTGTTCCAAATGTTGAAGTTGAAATCATCCCTTCGTAAATTTTACGGACGCCATCACGAGTTTGTTGACCGTTGGAACAACGGTTTTACAGATGATATTTGATATGTTCCTTGTGTCGTAGCAACAATTCACTTCCCTTTCACCACGAAAGTGACCTACCGAATTATACTATTTACGGGGTTTGTGATAACATAAGCAACACGACAGATGCTTCATGTTGATGTTCGTGTTGCTTAGTCTTTAGTTTTCTATGTTGTGTTTTTTTGTACTATTATTTGTCTGTTGTCTTTTCATTTTTAGCCATGCCGTTGTCAGTTTTTTTTTCGATATATGAGTATGACTGTCCCTCTGGTTCTTTCGCTTCTCTTTTATAACGATGTTTGCGATGTCGTTTGCTGCTGTCTGCCAAGGTAATTTATAGTTTATTTTTATATAAATTAAGCCGATAGATTTTTTTTTTTACAAAAGTCTCACATTTACAAATTCTTGAGTCTTTTGTCCATAACTATACAATATGTTCCAATAACTATTTGTGTCCGAATTTTTGTGTAGTGCAAAAAGCATTTGACTGATATATTACTATACGGTTGTTTGTAAAAAAGTAAAACCGATATGGTTGCAGTGTTCTAATAGAAAATTGTATCTAATATAAAAAAAAAAAAAAAGATGTCTTATGATTGTCAATGAAACAACTCTCCACAGGAGACTAAAATGACACAGAAATTAACAGTAATAGGTCACTGTATGGTCTTCAAAAATGAACAAAGCCCATCCCTGTATAGTCAGCTATAAAAAGCCCCGAAATGACAATGTAAAACAATTCAAACGAGAAAACTAACGGCCTTATGTACGTTCAATAAACGAACGAAAAACAAAAATGCTACACATTAACAAACGACAACCACTGAATTACAGGCTCCTGAATGTGGCGGGGTTAAACATGCTAGTGGGATCCGAACTCTCCCCTAAGCAGGGACAGTGTTATAACAGTACAACATAAGAACGAACTATATAAAACATTTGAAAAAGTCTTAACTCATCAGATGGACAATAATACATGAGGACGTGGCCGGGTACTTGTACATCTCAACAATAAAAAGACAATAGGTACATATCTGAGAGTACTCGCAGTTAACTGACAGCTTGTTCAAAGTCATTAACAACTAATACAAATATCAAGCATATCAAGCATATCAGAATAAATTATTTTACCTTTGTTCCAAGTTTTTGGATTCAAAAAGATGTGGTATGAGTACTGGTGCCAATGAGACAAATCTCCACTCAGGTCATAATTTGTATAAGAAAAACCTTTATATGTCGTAGTACGGTCTTTTGTTAAGTCTAGTACACAAAGAAAATTAGTTTGGATCAACGAAACTTATACTAAATATTTGGTGTACAGTTTGATTCAAAAGAAACACCGACATAGCTAGATTATGTAATTAATTATCTAATTACTACCACAAATTGATATTAATAAGTATTGTAATTTTCATTGCTATTACTAAATGTTTTATCAGTCTTACAAATCTAATCTTGAATTCTATGTGACGTCAACAAGTGCGTTGATGGCTTTGGCTAACTCGGCTGTGTATTTATATGTGCTGGTTTAAGTTGTTTTATGAAATGTAACCGTTTTTATTCAGTACTTAGTCACCACTTCGGTTTTATCATATTATATACTAATTTTATAAATTTTACTGTCGGCAAAGGTATGAATTATTCTCAATAATAAGGATGTTCTTATCCCAGGTAGAAAAGATCACAACTTTTTGGAACTTTTGGTCTTCAGTGCACTTCAACTTTGTACTCGTTTTGGCTTTCGAACTTTTTTTCATCTGAGCGTCACTGGCTAGTCTTGTGTGGACGAAACGCACGTCTAGCGTATTAACTTTTAGTAAACCTGATACCTTTTGTTAGCTATTATTAGTGTGTTTCTCTGTCCTATATGTTCTCTCATTTATTTGTATTGTAGTCCTGTCAAGTAATGTTGTCATTTTATTGTTATATTTTACATTGCCATAAAAGCGGGAGGTTTGGCATGCCACAAAACCAGGTTCAACCCACCATTTTTTCTTAAAATGTCCTGTACCAAGTCAGGAAAATGGCCATGTTTTTATTATAGTTCGTTTCTGTATGTGTTACATTTTAATGTTGTGTTTTTGTTGTGTCGTAGATCCCCTCTTATGATTGATGCGTTTCCCTCAGTTTTAGTTTGTAACCCGGATTTGCTTGTTTTTTCTTAATTGATTTATGAATTTCGAACAGCGGTATACTATTGTTGCCTTTATTTTTGTATTACAGCAAATGCAATGGCAGATGAAAAAAGAATAACAACTTCATAGAACTCTTCAAGTAAATTTATTCTACGCCAAATAAAGTACACAACAGTTTTCAGTGTCAACATGACTGTAATCGTTGGAATGAATACAAAGAGGGGAAATGATTAAACTTCAACTTTACATTGAAAATAAATTATGTTGACGTTATTCTGTATGCTACTGTTGAGACTTCTATAAAGTATTGATATCAGCACGAGACATTTTGATAAATAGATGTATCTAGATTATCTTTTATATAATTTGTCCTCAATGCTCTTCAACTTCGTACTTTATTTGGCTTTTTAAACATTTTTTTATTCGAGTGTCACTGATGAGTCTTTTGTAGACGAAACGCGCGTCTGACGTACTATAAAATTATAATCCTGGTATCTATGATGAGTTTATTTGTTTCATGATGATAAGGTTGAATATAATCTATATTAATGGTTCTTAAATATTGTCATGAATGTTACTTCAACTACAGGGTACTATGATTTATACTACAACTAGCTGTGTTTATTTCCTAAATATAGTAACATAGCTATATTTTGTATAATGTCAATTTCATCATGGAACACTTTCTCCACAATCAGGGGTCCTTTCAGGAATGAAAATAAGTTTGACATTTGTGTAACGATTTAAAAAGCTATCAATGTATTAATTTGAGTTGCAGTGTAAAAAAAATATTAGGTCAATGTCATAAAAATATATTCTTTTTTATACTCGGCGCAAAACTGGTGAAGGGCTCGGTAAAACCTTGCCCTTCCCCAGTTTCTCAGCGTCATACAAAAAAAATTAAATTTTTCTGACATTGACCTAAAATTGTTTTTATACTGCAACTTAAATTAATACATTGATACTTTTTTTCAGCCTTTTTGTTTTTCTCAATGAAGTACACTCTAAATCTTCGTCTTTTCTCTTTATTTGCCAAAAATTAACATAGCCAAGGTTTTATTTCTAGAGATGAAGGTTCAACAGTGTGTGATCTTATTTTAAAATGCATTATATTTTCAGTATAATCTAAATTATTTACAAGAGACATGTTTTGACAAAACTGTTGTCATAACTTTCAAGATGATCAGTTTGCTTTCATTTTTTGACGCACATAATGTTTGCACTTGATAAAAAGAAAAATCCCACTTAAAACAGAGGCAAATATACCAAAGGATATTCAAACATATAAGTCGATAAAAAAATTATTAATGAATGGCTATTATCTATTTTGAATTTATTGAACCATAAAACTAATTTTTGACTCTTAACATTGAATAATCCGCAAAAATTAGTTTTATGGTTCAATAAAATCAAAATAAATGATTGCCATTCATCATAAATAAATTTCTATCAAAAATAAGGCTCAAAGAACTTTTTATATTATTTATATTAACAATAACAACGTACACACATGTTGGCGTATGAATACACAACGTCAGAGTGGGCGTGTCGCCATCAAAATTGACAACATTGAAAATAAAACTAATAATTTTAACCAATCAGAAGACACTAAAAACACCAAATTTATTTATTAACATGTAAACCATAGTTGCAAAAAACGAAAAACCGGCCAAAAATTAACACCAGTACGCAAAACACAACCTAAAGAATAAACACCACTATAGATGTCAGAAGATGTGGTATTAGTGCCAATGAGACTCTCCTTCCAAGTCACAATTTGTAAAATGTAACCCTTATAGAAGAGGGACGAAAGATACCAAAGGGACAGTCAAACTCATAAATCTAAAACAAACTGACAACTCCATGGCTAAAAATGAAAAAGACAAACAGAAAAACAATAGTACACACGACACAACATAGAAAACTAAAGAATAAACAACACGAACCCCACCAAAAACTAGGGGTGATCTCAGGTGCTCCGGAAGGATAAGCAGATCCTGCTCCACATGTGGCACCCGTCGTGTTGCTTATGTGATTACAAATCCGGTAAATAGTCTAATTCGGTAGGTCATATTCATGAAAGGGAAGGGGATTGTAGTTACGACGTAAGGAACATATCCGATATCATTTGTGAAACGGTTATTCCATAACGGTCAACCAACTCGTGATGGCGTCCGTAAAATTTACGAACTTCCAAGGGATGATTTCAACTTCACTATTTGGAACTCTTGGTTTAATAGCTTCCTTGTGAGCAGCAAACCTCTATCAAGAAAATCATGATAGGAAATGCAAGCACGGGAATATCGTATCAATTGGGAGATATATACCCCGTATGCAGGTGCTGCTGGAATGTTGCTACTTAGAAATGGAAAGTTAGGTCAATGTACGGTCTTCAACATAGAGCCTTAGCTCACAACAGCAACATATAAAGGGCCACAAACATGACTAGTGTAACACCATTCAAACGGGAAAACCAACAGTCTGATCACTATAAAAAGCGAAATGTTACACTATTGTTTATTGTAAGGGTCAAAGGATGGTACATATCTAAACGTTTAAACCCGCGGCATTTGTTTGCACCTAATGTAGGACTCTGATGTTCAGTAATTGTCGTTTGTTGATGAATTTATACTACATGTAGTGAGTGTTATCATGTATGCTACTGTTGAGACTTCTATAACGTCCGTTATTTTTTCCTCAAAAAAAAGTTCATCGGAAAATACCAACACCTTGTTGATTAATTTTCCGTATCAACTTCATATATAATACACAATGGTCTTGAATTATAGATTCTTGGTTCTGGCATTTTCAATCATCTTAATAACGTGTTATATATTCTTTTATTTGTCTTTATGAATATTACTTTAATTGTTTAGTTTGTTTTCATTGATATCCATTTGACGTGGGTCGATACTTCTACATCCCGTCATTGTTTGATTCTTCTATGTTAATTCTCGTTTTTTGTGATTTTACTTTTCCCTAATTTTAATTATTATCATTCATTTCATTAGTACTTCTTTACATATGAGACATCGTACTTTGTAAGTTATTTAGCTTTACTAATTATTTTATATATGGAAATATCTGTTTGGTTCTACTTATACATCCCGCTCATGTTTTATAAAAATTGTCCTATGGTCAAACAGTGGTCTTGATGTACAGAATCTAAATTCTGACGTTGTAAGTTATCTTAAAAATGCGTTAAATTGTTCTCATATTTGTATTTGTAAATTATTTCTATTACTATTTAGTCCATTTTTGGTATATTTATTGGCCTGGCCTGGTACTTACTTATCCCGCCAATGTGTTGTTGTGTTATGGTCATTTTTTGTAAACATTTAAAAAAAATCTTTTACATTTGTGCTTAATATATGTCCTTTTTTCAATATGCCATTTTGCTTTCTTTGTTACTTGTAACATATTTGTTTGATTTATAGTTATTAAGATCATATAATAACACAATGTTAACTAAATACTGTTACCCTAATTTTGAAAGTTTAATCTTATATGTCTGTTTGTTTTGTTCCCTCGTTGTTGTCAATATAATGGAATAATGCTATGGGACTGTCATACAAGTTAGAGGTTGAGCTAGCTTCAATACCAGGTTTGATCCACCATTCACTACATAAGGCAATGCCTGTACATAGTCAGGAATATGATAGTTGTTTTCCATACGTTCGGCTTTTGGTTTTTGCCATTTTATAAGGGACTTTTCTGTTTTGTCATGTCGTGAAATTTTAAAGCCGACTATCCGGTATTGGTTATTTTGTCATTGTTAAAGGCCGTACGATTGCCTATAATTCTTACATTCACTCCATTTGCACTTTGGTTGATAGTCCTCTCATTGGTTTAATCATACTACATTACTTTATTTTAGTATAAGTTTCATGAGGTAACTAAAGATTCTAATATGACGTGCTTCTTTAGCTTTGTAAAGAAACCATACTTTATTATCCAATAAAATTAGTTTACACATGCGTATATTGACTACGGCAGAAAAATGAATTTTATCAAATTGGTATACGCATTTAATGTATTTCATGAACTTGGGACACTTTCAAACACTAAAATGATACACATTTTGTTACAAATACTTTTACAATGACAAAAATGTGTTACAATTCGAAATTGACATATTTGACCTAGATACCGCAACGTTCATGTTGGCTGTTCTAACTTCAAAACCCCTCCCTCTGAAAAACACGTTTCATCTATCCTGTTAAAAGGCATGTATATAATAATTTCATTGAAACATATGATCTGACGATAAAATATAAAATAAGTTTAGGTTATTAATTATAACTGTTGTACTGAAATGACAAAATTGTGTCATATTTATGAAAAATGGATTGACCCTAGCAGGGAATCGAACCCCATTCTCCTATAAAAAAAAATAGGCGTAATTACCAATTATATACCACCAAGGTTTCCAATCCATTTTACAAATGCAACAAGATTGTCACTCAGTATTAATTTTTATCATCATGTAATACAGAATTTGAAATCGTCGCAATTATTTGGACTTAACCGCAAGTATAAATGAATTTCTGTCAAAGGGTCCCTCCTGCCGAGTCTGTAATGTCAGCAAAACTTTATCAAGGAATCCTCTATCAGATGTGAACATATTTACCAATGCTACAATAACCGGCGGAACATTTACAATTAATTAAGTAAATAAAGATCGACCTACCCGATTCTCCTTGTGCATCCACCGCCATTGACAACTGACTTGAAAATGTGCGTGTCAGAAATTGACCTCAAAGAAAAAGACGTTGAATGTATAACTTTTCTGTTATATCGTGACACAAATATTGTTTAAGTTAATAAATTTAATAATTTCTGTTTCAATTTTGAATTTTACAAACTTACAACTTTGCGAAATTAAACTGGTTTGAACTAGTTGGATAAAAATCGACAGGAAGGTTGATGGAAGAGCCTACACAAATACTGTACACCCTATACACAGCGAACATAGAAATTACCGTAATTGTCCTAATCAGAATCGAAATAATTGATGCCAGCTATACTTTATTGTAGTTTTAACATGGGTAGGCATTATATTCGTGATTATTTTTGCCAGAGCGATTAATTAATCGGTGTGTGATTGCTGATATTTTTCTATATTTCCTAAAAATCAATTTTACCACGTAAGGAATCGTGCGAAATTTTTTTTTTTATCTATAACAATAAGATAACTTACTAATTTCCCATATAGAACAGACTTCTGGTGGAACATTTAAGATTAAAAAGTAAATAAATTTCAAATGAACATTATTTCTAAATACCCCAATTTTACAGCCGTTAAGTAAAACGGGCTTAACCGATTTGTCTACTAAATATCATTGTCAGCTTATTGATAAAACATGCTGTCTCCCTTTTGTTTATTGATTCAAATATGGCTTTTGTATCTTTTTCTGTTACATGATTGTTATTTGCTTTAAATGAACAATCTTTAGAAAAAAAAATGTATTCCAAGATAATTAAACTCACCAGCAATTTCTAAGTCAGAGTTGCCAACACTAAATTTAATATTTACTGGTTGCTACCACTAGTTCTAGGGCTAAATCAGCCTTAAATACAGTGTCGTCTGAATGGTTTTTTTTTCGAAATCGACAAAAGCACATTTGCAGTTTGAATTTTTTTTAATTTCTTTTTCAAAAAGCGAGTGGCGAGAAATATTACAGTCACTCGTTCAGAAACAATTCGAAACATCCCTGGTTTTCATTAGCAGTCAGACTTCCCATTATCGATAAACCTTGCAAGTCTTATTACTTTAAAATGTAAATAGCGGTAAATAATTTGCTCACATAGTAATGGGTCTAATGTTTTTAGATCAAACTATTTCCTTTGTTTTAATATATCAAACGGCTTTATCGTTCAAATCACCCATTGGTAAGTAACTGGTTCTGTATCCAATAGAAATTTTAAAATTTTAAAATGTTATCATACATTTTATTAGTAATTGTAGTGTACAAAGTATTATCCATTGATAGTAGTAGGTTGAACCTAAAAATCCTTCCGACTAATAATATTATTCCATGCCTGTTGACTTTTTTTACTTTAATTTTTAAAAGTATATTTCCGGTTTTATTTGAAATAGTTGATACTGATGGTGAGCGCTACAATTCGGTTGACGAAAAGACTATTCGGAATTAAAATCATACTGCTGCATTATAAGTAAAATTGAGAATGGAAATGGGGAATGTGCCAAAGAGACTACAAGCCGACCACAGAGCAGACAACAGCAGAAGGTCACCAACAGGTCTTCAATGCAACGAGAAATTCCCGCACCCGGAGGTGTCCTTCAGCTGGCCCCTAAACAAATATATACTAGTTCATTGATAATGAACGCCATACTAAACTCCAAATTGTACACAAGAAACTAAAAGTTAAAATAATACAAGACTAACAAAGGCCAGAGGCTCCTGACTTGGGACAGGCGCAAAAATGCGGGGGGTTAAACATGTTTGTGAGATCTCAACCCTCCCCCTATACCTCTAGCCAATGCAGAAAAGTAAACGCATAACAATACGCACATTAAAATTCAGTTCAAGAGAAGTCCGAGTCTGATGTCAGAAGATGTAACCAAAGAAAATAAACAAAAAGTGCCTCTTTGACGACAAAAAAAACTAAAGTATTGAGAAAGTAAACATAGAATAAGGGATATTCCAAGTTTAGTCTATAAAAATGCATGCATACTTCTATTTCTATACTTTATTTAAAAAAACAAAAAATATTTTTAAAAATTCCTTAATCACAAATTTGATAAGCTAAAAAGAAAATTTTGAATTATAACAATGTTCCATATAAAAATAATGACCTAAGATCAAATGTTGTTTTATTTTTATTGTGTAGTCCTGTGTAGGCTTACAGGACCGTTACTATTAAATTAATTCTAGCGATGGGTGTAACGTTTCTTAAATGAGATTGAAATATTATGAATAACCATCAATATTCGCAATCGTTCAAGTTGGTGATTATGTTCAAAAATGATAATTAAAATGCCAACGGGGTACCATACCCACTGGTAAGGCATTATTAGTGGCAACATTTTGTCGTGTAAAAAGCGTTTTATGTAATAATAATCGATTTAAGAAAATTTGACACCTATGTAATTCTCGTTTGACATGCTTGTTTAACACAATACACAAATAATACTGGTAAAATTTAATTTACTTTTTGAGTATTGAATTATTTAACAAATGTAACTTCAATTCACAATTTCATTTTAATTTGGAAATTTTAAAATAGCATATTTGATCGTTCATGGAGTCTTTAACAGAGTGAGACTGTGTCGTACGATGAAGCTTTTAAACTAAAATTTGCAAAACATGAAATCGTCGATTCGAAAAGATAAACATGGCCATTACGATTTTGTTGACCATTAGGTCCGAGAACACAATTATTTCGTAGTGCATTTCTTTTAGAACATATAAGGAAATTAAAAAAAATCCCACCTGCGCTTTCTCAAAGAAACTTTTACAGTGTGTTGTACTACTTTTGGGACAAATTATATCAAAATTATAGAAAACTTCATCGGCTCTAACTCAAAATATGGACAATTTTATGTTTAGGGCGTCTTGAAAACTTTTGACAGCTTCCGAAGTGCTAATTTTCAACCTTTTTCAGCTGGACCAAATCACTACTTTCCTTTAAAATTCTGGACCCAAATTTTTTTACAGTGTAATTTTACCCCCATACTTGCAAATTGAGGCAATAAACATGGAGAAATAAATTTGGAAGGGGTATAAAAATTAATGGCAAGTAACCCACTGTCAACACTAGGGACGACAATTGTGGTCTCGGACCATTATAGAATTTCAAACAGACGAACAGAGATATTTTCAACTTGTCGTAGCCACAAAATCGTGAACTATTTTCGAATTATT
Source organism: Mytilus edulis (assembly GCA_019925275.1). Lineage (NCBI taxonomy): Eukaryota > Metazoa > Mollusca > Bivalvia > Mytilida > Mytilidae > Mytilus > Mytilus edulis. Next base: position 28,329,723 of record CM034361.1, on the reverse strand, counting down.
TCAAGTCATGCGAAAATGGACGTGTTTCACTGCTTCACTTCCGGAACACCTGCGTTGGATCCCAAGTCTTTGTTGGGGTTGTGTTGACCAATCGCTCGACAGCCCTTTTAGCATGATTTATGTCAGACAAACCATATGCATATGATCGTCAGGTTAAAGTGGTTGTGATAAAATCATACCCATTAATCTTATATCTGTTGACCTTAACTTTGTGAACTTCGTCGCCATTTGCCGTCCCTCATTTGTAAATTAATATAAATTTTAATTTTGGCACAACCTTTTAGAATTTCAGGTTTTTATGTTTAAGTCCTAAACTTCTTATTTAATTTTGGTCTTCCTACTGTTTTGATTGTTACCACTGATGATCCTTTTTTATACGATGCGCATGTGCGGTGTATCAAAATTAATAATAAGCCAGGGTTGCGTTCAACATCGTAGCAGCTAAATAATGCTACGCAGTTCTACGTAGAGTTATGACTATTGAACGTGTAGCTAGCATAGCTGCTATCAATATCTATGTAGCAGCTAGGCTATCTACACGTTCAATAGTCGAAAATCTACGTAGCACTATGTAGATCTATGAAGTTGCTACGATATTGAACGCAACCGTGGGCTGGTATCCTCTGCCTGGTATCTTTGCTGATTTTTCACCCTTGAAATTACCTATTACTTTTATGCAGCATTTTATCAAGGTAATTCCTAATGCCTTAACATAAAACAAATTGGCCATAGGAAATATAATACAAACAAGGACAGAAAAAAATTATGATAGATAACAAAACCATAGTATACACACAAAAGTAATAAGCATTTGCATATAAATAATTATATATTAATTGTTTGAGTTTACATCAAAAATCTAGCTCAACTGTCTGTATCTGCTGGTGTGGTACGCTCAAATATTGGTCACTGCACTAAGACTTACATTTTATGCAGCAACGTCAAAAGAACATATATGAAAGTACAGAGTAAATTTGTTAACAAATTAAATACAGACTCTTAATTTTTAGCTCACCTGGCCCGAAGGGCCAAGTTAGCTGTTCTCATCACTTGGTGTCCGTCGTCCGTCGTCGTCGTCGTTAACTTTTAACATTTTGAACCTCTAGTAAACCACTGAATGGAATGGAACCAAATATGGCATGAAAATTCCTTATTAGGTGTTGTCCAAGTGTTGTTACTTTGTAGCCGATCCATCATCCAAGATGGCCGCCAACGGGGGACTTAGTTTAACATAGGACCCTAAGGGAAATACATACAAATGTCCTCTTTTAAAGAACCACTAAATGGAATAAAACCAATCATAGCATGAATGTTCTTTATGAGGTGCTGACCAAGTGTTGTTACTTTGTAGCCAATCCATTATCCAAGATGGCCGCCAGCGGGGACTTAGTTAAACATAGGACTCTCAGTATGGGAAATACATACAAATGTCTTCTTTTAAAGAACCACGAAATGGAATAAAACCAATCATAGCATGAATGTTCTTTATGTGATACTGACCAAATGTTGTTACTTTGTAGCCAATCCATTATCCAAGATGGCCGCCAGGGGGAACTTACTAGTTTAACATAGGACTCTACGGGAAATACATACACATGTCTTCTTTTAAAGAATGATCACTTAATGATTTGACACCAAACATAGCATGAATGTTCTTTGTGAGGTGCTGACCAAGTGTTGTTACTTTGTAGACGATAAATTATCCAAGATAGCCGCCAGCGGGGGACTAAGTTTAACATATAGGACCATATGGGGAAATACATACGAATGTCCTCTTTTAGAGAACCACTGAATGGAATGACACATTCCATGAATGTTCTTTATGAGGTGCTGACCAAGTGTTGTTACTTTGTAGCCAATACATCATCTTAGATGGCCGCCAGTGGGGGGACGGGGGACTTAGTTCAACATAGGACCCTATGGGAAATACATACAATGTCTTCTTTTAGAAAACCATTGAATGGAATGAAACCAAACATACCATGAATGTTCTTAATGAGGTGTTGACCAAGTGTTGTTACTTTTTAGCCGATCTATCATCCAAGATGCCCACCAGCGGGGGACGTAGTTTAACAAAGGACCATATGGGAAATACATAAAAATTTCTTCTTTTAAAGAAGTCCACTGAATTGAATGAAAACAAACATAGCATGAATGTTTTTTATGAGGTGCTAAACATGTGTTGTTACTTTGTAGCCGATCCATCATCCAAGATAGCCGCCAGCGGAGGACTTAGTTTAAAATAGGATTCTATGAGAAATACATACAAATGTCTTCTTTTAGAGAACCACTGAATGGAATGAAAGCAAACATATCAGTATTAAACCAAATGTGGCCTCAAACATTAAGTATCTGTTATGATTTTTTTTCTTTTTTCATATGATTTCAAAAACCCAAGTAGATTCAGGTGAGCGACACAGGCTCTTTGGAGCCTGTAGTTTAATATGCCATGAAGAGATGTAGTAGGATGTCAACTATCGAATTAGTTCTGTCGTTCAATAATTTATTGTTATAACGACCTGAATCAAAGAGTTATGTTCCAAGCGACCTTGATCAACGTGTAATGTTCGTAACGACCTGAATCAAATTGCAATTCTAAAGTTAGTCTACGTAGCTACCTGAATATGCGTGTAATGTTCGTAGCGACCTAAACCAAAGTGTATTGTTTGAACACGGCGACCTGAATCAAACGGCGTAATGTTTGTAGCGACCTTGACCAATGTGAAATGTAAGTAACGAACTCAACCAATTCGTATGTTCGTAGCGACCTGAAGCTACGTGGAATGTTTAAAGTAGATTTTTGCATAAATGCTCATCTTCATAGTTATGAAATTAGCTAAATTTTTAATCTTCTGGCTTTCTCAATCAATAAACAAATATCAGATTTAAGTTTTTTATTCTATTCCCATATCACCGTATATATGCAGCACAGCTTACGTTCAATAACTGTTTGTTGGTATACTGAATTAAGGTTACATATATTCATGTTGTATACAATTTCCAACTCGACAACCAGACACGCAAACAAAACTCTGCTTTACATCCCAGCTCCTTTGTTCTAACAGGGGTGATCTGAGCCGGATCACCCCTACCAGATCACCCCAGTTTGGATTTCTTTGTTATGCATGCTTTCCTTTGTTCTGTAACATTTTGGCGGGAATGTCAAATCCGCTATAAAACTTATTATTAATTATACGGAAAAGACTATCTATCAAAATTCACGTAGAAAAAATCCAGCGTATATGCTGGAATTCGAACTCAAGACCTTTAGCATATCAAACCACGACACATACCACTACACCAGGACGAGTGAATACGAAATAATAGTAATTTGACATACTTAAATGAAGCAAAATCTTTTTATAAGTGGGGCGAGTTGTCAGACCTTTATTCAGTGGGGTTTTAACCTTTTTTCGTTAATTAGTGAGTTTTCAGACTGATTGTTCAATTTGATGTTACACTTTTTCAAAGTGGGGCAAGTCGGTAAACAAGAATTGGATGATATTTTTATAAAGTGGCGATATAGTGTGGGCCGATTGGCAAGTGGGGCGAGTTGACATTGTTTGATATCTACTCATCGTGTTTGGGGGTCAAAAAGGGTATACATCATATAGTAATATATAAAGTATATTGTTATGGTTGTGTGGCGTTCTAAACTAGATTTAATGAATTGTAAATGGTTTTTCGTCTAATCTAAAACAGCTGGGATGTAAAATAGTTATTCCAATCGGACTTGGTGTGTCAGTGTTAGATCACCCTCTGGACCCCGGCCATCGGGGTGATCTTACACTGACACACCGCGTCCTTGTGGGATAACTATTAAGTACACTTGAATAAAAACTATTGTTTGAATATCAATCAGGAATACATATTTTCTTATAGTATTCGATGCAATGATAGTCGGTATTACGGTGAACAGTTTTAAGTTACATAAAACTGACATTCAATCATTTATTCCCCGAGCGAAAAATGTGCGACATTTCATATTGATGGGTTTTTACTCGAAATTTAAAAAAAAAAAATTAACTCGTATAATATGTGTAATCCAGGGTTTAACCCCTTTTGGTTAGGTTAGATTTATTCTATAGAGAAAGAATTAATAATAGACAAAATATTTAAAAAGTGACTATCGTCATTGAACCATGACGGATGTTTACTATAACAGGACAATATTCGTATGCACAAGTATCCTGTAAAATGGATGTATATAATTGTTATCAACTTACAAGATTTTATTTCCTATTCATTATATGGACCTCATTTATCATTACGGCAGGTAAGTCTAATATGGACAAGTAACTGATTTGTTATTTTGAATATCATGATAATATATTTATTTTTTTGTGTTTTACGTATTGTTGAAAAACTATTAAAAAAGAACGCATGCACCAAATGAGCAAAAGGAAAACTATTCGTTAGTTCAGGGTGATATATGGGACGGGAATACAAGTATTATAAAATAAAAATGAATAAATACCACAGAATAAATTCATCAAATAGATTTTTAGATACACAATCTTTTCAATTTTGTTCTTTCACCTTTCTACCATTCATTTGAAAGAAATGTTTCCTCATTTTGATATTTATTCTAAAATAATCATTCACCAGTATACAGTTTAAATCACTTCTTCTTATAACATCTATGCCATAATAACACGCAAATATACATAAAAAATGTATTCACAAATTAAAAGATACCTTTCCATTAACCTATCACGTATGTTTGTGATTTTCCTTTGTTTGTGAGTGCTGCCGTTGTAAGTTGTAAGATCACGGTTTCGTTGTAAAACATGCACAGTTGATAATTTATATACTTTAATATGGAATTAATTAATCAAAGTCATTGAGGGGTTTTTTTTCTCACTTAGTGTTGAATTGGTTTTTTAATCAGTATGTCTGTATTTTACGATGCCTTTAGCTGGAAGGGGGTGTAGGGGTAACTTTGAATACAACTCAGACGCACGTTTCGTGTACAAAAGACTCGAATATCTTATCCTGGTTACGGTAAACCTATTACAGCTTGAATTAATAAAGTTATCCGTGGTGCAAGCATTAATCACTCGGATTGCTATCTTATTTATCTACACTCAAAATCTCAATTTATTCACACCATATGACTCAATGCATATTGGAATATTTTGTGTTTAAAGTCTTAACGATTGCAAAAAACTGAGTATAAGTATTTTTTCAAAAGTAATTGTATAGTAATATTACAAATTTGTAACACATGACCTACATATTTGATAGATGTGGTATTTTGTAAGAATTTACATTTAGGATTTACAGTATCTGCAGGTAGGACATGTTCGTACACTTACGTAAATAATTAAGAAGGATTGAATGACAAATTGTGTAATAGCTTTATAAATCATCATATAAGATTGATAATCCAAGTGTATCGGATGTTACACGTGTAAACAATATTAAGTTATGCATGGTAGTATAACACGGGAATGTTATCTAAAACTTCTAGCTTCCGGTTGATTGTTATATTCATATTAGGACACCAGTAGCAATATGGACTTATTGTCTGTCGAGCTAACGGGCAACGACGACACAATAAAGTGGGTACCTAATGACACTATTAATTATTTGTCAACCGCAACAAAGATAGAGATTTCAATTTTCATCAGCGACAAACAAATAAAACCAAATGTGTACCTTCACCAAAAACGCTCCAAGACAAGAACTTGAAAGCCAAGGGTGTACGTACGACCCGAAACAGTAAAACAAAATGCTTTAAACAAAAAGGACCAACAAATTATAGCTAACTCCATTTTAGTTCATCTTTGTTGAGACTGATAGAGAGATATTCATGATTATGTGTACTTGGTTTTTAAGTACATTTGTATCTGATTTAGTTATAATAATTCATAAGCACGCGATTGTTGCGTGCTTACTCCGCATTATCTAGTATATTCTACTACCTAAACAGAACTTCATGTTATTTTAGATAATTGTGGTACGTGGTACACACGTCAGGATCACATACATTCAGTGCTAGCATTATTGACAGTTACTATACATTACATTACTTTCCGCACAATTGATCATTTGTATTGCAAATTGAGTTTGATTGTCAGAATTTTCGTTTGAGTTCGTCGTAACCCCGCCACATTATGTATATATGTGCCTGTCCCAAGCCAGGAGCCTGTAATTCAGTGGTTTTCGTCTGTTTATGTGTTACATATTTGTTTTTCGTTCATTTGTTTATATATAAAGAAGGCCGTTAGTTTTCTCGTTTAAATTGTTTTACATTGTCATTTTGGGGCCTTTTATAGCTGACTATGCGGTATGGACTTTGATCATTGTTGTTGAAGGCCGAAAGGTAACCTATAGTCATTCAGGGGCGTTACTTAAACAAGTAACTTTTTTTAGTTACTTATATAGGTAATTTTTGTTTTTAAAAAATATAAAATTACTCAATAGAGTTATTTTAAATTTCAATAAAACAGGGACTAAATGTAGTTTTCATGAATTATTACATCAATTTAAGATATAAGAAGATTTGAGAGGAGAATAGACATGAAGGGTAACTTTAAAAATAATGACAAAAATGTTACTTGAATAGGTTATTTTGTACATCTTTAAAAGAATTAGTGATAACACTTATTTTAGGAACATATGTACTTGTTTTGAGTTACAAATTATAAATAACTTCAAGTCTAAGTTAATTAATTCATTAGTTTCTATCTATTTATATCTGTCTACCTTCGAGATTTTGAAGGAAAACGATATTTTAATAGTCCCAAGAGACCAATCTTTGACCAAGAAGTGTCGATATCAAAGATAAGTGCGTCAGAAAAGCAATTAGTGTTTCAGAAGGATTGGATTTTATATTTCATGAGAAAAATAACCAGATGTCTGTAAAAAATTGTTAAAGCTAGTAAATTTTTTATAATTGGTGACCTATAAAAATAATATTTAGAAAAGTTACTTATATAAGTAATTTTTAAAATAGCCTCGTTTTCATTACTTATATAGGTAATTTGAAAAGTTACTTGTTTAAGTAATGCCCCTGACTTAGTTGTTAATTTCTGTGTCATTTTGGTCTCTTGTGAAAAGTTGTCTCATTGGCAATCATACCACATCTTCTTTTCATATTTACACATAACGTGCTGACAATACATGCTGATAATTCTAAGAATAGCAGATATTTTGGAAGTCAAATTTATTATGTTTTTAAATGCTTACACATGTTACAGTTGTTGTCTTTGGTTACGTTGATTTTTTTAATTCGCCATATATAGACACAAACTTTAATTATTTTTTTTATACCTTGCAAGTGCTTTTCATAACAGTTCTTAGTACCCTTGTTACCGGATCAATTTCGTTCATCCCTATGCTGGAGTTAAAACTTGTTGAAGTTAGTTTTTTTTTATTTTCTTCTTTTGATTGGTCATTGTTTCTTCAAACTATAACTTTGGGCAGGCCTTACGGTGGTGCCTTACGGTAGCACCGAAAATTTGAAGACAGTATAGGCTGGAACAGCATTCAGAATTCTTGGCATGACTGTAATGAAAATATAGACGTGTACATGTATCCATGTTAATCATCCACCACCATCTTTTCAAGTTTGATTTGCACTTAAAGGAATTTTGACGAAAAAAAAATATGGTTAAACCACTAATTAGTTCTCAATTAGTAAATAAGTACAAAACTGCACCTATGTGCATTGATTTCAAAGTGAACTTCCCACAACTTTTTAAATAAAGAAAGAACGCACCACAAGATTTTACAACGGTCAATCCCTTGTCCCGATATACGTCTGTGACTGGTCGTGAAAAAAACCCGAGACAGGATCTAGTCAAAACTACACGAAAAATTATATGACTTTTGAAAATTTGTTTGATTCCAATAGTGAGACAATCAAAGAGGTAGGACACGACTTGAGTCTTCTATAAAGACAATTCGGAAAGTCCTACAAACAAATGGAAGTTTTTAACTTCCTTGACTGGCTTTACATCCCTTGCACGATCCTACATACCAGATCTGACGCATATTGTGTTAAATTTTGAAGATGTTTAAACAGTTTATGTACATTAGTGTGATATTATTTTTCAATTCGTGCAAGGCAGAGTAACGCCATTACTGATAGATTACGCGGGATATTCAGTGTGCACCACAATTTGTATGTTATTTCTTCATAGACAGAAACATATTTTAGTCATTCCTTTAATTAAATTCAATTCAAATATTTATTGCCATATACATGTACACTATTTTAACAATAATTTTGTGACAATAGATTTAATAGATTGATCATGTATCTAAAGTCTCAAAGTCATCACCATAGTATGATTGCCAATGAGAAAACTATCCACCAGCAAATCAGAAACTATAGGTTACAATACGGCTTTCAATACTAGGCGAAACCTTTACCGTTTTCTTTTTCTTTTTAATGCGCGTCATGATTGTAGAATGTTAGTCCTTTGTTCTGTTGCACCTTTGCCTCACTTAGACATGTATTTGTTTAAATTCTTCACTCGTTATACACCTATTGTCTTCATTTCGCAATGATCGACATAGAAAGAGAATTATTACATTTAATCTGGTTAACGTATGACGTGGACAAACAAGTATTTACTTGTTTAAAATATGATTTTTTTTTATGTTAGAGCTAAACTGATCAGTGTACATTAAACCAATTAAAAAAAACGTTATCATCGTTTGTATGTGTACATAACTTAGGTCAATGTTCTTATGCTTATAATTGTAACACAAAAGAAAAGTGTCAAAAACAAGTATCGTTTTAGTTTAGGTGGCATTTAAATTGAATTTGATATTTTGAAAATTTGTATTTACAAGTGAGTTTTAGCTAGTTCGTGGTTTTATCTACATTATCTTTTGTAACATTGTGTTTTGAATTAATTTAAATTGACAATGATAAACCATTTTAAAGAAAAACATTAACAAAATAATAACAACACCAAATGGGTAACACACTATTTCGTTTCTAGTTTTCATACGACCGCAAAAATTAAAATATTTTTGGTCGTATATTGGTTTCACGTCGTGGTCGTCAGCGTCGGTCGGAGACGGATCGTTTCCGGATAATAACTTTAGTATAAGTAAATAGAAATCAAAAGGTTTATTAACACTAAAGGAAGGTTTGAATCGATTTTGGGGGTTTTGGTCCTTAAGATTTAGGAACAAGGGGCCCAAAAGTGGTCAAAATAAATATTTTTCTAGTTTCGAGACAACAACTTGTGTGTAAGTGTATGGATCTTTCTGAAATTGTACCACAAGGTTCCATTTAAAAAAAGGAAGGTTAAGATTGAGTTTGGGGGTTATGGCCCAAACTGTTTAGGAATTAGGGGCCAAAAACAATACTTTTCTAATACTTTGTATAAATTGCTTATTCCTTGACCAATTTCAATGGGCTTTTATTCTTGAATTCTTGGGGTTCTTAAAAATGCGGAATCTAACCGTGTATTATTTTTTTGGAATTTGGTCCCTGTTTTTAAATTGGTCCACTTGAGATCCAAATTATACTTTGGTTGATTTCATCAAAAATTGAGTTATTGAGGTTCTTTGAAATGATGCCGAATTTAACCGTGTATTCAGATTTTTGACATTGGGTCCCGTTTTCAAATTGGTCTACATTATGGTCCAAAGGGTCCAAAATAAAACTTAGTTTGAATTTAACAAAAAATTAATTCATTGGTATGCTGAATCTAGACATGTACTTAGATTTTTGATTATGGGCCCAGTTTTCAAGTTGGACAAATATGGGTCCAAAATTTAACTTTGTTTGATTTCAACAAAAATTGAATGTATGCATATGGGTTTTTTTGGTATGCTAAATCAAACCATATATTTAGATTTTTTATTTTTGGGCCCTATTATCAAATGGTCCACATTGAGGTTAAAAGGGTCCAAAATTAAACTTTCAAATTGTTTGATTTCATCAAAAATTTAATTCTTTGGATTCTTTGATATGCTGAATCAATCCACGCCATGTATTTAGATTTTGGATTTTGGACCATATATAGTAGGTAATTTTTTTTTTAAGTTCATTAGACCACATTCATTCTGTATCCAAAACCTATGCTATGTCAACTATTTAATCACAATCCAAATTTAGAGCTGTATCAAGCTTGAATGTTGTGTCCACACTTGTTTAAGGTTCTACCTCTGCGGTCGTATGAAGCTGTGCCCTGCCGAGCATCTGGTTTATATTATGATTTGTTACATGCATCAGTTGATTTGCTTGGTTTCACGCTTTTAAAACAATAAATGAAGGTAAATATAATATTTTATTGGAATTACTATTAACTAACTCATAGGGTCTTTGAATCGGAAATAAACACATTTAATAATCTAAAAACAGTAGATGGCATGATACGGGTAATGTTCTTCTGATAGATTTTATGATGGTATGATAATAAAACTCCTAACGTGAGGGATTGTGTTAAATTTTCATTTGTGGAAGACATCATTCTTCAATCAGTCTCATTCAGGGGTGGAGCTGGCATGTCAGTAACTCATAGTAGTTATGGTTAATTTATGTTACATGGTCATTTTGCTTAGTTTTTTTCTATTACCATGATTACCTGTTTTAAAACCTTGAGATTGAGAAATGATATATATTGGGTACGGGCGTTTCCAGCGTTCATGACTATATTTCGACCTCACTATTATTTTTTTTATGCCCCACCTACGATAGTAGAGGGGCATTATGTTTTCTGGTCTGTGCGTCCGTTCGTCCGTCCGTCCATCCGTCTGTTCGTTCGTCCGTTCGTTCGTCCGTCTGTCCCGCTTCAGGTTAAAGTTTTTGGTCAAGGTAGTTTTTGATAAAGTAGAAGACCAATCAACTTGAAACTTAGTATACATGTTCCCTTTGATAAGATCATTCTAATTTTAATGCCAAATTAGAGAATTTATTCCAATTTCACGGTCGACTAAAAATAGAAAATGATAGTGCGAGTGGGGCATCCGTGTACTGTGGACACATTCTTGTTTATTATTGCTGTTGGATTGCTTCACTTCAAATCTGTATCTTATGTGTTTGTTAACATTAAAAAAACTTTTATTTTGCAGTTTTCATTTTTCTTTGTATTCAACTCAGAATTAAATTCCTTGGTTGATTGATTATCAGTGGTAATCATTGAACTTACGTGTTCAAGGGGTCGGTTCTGACAGATATTTCGGTCAAGATAAAGAACTAGTTATAAAGGCTACCACGGGAAAAGGGTCAGATTGTATAGGGACACACATTTTGACAGACCACTAAAGAGAATTATTGTAATTGTAAAACTGTAGAAAGCGTGACACTCTCCATGCACGAGGCATTGCATTTAGGAGATAACTGTATTATATTTTAAGCTCCGACGGCATCAATTGGGGATTTGATGGTTGCAAATTAAATTTACTGGCGACGCGTTAGCGGAGACAGTAAACGGGTATTTGCGACCATCAAATCCCCAATTGATGCCGTCGGATCTTAAAATACAATATTGTTATCTCCATTCTAATGAAACTGAAAGAAAATAACTTTAAAACATGTATTTAAAGTCTGTCATATGCCGTCTGCGCTTGCGCGAACGTCCCATAGCATCAATTGTCAATTGATGCCATGTAAATAAAAGAAGAACTAATTCTTTATCATTTGTCAATCTACAATTATAATATTTTCAACTGGTTTAGTTCAGTTGACGAGCCTTAATGACTATCTGTATACTGTGTTTGGATAAAATCATGTCAGTTTCATATACGCTATCAGTACAAATGAATACATCAATCATTTGGTAAAATGAATAAATTTCGTTAGCCAAAATTTATCCGTATCGTAATAGTATAAATTTGAATTTCTCTTTATCTTTTATGATTTATTGGCATGACAAGTTTAAAGAAAAAATATTTATTTATTCATTGCAAATTTTTTAAGTACATTATTTTATTTTTAGATAAAGCCCATCGATAGCTCTATAAAGAATAATCTCAAGTGTTTTTCAGTGAATTCCAAATATATCATATTTCAATTTTAACAACAAATTGCCTCCTTTTAATCAAACAAGATATGATTATTATTTTTTCTGATGTGTGGATTTTAAATTATTTGTAATTTTATATATTTTACCTTCAGTATAAAGTGTGATCTTTGATTATTGATGCGGTTAAAAAACTGTACAAGGTATTAAAACTCGTACGTGTAGAGTTTAACTTAGTTCGTATCATCATAGTATCCAAAAACACAGATGGACGGCTTCAAACTATATATATATAGCTAGAATCAATGATTTCAACTGTCTAGTTGTCAAATTCCAATCATCAGCAGTAAAATACCTTCTGTTCCATTGTTTTGTGTTTACAAATAATTTAGAATAGGCTACTTATATATGTATATTGTATGTATATTGTATGTTATAGCTTCAAATTGTTCATATCTCATTTGTCAGGACATTTTTCCTTAATTCAAATGATTGATTCATAAAAGATGATATTAATACTTGCTATTAAGTAGTAGTTTGATATATTCATCCTCAGTTTTTGCTTGTTTGTCACAATTTTTAAAATTATTGATATAAGAACATTTCTTTGTGATTTATATTTTGTACAGTGCAAGTTAAAATGTTTTTTCGTCTTCTATATTATTATTATGACATAATTTGCACAACCTTACATAGCTCAATGCACACGTTACGGTCGTGTATGATCTTAATATACGAACTAAAATAGCATTGAAATGCTTATATTGATTTTGCATCAGTTTTGCAGTAGCCATTATACTGACCGATACTACTATAGGTCTATATCTCAACTAATATATATCGAAGACTTAGATCTTTAGATAACTCAATAGACATCTATTATAATAATCAGGAATTTAACGATTGTGTCCTTAGCCCAAAATTGGCATTTTGACCGAGTGTGAATTTGCATGGTTGTTGATGCATGCATTTCAGCAGACACTAATCAATTCAACGACACCGGGTTCGTTCTATTTGCACTTCATGTGAATATCCAACTTTTTGTAAACTACTGTGGCCTTAATTTTCAACGGAGTAGGTGCGATTATTCTCTTTTCGGACCCCATTATGGTCCAATACTTTAAGATGCAGTTGAGAAAGGTAACTAATAGGCTTTAACGTATTAAAGAGTTTTCATTTACATCCACAAAGATACCAAAAATAGAGATTTTGGTGAAACTTGACAAATTTTACTGGAGTTTTACCTAGCTAGTTTTACCACATCTAAGGAAATTGTGATTCACAGAGCACAAGGTTCGACAATTAAAATATTCGTGATAAATCGTTTACTAGTATTTGTTATAACAAACATAGATTGAAAAGGTATTGTAATTTCGACAATGCATGCATTACAAGCAAATGGCAAACAAAAATTAATGTTTTCATTGAATGCGGCGGAAAGCTAAAAGTCACATTTATTATCATATCTTAAGAAACATATTGACAAGCAAATTCTCCTAAATAGACTCAAAACAATCTCAAAGCGACCCTCTTTTACACTAAAACACAATAATCTTACTGAAAGATACACGAAATTCGATTTCGTAAGGTTTGAATTTTCTGTCGGGTATTTATTTGTCACAATTCCAACCTTAACAAGAGGCTGTCACAACGACAGCAAACCGGATTTATTAACATTTATTTGTGTCCTGGCAATATCACTAGAACCATAACTGATAAACGGTGAAAGTGAAAATCGTCAATATCAAATTTGACCTCCATTTTGTCATCAGTATCAACATATTTAAATTTGAAAGAGCTTAGGATGAATGGTTCATGAGTAAATGCAACAACATGAATGGAAACGCCATTTGTTGATCTTTCAAGAACCATAACTCCTGAACGGTTAAAGTCAAAATCGACATTATTTAACTTGACCTCCATTTTGTCATCAGTAACACCATATTAAAATTTGAAAAGCTTTGGTTGAACAGTTCATGAGTAAATGCACGGACACAACTGGAAACGCCATTTTTCAATCTTTTAAGAACCATAACTCCTGAACGGTAAAAGTCAAAATCGTCATTCTTGAACTTGACCTTCATTTTGTCATCAGTAACAACATATTAAAATTTGGGAAGCTTTGTTTGAACAGTTCATTCGTAAATGCACGGACACGACTGAAAACGCCATTTTTCAATCTTTCAAGAACCATAACTCCTAAACGGTAAAATTCAAAATCGTCATTCTTGAACTTGGCCTTCATTTTGTTGTCAGTAACAACATATTAAAATTTTAAAAGCTTTGTTTGAACAGTTCATGAGTAAATGCACGGACACAACTGGAAACGCCATTTCTCAATCTTTCAAGAACCATAACTCCTGAACGGTAAAAGTCAAAATCGTCATTCATGAACTTGACCTCCATTTTGTCATCAGTAACAACATATTAAAATTTGGGAAGCTTTGGTTGAACTGTTCATTCGTAAATGCACAGACACGACTGAAAACGCCATTTTTCAATCTTTCAAGAACCATAACTCCTAAACGGTAAAATTCAAAATCGTCATTCTTGAACTTGACCTTCATTTTGTTGTCAGTAACAATATATTAAAATTTTAAAAGCTTTGGATGAACGGTTCATGAGTAAATGCATCGACAACATTTGGTTGCCGCCCGACCGACCGCCCGACCGACCACCCGACCGCCCGCCGTACATCCCCAAATCAATAACCGACATTTTTGTCATAAAATATTTAAAATATGTTAGAAGCCATGTATCGATTTAATCTAGTCGTATTCCAGTCAATCTAGCGTAAATTTTACCCTAACCTGAAAGTAATTGCAACAGGAGATTTTTAAGTTTTAATCTTTAGCATTATACACAGGAAAAAGTCCCATGAAATCTTACTTCAGGAAGACTAAAAAAAATCACCATTTAAAATACCTATGGAGATTTGCATTGAAAAGGGAGATAACACTTGCAAAAAAAGGCAGAAATATCAATAAAAATTGGTACAAAATTATAACTTTACCGCTTTTATTCATCAGAATGTAAAGATTCTTGATTTTTTAGCAATCTTTAGAGTATAATAAACAGCTCTAAAGGGTTTTTCATATCTTTCATCAAGCTATTATCTAGATTTCTTAATTCATTAGTTGACCATTTATTGAATTTTTCAACATGTCAAGATAAAGAATCTCAAATTTTAACACTTTCATGAGCATGGACTTATATTATTTATTCAAATACAAATGTATTACCCCATCAAAGTATCATACTTTACATAAATTTTCAATACATAATCCAAAAAAAAACCCAAGAAAAAGACTCATTTTTGCGGATTTATCTCCCCTGCCAATGTTAATTTCCATAGGAAATTAAAAATGCTGATTTTGAGTTTTTCTCAAGTTAGATTTTATTGGACTTTTTTCTGTGTATATTTAGGGCTTTAGGCTATAGATTAGAACTAAAACATTTTCTGTTGCAATTTGTTTGGGGTGAAATCTTAGTTTGACTAGACTAGTCGTAAGCATAAGTTATCAAAGTGATTTTTTTCGGGTGTTTTTATTAATTTTTTTTCTTTCACTTAGCATATTACATTTTGTAATCAATTTTTGGCCATTCGGGGCTTATGTACACACTGACAGGCTTTGAAAGTTAAAAACTAGAGGCTCTTAAGAGAGTGTGTCGCTCACCTTGGTTTATGTGCATATTAAACAAAGGCCACATATGGATTCATGACAAAATTGTGTTTTGGTAATGGTGATGTGTTTGTAGATCTTTCTTTACTGAACATTCTTGCTACTTACAATTTTTCTCTATCTATAATAAACTTGGCCATTTGATTACAGAGGAAAATATTTTGTAAAAATTTACAAAAATTTACCAAATAAATAAAAGTTGTTAAAAAAAATGACTATAAAGACAATAACTTTTTAAGGGGTCAACTGACCATTTTGGTCATGTTTACTTATTTGTAGATCTTACTTTGCTGAACATTATTGCTGTTTACAGTTTATCTCCATCTATAATAGTATTCAAGATAATAACCTAACGGCAAATGTCTTTAAAAATTACCAATTGGGGGAAGGAACCCAATAACCAGTTGTCCACTTCATCTGAAAATTTCACGGCAGATTGCTATTGACTGAGTGATAAACAATTTAACCTTTGAAAAATACACATTTTCTAAACTAGATACCCTTATAATGATTGTGGCTAAGTTTGGTTAAGTTTGGCCTAGTAGTTTCAGAAAAGAAGATTTTTGTAAAAGATTTCTAATTTTACGAAAAAAATGACTATACAGCACAAAACTCCTGAAGAGGTCAACTGACCATTTTGATCAATTTGACATATTTGTAGATTTTACTTTGCTGAACATTATTTATAGATTATCGTTGATCATCTCAACGAGATTGATTTTCTCGTTTGAGCCTGGACGGCAAAAGCGAGAAAGGCAATAGAGTTGCGATGACCAATGATAATCTGTTTATCGCTATTTTACCTATGACGACGTTGTCAATTTCATGTCAATTTCGTTAGCAACGCCACGCTGCTTAGTTTCTAGCGATGATTTCCCATCACAAGCGAGTAGCATGATATGAAAAATTATCACAAAAAAAGATCAAAGGAAAAATGAACAAAATAGCGATAATGCTGTTAACAGTTTATCTCTATCTATATAATATTCAAGATAATAACCAAAAACGACAAAATTTCCTTAAAATTACAAATAAAGGGGTAGCAACCCAACAACGGGTGGAGAACCCGTTGTTGGGTTGCTACCCCTTTATTCATCTGAACATTTCAGAGCAGATAGATTTTGACCTGATAAACACTTTTACCCCTTGTCAGATTTGCTCTAAATGCTTTTGTTTCAGAGATATAATCCAAAATCTTCATTTAACCCCTTTTTTCAGCCATGGCGGTGATTTTGGTTGGTTGGCTTGGTTTACTTACCGGACACCGGTTAAACTAGATACCCCAATGATGATTGTGGCCAAGTTTGGTTTAATTTAGCCCAGTAGTTTCAGAGGAGAAGATTTTTGTAAACGTTAACGACGACGGACGACGACGGACGCCAAGTGATGAGAAAAGCTCAAAAATCACAAAAATACTGAACTCCGAGGAAAATTCAAAACCGAAAGAAAGTCCTTAATTAAACGGCAAAATCAAATGATGAATGGACAACAACTGTCATACTCCTGACTTGGTACAGGCATTTTCAAATGTAGAAAAGTGTAGCGCTAAATCTCTCACTTGTATGACAGTCGCATCAAATTCCATTATATTTATAACAATGCGTGAACTAAACAG
This sequence comes from Mytilus edulis, assembly GCA_019925275.1. Lineage (NCBI taxonomy): Eukaryota > Metazoa > Mollusca > Bivalvia > Mytilida > Mytilidae > Mytilus > Mytilus edulis. The sequence goes on along the minus strand of CM034361.1, from coordinate 28,312,492 downwards.
ATACAATAGGTAAATTTTCAATATAGGGAAACAGCAATCTCCGCGGTGTCACAATCTCAATTAGAACAAAAACAAACAAATATTTAACAAAGACGCACAAAAAGCATCTTTCAAATTTGACAACCACAATACCCCGAACAAATATCAGAAAACAGCCGAAGGCTAACAATGGGTCTTCAACACAGCGATAAATCCCGCATCCGGAGGCGTGCTTCAGCTGGTCCCTAAACAAAAATTTGTACTTGTTCATTGCATCGATAATGGACGTCTCATACTAAACTCCGAAATATATAATTGAACTCATAAGAAACGAGTGACCGGTGAAAAATAATGTTCTTCCAATTCTTGAACCAATGCATACAAACATCATAAACTTAGTCTTATGTGCACGAATTTATCATTTTTTTCGCATAAATTTCGTATAATCGTCAATTTTTTTTCAATCGGTCAGTGTTGTTGGGAAAATATGGCAGGTATTGAAAGTTCATTCAACAAAAAAGCATGGAAATTGAGCACGTGTTCAACATGTAAATTCAGATAATAGTTTATTTTAAGGACATCCATGCGTATTGCGATCACCGGATTTTTACGAGATGGGTCACACTGAGGTCACTTTGCATACGGAAAACATGTCGAGGGAATTAAGCAATGAAAATAAAGTAAACTTTTTCTAAATATGAATATATTAAAGAATTTTCTTTAGAAAAAAGTATATGTACACAAGTTTTATAATGAAAACTATCCATTGAGTTATAAAAAAACATATGCATATTTTTTTTAATTTGTAGTTTCTTATGACTTTAAAGTCATACAAGACTACCTGTATCTATTTTTTTTTAATTTATAGAAAGTGCATGTACGTTTCCATCGTATTTGCTTGGTCAATGGACTGATGAGACACAGAGTGCAACCATTACATTCCAATCAACACCTGCAAAGATGACAGGATGGACTGCTCTAATTACAGGTGAAAAGTTTGAGGGTCAAACATGTATCCATAACACCGGAAACGTCTTTGTTTTTGAGTAAGCAGATTTACCAGTTCACTTAAAACATACCTAAGACGAAAATTCAGTATTTATTGCAATTATTGAATTGACATATTTGAAATAAGTGTTTTAAGCTGCTATACCAATATAACAGCATGTGTTATGATTGCAAATGAGAAAACTATCCACCAAAGGCCAAATGACGCAGATGTTAAGCATACATTGTTGGACTTAGAGAGAATTATCTTCAATTGTCCCTTTTAATAATTTTGGCACCACAGGGATGTATGGTACTAGTTTCAACAAGGAATAATAATTTCAATATATAAACATCTATATATATATATATTTCAAACCAACATCAACTTCCTTCGGTATAACATTAAAACTTGCCTTAGTAAAGCTCCAGACTGCAGTATATTTTCCTATAATTGTAAAAGTAAAATAACAAAAGTACTGAACTTCCAAGAAGATTCAAAAAGGAAAGTCTCAAATCATATGGCAAAATCAAAAGCTCAAAGACACCAAACGAATGGATAACAACTTTCATATTCCTAACTTGGTACATGCAACTTCGACGTAAAAAATAGTGCATCAAACTTTGGTATTATTTAGTTACCTTAACCTCTACTTGTATGACAGTTGAATAAAATTCCATTATATTGACAACGATTTGTAATAAAAAAAAAAAACAGACATAAAAGATATAAGTGTAAAAAATAAGGTCACAAAAGTCAACATTATGTTATAAACCTATTCACAAATATATAAACAAAAATTAACCAAAGCACAATAACACAAGGACGGGATGTATAAGTACAGACCCACGTCATATGTAACCAATAAACATAGACAAACATTAGAAAATGTATTGGCAAAATTGAAGGACAAGAAAACAAAAAAATGTCATAGAACAATGACGGGATTTGTTATTACAGAGCCACGTCATTGTGACCAAGAAACATAGACAAAGCATATTAGCAAAATTGGAAGACAAGAATACAATTATTAAAATAAAACAATAACAAAATCACGGGATTGCCGGCATGTATAAGTACAAAAAGCAATATTCATAAAGACAAATAAAAGATACTATAACACGTTATTAAGATGACAAAAAAAATCAGTACCCAGAATCTATACTTCAAGACCATCGTGTACTATTTGTATTAAAAGTTTGTTATTTACACCACTAGCTACATGCATAGTTCTTTTGGGACAAAATTACATACAAGATGTATAAATAAAATTATAAGTAGAATACTGTTATTCATTTCGTTGATTTATTTGAAATATATGGCACATTATATAAAAGTTTTTACATTTGTAGAGGAGACCGAAAAGTTTTTGACCCATTTTTAGGAACCTTAACGTACTACATGTGTATGAAGATTACTAAAGTAACTGGTGATGTCCTATATTATTACCTACTGGCAGGTAAATATACTATGTATGACATACATGTACACCAATAATCCAGCAGAACAATATCACTCAAAATAATCATATTTGGTCTATTTTTAATGTCTATATCTTTTTAAAAGTCAAAATAAGATTTTAATATTAAATTAAACGGAGATATACTAACAAGAAGATGAAAGTTATTATATACTGCAAAATTGTACATCTGTGAGGGTTAAAGAGAGGAAAACGATACAAAAGGGATATATAACTCGAAGTCCAAAGTAAACTCTATGACAATAAAAAAGGAGAAACTACCAAAAAGACAAACAGCAGTACATAAAACAAATCGTAATTGTACCTAATGAAGATATTTCTATAGGAATGCACATTTTTGTACAGTACCACTTCTTTTCAAATGTGTGTATCCAAACTTGATGACGCCAACGCCGAAGTATGCACTTTTGCACTAAATATAAGGACCAACTTGAATAGAATACGTGCAAATAATTTTGCAAGAAGTTCATTTGAGAACTTTTATTGACCAAGCATCTAGTATTACGTAAATTGCAATAGGATCTGAATCTTCATTTAATAAAATGTAAGTTTTTCACTCACCCTCGGTTAAAACCATTTCGGAAGGCTCCAATTATTCATTTGAAGAAATCTTTTCAGTCCAGTCACACCCCGTTGAAACCACTATTCAAACATGTCGATAATAACAGTTACACAACTGATCATAATGTGTAGTTAATAGGCATTACAATCCTCGAGATCACTATTCATTTTTTGTATTTCTTTAGACAGAAACGGTATTGCAGATAATGAAAGAATTTACACAGCGAACCAAGCACCAGATATAAGCTCCACTCCGACATGCGATTATTGTCAGTTTACACAGACGATACCTGATACAGATCGTCGTGAATTAAGAAAATTGGGTATAGTTTTATATTTAAATGTTTATAACAGAAGTTTCTACTTTACTTCGTACTCTTTTTGTGTATCAGTTTGTAAATCTAAAAAAAAATCTTAATCATAATTAATATAACGTTATATAGTGATATGCCTCAGGTAATTTTTTTTTAATATTCGTACAATATCACAAGGTCTTAATCGACTCGAATGGTAAAAAAAGTAAATATCAAAAAATAAGACACATTATAAAAACGAAAGCAATGTATGAAACTGTTTGAAGAAATCAAAGTTATCTTTTAACAATTTTCAACTTCGAAAAGGAAGATGTTACGTTGGCTAATGAAGGCGACTTTTAAAGTTTTTAGTAAAGATTATATTATAAAAACAAGGTCAGGATAATGTTATTTACTTTAGAGTCTATGCTGTTATGCAATTTATTTTTTGTCTTATGTAATCTTTTCAAGGTACAAGTGAAAAGTTGACATCAGATCCATCTCTTTGTCTACCGTGTGAAGCAACGTGCGACGAGACTACAACTTCAAACGCCTCAGTACTAGGAATATCCTCTTCACTTAAAGAAGTGACGACAATGAATCCATCAACTAGTCAAACAACACCAGAAGCATCAACTCCTACAATATCACAACATTTTACCACAGACATTATAACAACAACAAAAGTAACACCTGACTCGTTAAAACAGACAACAAACGGAGCAGGTAATTTAACAAGTTTAAAGAAATGTTTGATGAAAGTCATGAAAATCGCGATCAAACTACATTGAAAAAAAAGAAAAATATACATATACCAGCAATCTGGTCCAGCCAGTTGCGTGTACTTCTATTTGTCAGTTCTGAAATATTTTACTCCGCTTTTTTTTTTTATCTAAGTACATGAATACTACAGATTTTTAATAGTTCTGCAAGTTACTATGGTTTTGATACTTACACTTGTTTTATCATGACATATTTACAATAAACTTCATTCTTCGACCCTGTTTACTTTACATGGAATAAATCCCAACGGTTGACTGGTATATAGAAACAAATTGTACGGTCATCCCAAACCTTCTCCCTTTCGAAATCAAGTGAAACAAAGCACAACCGTCAAAATGTATCTCACGTAGTCGTTTTTGTTATTTGTTCTACTTGGGTTAATATTTTTTTCGTTTTTCTTCTTTTAAATGAATAAGTTGGCAAATTTACTTTACACATTTCTATATCATGAAGGGTCATTTTCATTTCAGAAATTGATTTGGTCGATTTTCATTCCAGAAATTGATTTGTCCGATTTTCATTCCAATAAATAATAAAAACAACTTTTTTTTCATTGCTTTCATTTTTTCTTACATTAAAAGGTATCGTTCTTTGTATGTAATATATATATTTTTTATAGAAAGGGCATGCACATTTCCATCATATTTGATTGGTCAATGGACTGATATGACCAAAGGTGTAAACATAACATTCCAATCAACACCTGCAAAGATGACAGGATGGAATGCTCTAGTTACGGGTGAAAAGTTTGAGGGTCAAACATGTATCCACAATACCGGAAACGTCTTTGTTTTTGAGTAAGCATAGCTATCAATCATTTTAAAATAAATTTCCTAAAAAACAAGTATGATAAAAAGTAGATTTTTCATTACAGTTGTTTTTTTGGTGTTTTTGTGTATAAACAAAGACAACAGTAGTATACCGCTGTTCGAAATTCATAAATCGATTGAGAAAAACAAGTCCTGGTTACAACATATTTGTAATATGTATCGGAGGCTGCTATATAAAAACGAGAAGATGTGGCATGCTTACCATTAAGACAACTATCCACAATAAATACAATCACGAAGATGTAAGCATACATTGTTTTGTTGAGCAATGCGTTCCTGATTTTTTTTCCTTTTCAAGTATTATTAAACAAGGTTACTTTTACTTTATTACTTTTTCTTCAAGAATATAAAAATGTGAGTACAACTTCTATCCATTAAAATCAATAAAACACATGATTACAGTTTTGATCTCGATCTTTCTCAAAAATTCATATACATTTAGAGCTGGCAATTTCTATTACCGTATGGTCTAATCAATATTATCAACCTTTAATCTTTATGATAAAATATAATTGTGGAAAAAGAATTCTGTTCCTTTTCTTTCCATCTCATTCCAATGAAATCGACTGATCTATTTTATGTTGGATGTTTTAGTCTGAGACGCATGAATTGTGTATTAGTTGCTTATGGCTGTTGACTAGTTGAAAATAACTTGGAGTACTCTCAGATCTGTGTTGTTTTGTTGTAGGTGTGTATTACTACCCTGTGTTTTGTCAACTAATTAGGTCTTTCCACTTTTCGTGGAAAGACCTTTTGTTTTTCTTCTGATTATTTTTTTCTTTCTTTTTTTTTACTTCTGCAGTCTGAGATGCTTTTTTGTCTTACAACATAGCGAATAGATTTTTGGACAATGATGTTGTACAGTTATTGGAGTTTCAAAACTCACCCTGTGTGACCGAACATTTATTTTTATAGGTGTTATCTCCCCGCGTCCCCTTTTTCTTGTTATCGCTATATCTCTAAAACTATAAAAGATTGTTCGTCTGCTCTTAAGAATGATTTGGCTAATTTTGACTGGAGTGATCGGAAAGACACCTTATGGGAGTTATTTCCCTTTGAAAATTTAAGATAGGCGATTTGTTGGATAAATTCATACGTTATAAGTCGTAGAGGCCTACAGTTTTTTGATATGAAGTCCTTGGTCGAATTGAAGGAAATTGAGGTAAAGGTCAAAGGTCAAGTAATAAATTTAGAATGTTGCTTGTTTATATCGTTATTCCAAAGAAACTGTGACAGTAAATGATATGATGTGTTTGCCAAATAACTGTTTACAAAAAGGCGCAACTTCAACCTATTTAAGTAAAAGAGTTTTGGTTAAACCTTATAGGAGTTTTCTCCCCTTTTGTATTTGAAATCAGTATTTCTCCATAACCATACAAGTGATTGACCTGGGGTCTTTTGATTTGAGATCACTGACCTATGAGGTCAAAGGTCAATTTGACGTTCTAGATTTTGACCTTTGCTAAATATTCTTTCTGGTTCATTATTAAACAATTAAGTCTTCTGCATAAACATATTAATCTTATTTTTTTTATATAAGTTTGCTTTACCTCATTACATCAACACGGAGTGACATTTTCTAACATCGTTTTTTAAAATTCATTCTTATTATCGAGGTGAAAAGACCTTCAATTGTTCTCTGAAGAATTGTTTTTTTTAATTTTAATAATTTTCCATATGTAGTATATTTACACCACTTTCTCATGTTAGGTAACTGGTGTCCTCTAACGTGTTCTCATTGTTGAAGGTCGTATGGTGACATATAGTAATTAATTTCTGTGTCATTTGGTCTCTTGTGGAGAGTTGTCACATTGGCTCTTCTTTTTTTATAACAATAACTTTATCACTTAATTCCTTAACCATGTTAACGGCAAAAAACACATCATTGCCCCTATTCAGAAACTCACGGATTGAAGAATACTCCCCTTTATAATGAAAATTCTATACATTTTGTCTTACGGTGCTTTGTGGTTTATCAAGATGTCGCTTAGATTTTTTGCATAATTATGATATCGAACAGTAATTGTGATTTTGAAATCGACCCTGTTTAGCCGAACACTTTTGACTGTAAGGGTTATCTCCCCAAACACTGTTTTCTTTTGTGCGCATCTCCTTTGCAACCGTTAAAGATTACGACAAAATTATTTCACCAATTTATGCGTTATATCCTTAGGATATTAAGAAAAATTTTGACCGAAGCGGTCTGGACACTCCATATGAAAGTTATTTACAGTAGTCAACACTTGGGTGTTGAAATGAATATCAATAACGTGGTGATTTTTATAAATTTCCTGTTTACAAAACTTAAGATTTTTCGAAAAACTTAGGATTTTCTTATTCGAGGCATATATTACCTTAGCCGTATTTGCCACAACTTTTTTGGAATCTTGGCTCCTCAATGCTCTTCAACTTTGTACTTGTTTGGCTTTATAAATATTTTGATATGAGCGTCACTGATGAGTCTTACATTGTAAGTAGACAAAACGCGATTCTGGCGTACTAAATTATAATTCTGGTACCTTTGATAACTATTTACACCACTGGGTTGATGCCACTGCTGGTGGACGTTTCGTCCCTGAGGGTATCACCAGCCCAGTAGTCAACACTTCGGTGTTGACATGAATATCAATAATGTGGTCATTTTTATAAATTTCCTGTTTACAAAACTTTGAATTTTTCGAAAAACTAAGGTTTTTCTTATCCCAGGCATAGATTTCCTCAGCCGTATTTGCCACAACTTTTTGGAATTTTGGATCCTCAATGCTCGTCAACTTTGGACTTGTTTGACTTTATAAATATTTTGATATGAGAGTCACTGATGAGTCTTAAGTAGACAAAACGCACGTCTGGCGTACTAAATTATAATTCTGGTACCTTTGATAATTATTTACACTACTGGGTCGATGCCATTGCTGGTGGACGTTTCCTCCTCGAGGGTATCACCCGTCCAGAGTCAACACTTCGGTGTTGACATGAATATCAATAATGTGGTCATTTTTATAAATTTCCTGTTTACAAAACTTTGAATTTTTCGAAAAACTAAGGATTTTCTTATCCCAGGCATACATTACCTTAGCCGTATTTTGCACAACAATTTGGAATTTTGAATGCTCAATGGTCTTCAACTTTGTACTTGTTTGACTTTATAAATATTTTGATATGCGAGTCACTGATGAGTCTTAAGTAGACGAAACGCGCGTCTGGCGTACTAAATTATAATTATGGTACCTTTGATAACTATTTTCCCTTCTTGTTTCAAAATAAGTGAAATGTAATTGTAACTGGTAGTAGGGTCTTTTAATTTGAGATCGTTGGTCTATGAAAAATGAAATTTAGTCAGGTCAAAGGTTAAAGTCATATTTTAAATTTTGATTTTGGATTATTTTCACTTCTTTTCAAAAGCCGTTTAAGATACCGACAACATATTAACATATTTGATTTTGGATTTGTTTCACTTCTTTGCAAACACCGTTTAAGATACCGACAACATATTTTTACTAAATCACTTACCATATATAATTAAGACCTCGGATCTTTTTATTTTAGGGTTTTGCTTTATGTGTAACACAATTGTGTTTCATATCATTAATTATCAAGGAGTATTAATTAGGAATTTATTAAAAAGGAATTAAATAATTCAATGACAATCATGTACGCTTTGGACATTTTTAAATAACGATCTGTTCAAATATTATAGACATACCATGTATACCCTGCAGCCAATAAATGACCATGTCTACTGTGAAATAACATGTATCCTTCAGGGGTTAGTTTGACAATTAACCACAGACTAGAATTATCTAACATCCAGACTATTAAGTAACCGGCCATCAGCTATGGGCCGTTGTTAATGGACTACTGGACTATATAAGATCCAGCTTTGGACTTGAAGGGGACAGCTTGGTACAAGAGATTGGTACCGGAGATTCCGCCAAGGTCTCCCCCATCATGGGTAGGCTGGAACATATGCGCTTAATATCCAAACGTACTCCATCAGGATTGAAACTATACGATCACGTGCCCGTGTGAGATATTGAACATTCGAACAATTCAACTTTAAAGACAGTTGTGAACATTTGAACTTTAGAAACATTCTTGACTTTGTAATTACGTAATAAAATATATTTATCCTATTAATGACTTCGTCACATAAGTCAAAATTTGGTGCCGTTTGACCACGATCGACTTGGATTGTCTAAAATAACGCGAAGGAATACAAAAGGTAAGAACTCAGTTACTTTCATTTTTCTTAATGGAAAATCAAGATATTTCTATGTCAGTACAAAAAGAAGAAAAGGCTTTTCAAGGGATGTTACACATATTAAGTAAAGTTTTTAATTTTAAAGGGATTGAGCATAGATGTAATACATCTATGGATTGAGGCTGTACTTTTAAAAGGCTTAAAATCTGATGTTTTTGTTCACGAGATGTGGTTTGCACGATTTTTGTTATTAGGTATTTTTAGGTATTTTATATATAGGTAAATTTAAAAATTATGAGTACACATTTTTTTTCATGATAAGAATGAAATGTTATTTTTGGTGTATTTTTTATTTGCTGTTATTGAATTCAATAGATATCATAGGATAAATGATTTTTAAAAAGAGTAAAATATATTTTTTTTTAGAAAGTAAGAAGCTAGTTTTTCGTTCAGAGTAAATATGTTAAAAAAAAGAGTAAATATGGCTGATACAATATCATTTTTTGGAGGTATTTTGGGTTTTTGTTTTGATCATATATTTTATGGGTTGTTTTTTTTTGAAGATACATGCAATTATTCTAGAAAATATGTATTTTACGTAAAATAAGCAGAGCACCGGTGTAAATTAAGGTTGATTTAGAACCTTTGGTAGATGAAGTTAAGGGTACTTTGAGGATACATTGTTTGCGTGTAAGAACCATTGGGTGATGGTTTCGCAGTTGGATAGTGTTAACGCACATTTGTTTAGAGAAAACAAATAGTCTATAATTTTAGATTCCAACCCCTTCTTCGGATGATTAACATAAGTGATGTTAAGTTATTAAATGGTGCAAGTTGTTTATGGTGTTAGATTACGCCATATTTACATATTGTAATAGATTAAGAGAAGTATCTTCATAAAGTAGCACATTAAAGAAAAACATGGATATGTTTGCCCTTAGGGATTTACTAGTATTGTTTTTTTTGTAAAGAAAAAATAAGAGACATATGAACTTCAGAACTTAATGACAAAATTTAAGTGAAATAGATAATTGATATTAAGGGAAAACTAGCATTCAAATAAAATTGAAATTGAAAAGTAAACAATTATGAGGATCATTGTCAGAAATTAAAAATAAGGAAATAATTTAAAATTAAGGAGTTAAAAAAATATATATAATGTGATCCTTTTCTACAACCCCTACACCTACATAATACCTATAACAAATAATATATACTAAATATTATATGTGTTACTTTGTTCCCAATTGTAATACTTTTACAGTTTTATTTTATTTGCTTCATTAATTAATCTTAACGTTAAATATAGACCAACAAATTAACAACATTTAAGATTCCATTAATAAAATTTTAACTACCTCTTGCGCAATTTGTTACTGACTCTACATTTCATATTTGACAACAAAAACACCTTATTGCGAAAAATTGTCGTTCTCTGTAATGTATTACATTTTTCTAAAATTAGTATATAGTTTCCTTATCATATTATTTCCTTTCTTTTTTATATATCTATTTTTCATTTGTTTTAAAATTCCAAACCTACTGCCTATCCCTTTTATACATTTCAATACGACTTAGTGTTAGGGTATATGTTGAGATCTGAGTTTAAAAATATTATATACATTTAAAACTTAACTAACCTCTTAAAAACGTGCACCAATTTGACTGATGTGGCACAATCAATAAGTTAATAAGTGATACTTGTCAATTAGTATTTATTGCTTAATTTACAAGTATATTCAAAGAGCGATTAAAGTTCAAATAAATGTTTTGCACTGAGACACTGGCCGAGATGTGACGAATTCTGGTGTGATCGAATTGTGTCCTTGTAGTCCATTGAGGTATCTTATATAGTCCAATGGTCCATACACATGTCTATAGCTGTAGGCCGGTTGTATAATCGTCTGGTTATCGAGTACTATTTACATGAGGTTAATTGTCAAATAATGTAATTAACCCCTGACGGATAAATGTTATTTTACAGTAGACATGGTCATTTATGGGCTTCGGGGTATATATGTCCATAGTATACGAACAGATTGTTATTAGTGTCCAAAGGCTTCCTGCTATTTAATGTATTCACAGATTGTTATTAGTGTCCAAAGGCTTCCTGCTATTTAATGTATTCACAGATTGTTATTAGTGTCCAAAGCGTACATGATTGTCATTGAATTGTTTATTTCCTTTTTAATAAATTTCCTAATTAATACTCCTTGATAATTAATTAATGTTACCAATTGTGTAACATTATTCCTTCCCTCGCAATAAGAACGAAAGTTCGGAAAATACGATAATCCTTCTGCATTTATGCTATTGTAAATCCAGTAGTTCCATTGTTAAGTTTTTTTTTTTTTTGTAACCATCACCACATATATAGTTCATAGAATTCGGCAAGTCCAACATCTGAATATATTTACACATAGTTCATTTGAAAATATTTCGATATACATAGTTCGTGTTTTATTTCCAACATCCTCATAATAAGTTGTTCCTCAATACTGATTAGGAACGCAAATGTTTATACAATTCTATTTACACAGTTCATAAAGTCATTTTGAAAATTATTTACACGGTTCGTCTTCCGCTAGTTGATTCGGTCGTCTACGTTGTATGGTTTACAATCCAGTCCTTTTACGAAGTAGTCGACGTATCTAGCTCTGGGTACATCTTTCTCAAAAGACTGGTCGCATCGGTCTTTGGTCTAACATCGTCCTTGAGTAATGGTGCAGAGGGAAGCTTCTCTCTGGAATCAGGTACTTCTGTCCCAACCATTTTCGTTGTCACCATTTGGTACCCATCGTTCGTGGCATTAGAACCCGAACTCACACCTTTCTTTTTGGCTAACCAAGATTTGTTTCTAAAAAACTTACAGTACAAAAATATAGCTATTCCAATGAATATCGCACCCAAACCCATGGATAAACCTACTCCCCAATTTGGAAATACAACATCATTTCAATTTCCCGTAAATTTTTAAGTTTTTCAATCAAAGCGTTCATAGGAATTTGTTTAATAGCCGTTAGTTCTCTTGGTAGTTCAAGCGTTGTAAAATTTGGTAAAGCAGCATGAAAGGGTTCCCATAAACTTGTATTCAATACTTGAAAGGTATTTAAGAATCTATCGAACGTTTTTTCTGTTAAAAATGTACTTTCCATTTGATAAGTAGGTAATAAGGTCAAATGATCACTCGTAGCGGTACAAGTTCGCTTTAAATTAATTATAGTGGTAGGAGGATTAATTATCTGATCCGTCAACATGTTTGTATTGTCATCACATCTAATTGTGATTCTAAATTCCTTAATGGTAGTAACTGCCCACATACTACCGGTCAAATAAGTTGCCATAGGCAAAATTGTATTTGGTCGTACTTTTGCTGTACATCTTGTTTTCCACTTTTCTTTATTGGCAAATAAGGCTATGATACATAATTTACTTAAATTAACTGGATAAACTGGACTTTTAATTTCACAAAAATTAACTAAAGGATTGGAACACTTGTCAATTTCATTGGTATTTAACAGCATATATTTAGTTTTTTCTTGGTTTGCAGCAATAACTTCTGCTTCTAATTCATACTGAGCCACCATATTGTTTGAGTCTGCTAATTTATCAGTTATCTTAGTAGGAACAGGTAAGTTGTGAATCTTATAAATGTCATAAGTGTCTCTTATATCTAGTAATGGTAACGAAATGATAATGATTATTTTGTTTTCGTCCAAAACTGTACTACAGGTCAAAAATTTATAAAAGTTCCAAATATCTTTAACTTCGTCACCAGGTATTTTTAATGTCGCCGGTAGTCGTCGTTTTATGTCAGTCAATAATACTCGTAAATTACCGGGTGAGATAAGACTAGGTGACATGTGTCCTAAGGACAACATGTTAAGTTGTAATTGCAGATGGTTTAAATAATCCCCGGCTATATTCATCAGGTCCTTTATTTCACCTATTATCATATCCATATGCAAATAAGCTTGTAAATAGCTCCCCATAACTTCAATTTGTTTTTCTATATCTGTGGCAAAAGTTTGTAGCCTATTTCCCAATTCTTCCACACTTTCAATCAGTTCATTAACCTTGTGTCTATTTTCAGAAACATGTGTTTGTGTCGTGTTTAAGATAGTTAACCCCTCCTGAACAATATGACGAATTGTGTCTTGATTTTGTGCCAAAGTTTTGATGTTTCTTCGAATTTTTGACAGGTCGCTGTCTGATACAGTACCAAATAAAAAACTTAATGCCTTGCCTATAATAGGAAATAAACTACGTTTAGTTCTAAACTTTGCCGTTTCGTCGTAGTATAAAGATTTGTAATCATTGAATTGTGAATGAAGATAATCTCTAGTCCGATTTAATCCTTCAACCTCCCTTTGTAAACTTAAGATAGTAGCCAAAATGTGTTTTTTTTCTGGGGTGTAAAACATAGAAGTTGTGTGAACTTTTTGTAGAGCTAAAAAAGCTTTGCCCAAATCTTGCTCTATTTTATTAAGAAATAATTCAAAAGGATCCAAGTCTATGACAAAAGTAATGAGCCAATTTGACCTTGTAGTTGATATTTCCTTGATTTTCTGGAACATGACATTTTCCTGGACAATGAATTGGCTGGTTAAGCCAAAAAGAACAAGTGAGAACCACCAACACTTCATCACTGGTTTTCCCTAAAAATAATGATACACATATAAATTATCATAATATTTATTTATTTTATTTCTTTTATTTTTATTGATTTGGCCTTTATTAATTCTGAAACTCATAAGACAGTCCGGAATAAAATGTTTTTTTGTTTTCTTTTATTGTCTCGAATTTGATTATTAAGTCGAATATCCTTATCCTGTGCATTTTTCTTGCATTGTTCAAGATTGTTTCTTGGTGGTAAACTCCAAAGGATTTCTGCAAATTGTTTCCGGCGTCCAATTATTTCCACGAATTTTGTGGGTAAACCACAATAACTGTCGATAATAATCGGATCCGCCTGGTTTATAAGTTTCTGTATTGCGAAAAATTCTTTAAATAAAGGTTCCCTTCTCTCCTTTCTCTTTCTTACTAATATTTCTCTCCAATAATTGGTTTTAAAGTATTTATATATTATCCACGATTTGGAACTTAAGGCGAGCTAACAAACTGTCAATTGTCTGATTGATAAATAAAAAAATAGGAAATTAAGGGGAAGTAAACAAGTTTTAGTTTGTCCAAATTGGGATAAATTTATCAGTGGGGTTTAGGTGCCATCTTCATTGGAATAGCCATATTTTTGTACTGTTAATTAATTAAGAATATATCTTGGTTAGCCAAAAAGAATGTTGTGAGTTCTGGTTCTAATGCCACGAACAATTTGGTAAAAACAAATGGTGTCTTCGCAATTGGTTGGAATAGATGTTACTGACAACAGAGAGATGTCTTCCTCCGTGCCATTGGTCAAGGACAAAACTTAACCGAATGTCGATGATAACAGCCTCTTAAGAAGGACGAACCAAATAGCTAGATGCGTCAAATACTACGTAATGGAGATGATGATGACGACACTTGTACAAAGTTGTGCGCCCTTTCCAGCAGTTGATGAACTTTATACTTTGATGGTGACGGAAATAAAACATGAACTATGTATATCGAACTATTTTACTGGTGATTCAAATGAACTATGTGTAAATATATCCAGCTATTGGACTTGGTGAATGTAATGAACTTATTATAAACTTTAGATGTGTGGTGATGGTTACCGGAAACTTTGCAATGAACTATCACAATAACCTACAGGAAGAAAAACTACCGTATTTTATTGAACTTTCGTTTTATTTAGGAGGAAAGGAAAATGTAACACAATTGTGTTTCATATCATTAATTATCAAGGAGTATTAATTAGGAATTTATTAAAAAGGAATTAAATAATTCAATGACAATCATGTACGCTTTGGACATTTTTAAATAACGATCTGTTCAAATATTATAGACATACCATGTATACCCTGCAGCCAATAAATGACCATGTCTACTGTGAAATAACATGTATCCTTCAGGGGTTAGTTTGACAATTAACCACAGACTAGAATTATCTAACATCCAGACTATTAAGTAACCGGCCATCAGCTATGGGCCGTTGTTAATGGACTACTGGACTATATAAGATCCAGCTTTGGACTTGAAGGGGACAGCTTGGTACAAGAGATTGGTACCGGAGATTCCGCCAAGGTCTCCCCCATCGTGGGTAGGCTGAAACTCATGCGCTTAATATACGAAATACTCCAACAGGACTGAACAGTTATACGACTATACGATCACGTGCCCGTGTGAGATACTGAACATTCGAACAATTCTACTTTAAAGACAGTTGTGAACATTCGAACATTTGAACTTTAGAATCTTTCTTGACTTTGTAATTACGTAATAAAATATATTTTATCCTATTAATGACTTCGTCACATATGTCCTTGATATTGAGCTCAAAGTCATAGGAAACTTTGTCGTTCTAGACATGATAAAGCCATGAAACTTTTTGCATTATGTTGCAAGCCATTTGACCTCTGAAAAGCCAATCTGACGTCCCCTTCTGTAAACCAGAAGTGACTATTTGTTTGTACTAATTCAATATAAAAGTATATAGAACCATATATTTTTGGAAGCAGTGTAAATTAAAAATTCAAATAATACCCGAAGTAACAAATTATCTCCCTTATTTAATAAAAATTGTATAGAAACTATATACATTTGGAATCAGCGTACAATAAGATATTATTTTTAACAAATTTTAATAATTTCATATCCAAATAGATCTTGATGGGTGGAAAGACCTTCAATTGATCTCTGAACGATTGCTTTTAATTATACTTGTTCTCTTTGTCGCATCATCCTCTGTTCCTGAAACGTTTTGAAAACCTTTCTTACCCTTTGTCGTATCATGAAATCGTTAATACCATGTACAATATATTTCATTGAATGATGTTACTTCACTGCCACCTTTGTTTCTCTGCAAAAGGTTGTTATACATAGAGTCCGTTGACAATGGTTGATTGTCGATTATACTTATCTCACTGAAGGTTGCTGCTGTTACATATTTTGTTCGAACATATCATTTCGTTTGTGTTGTTTCCAATCAGGACACTTACGCACTACTGCAACGTATTAAAATACGGAACAAAGATCAGCGCTTTAATTTATTTCTACATTTCAAATGCACGAGGCCATCAAGAACAAACATGTTCATCTCATTTTAAGATCAAGACAGTATCTACACACCAATAATTTGGTTCAGAATGTTCAATGGTCGACTTAAAGATATGGGTATATTACCACAATATATTACTACATCTGTATGATGAGTTTATATATTACAATTGTATGCATTTGTAGGGGAGACGATACCTATCATATACCATTTTCGGATAAACTGAAGTACTTTGTGTGTATGAAGATTACAAAAGTATCTGATGATGTTCTATATTACTACCTACTGGCAGGTAAGTTGGATTTATTACATGTAAAATTATGACATGCCAGAAAAAACATAAAACAGAATTTGAACCTAAAGTATGATTATAGATAGGTACCAGGATTATAATTCAATACACCAGACGCGCATTTCTTCTTCATAAAACTCATCTGTGACGTTCAGATCAAAATAGTTATGAAGCCAAACAAGTACAAAGTTGAAGAGCATTTAGGACCCAATACAAATACGGCTACGTTAATCTATTCCTGGGACAAAAACATCCTTAGTCTAAACAAGATACAAAACGAAAACCAACAAAGAAGAACTAACAAGTACATGGAGGTTATCCTTAATGCTACAAATAACATCGAAGTGGGTTAACAAAGGGCGATATATACCTAGGAGATATAAGTCAAAAACATATGGACATATAAAGACAGAGAACACTAGAGACTTAAGGTAGATTCATGGTATACCGCCATCTTTGATTGTACAATTTTAGTACAAACCCTGACTAGTTATTTGGCCAAATCTACAAATTTGAAGACAGATTTACAATTTAATGGTAAGACTGTTTATTTATATAAAAAAAAATTGGTGATTTATTGTATCCAAAATATTTAAACAAATGTCTTTTTTTTGGGGTTTTTAGAATCATTTATTCAAATGAGCCATTTAAGGGGAGATAACTCTTTCAGTAAAAAATTATACTGGTCTAATAGGGAAATGTTTTATCTTTTACTTGTAGCAAGAAAACCAGTTCGGTGACACCATTTTTTCTTTTTATTTTCTAAAAAACATAAAACCTTCCTTCTCACAATTTATTTCAAAATTCTATCTCATAAAATTTGTTTTCAGGACACAAAAGTGTTTTTTCATGAACAAACTAACCAAATTTAGGCAATTTTCAATGACTCATAGCTTGAAAAAAAAAGCACGGTGACCCATACTTTTTATTATATTTTTGAAAAAAGCATAGTAAAATCTTCATTTTGGCAAATTATAAGAAAATTCTGTCTCAAAAAGTATATACTTATGATCTACCTTAATAAAATCCAGCGGATCGATGATTTCTTAAAGGTGCTTTGGGAGGGTTAAAAGATGCTTCTCCACTAAATATTTAAAAAAGAAGATGTCGAATGTTGGCCAATGAAAAAACTCTCCACAAGATCTGTTTATTAAGCTGTATAACGTTTGTCGTACGTTTTTCAATCTAAATATATTGAGACAAAAAATTATACTATTTGTCAACAAATGCTAAAAACTTTGTGCCTAAAGACTTTTGTCTTGAGCGTACACGTTTAGGGATTTCAAAAACAAATGTCATTTGCGTTGAAATCATTATCATATGCTTTAATTTTACCAAAATGGCGACCAGAAGCTTGTATTTTTTAATGGATACATTCTGTTTGTTAATTCTAATTCATGCATTATGTCATTTTAATTAATTTTAATGTGGTGGATTTTTGTTTTTGTTTTTGTTTTTTTGTTATTGAATTTGATTTAAACACCATATTTAGGAATGACTTTAGATTTACCCTATCGTTATTGCATAAATATTTAATGTTATCTAATGTTATTCAATTATATACTCCATTGCTGTTTTGACTTATATGTATCATCGAAATAGCATGTTTTGACCAGCCTGTTTGTTACCATTAACAAATATCTTATGTAAAAAATGAGCGAAACTCCATCATACAAAATGAACTTCTAGCCCTTTTCAGCGAATGCTATGCACCTTTAATATGTTTGAGTTTTCAAATATATAGTGTCGATTGTACCTCATAAAGAAATTTACTATAGGAATGTAATATGTCTCTCCAACTCCTTGTATCCAAATTGATCCATGTCTATCCAAGAATAGACACTTTCACAGAAAATCTGAAGATCGACTTTGATAGAATTACATACAAATTATTTGGGAAAAAGTTCATTTGAGAATTTATATTGACCTAGCCGCTATAGCTAGTACAATGTATCTAGATGATTTCGGAAGGATCAAATTATTCATTCGATGAAATGTAGTCATAACAGTCAAATCACACACCGTTGAAACCACTATTTAAACAATCAAATGGAAAATTATAGTTACATGACTAGTTACACGACTGGTTACATGACTGGTTACACGACTGGTTACATGACTGGTTACACGACTGGTTACACGACTGGTTACACGACTGGTTACACGACTGGTTACATGACTGGTTACACGACTGGTTACACGACTGGTTACATGACTGGTTACACGACTGATCATTATGCGTTGTTTACAGGCATTACAAATAATCCTACAAATTACTATTCAATTATATTTTTTTAGACATAAACAGTGTTGCAGATAATGCAAGAATTTACACACCCAACCCAGCACCAGATGTCAGCACTTCTCCGACATGTAATTACTGTCAGTTTCATTCGCCAATACCTGACAGCGATTTTCGGGAACTACGAAAATTAGGTATGGCGTTATATATCTAAACTTTTATATATAAAAAAAACTTCGATCTATAAAAAAACAAATCAATTCATTACTTTTTTAGCTGAGTGGTTCTATATGCTTTAATCCCTTATTCCGTTTTACTAATTTTGAAATACTAATACGTTTAAAATTACATGTTATCAAAACTTAATTTTGTATACTGTCAAAGAGAGTCAATATCCGTCCAGCTGAGTTGAGTTTTAATTTTGAAGTTTCTCTGAATATGGGACATGATATCATAAAATTTCTCAAACATCTGTGCTAAGTTATCAAAGGTACCAGGATTATAATTTAATTTAGTACGCCAGACGCGCGTTTCGTCTACATAAGACTCATCAGAAACGCTCATATCAAAATATTTATAAAGCCATACACGTACAAAGTTGAAGAGCATTGAGGATCCAAAATTTCATAAAAATGGGCCAAATACGGCTAAGGTAATCTAAGCCTGGGATGAGAAAATCCTTAGTTTTTCGAAATACTCAACGTTTTGTAAACAGGAAATTTATAAAAATGACCACATTATTGATATTCATGTCAACACCGAAATGTTGTTTACTGGGCTGGTGATACCCTCGGAGACGAAACGTCCATCAGCAGTGGCATCGACCCAGTGGTGTAAATAGTTATCAAAGGTACTAGGATTATAATTTAGTACGCCAGACGCGCCTGGTAGTAGAATAATACTTTCAAATGACAATCATATTCTTTTTAAGGAACAAGTGAGACAATAATATCTATCCCCGTCCTTTGTTTACCATGTGAGGCAACGTGTGAGGAGACTTCTACTTCATCGCCAACAACAATAGTACCGCCATCTTCGGCTATTACAACGACAAAAGAAGCCACGACAAAACATTCGTCATTACTTCAAACAACAACGGAACTATCATCTCCTGGAAAAACATTTTCACATACAACAGACATAATAACACAGTCTACAACAGGAGAAACATCATCAAGCGATATACAACAGACATCAATAGATTTATCAAAATTACAAACAAGCACGACAGCGGACAGACAGACAGAGGTATCGACAACTTTAAACACAACACAAACAGCATCAGTTCCAGAGCAGAAAACATCTCAAACAACGTCAAAATTTACAACAAATATTGTGATATCAGACACTACAACAACAGACAGGATTTCAACATATAAACCAACTACAACTACATCAGATATTTTCTTAACACCATCAAAAGTTGTAATTGCATCGAAAGATATCTTAACAACAACTGATAAGTCTATCTTGACAACACAGCAAGAAAAACTTACAACAACGGCTAAATCATCTGGAACAGGTAGGAATAGTTAGGGGACACTTATAGTTTTAATACTTGTGTTTTTAATCGTTTTTAGTGGAAGAAGACGTCAAGTCTTCTGAAGACTTAAGGGGCTGACCTTTGGCATTGAGTCTCCGTATGCCGCATTCGTTTCGTGTATTACAATTTCATAACAACTTAAGATTCCTGACACCGATTTTTACACATGATTAGGCATCTGAATCATTTAATTTGTAAATTAGGATTGAAAAACAAACACTATCGTAAATATGACCCTTTTATTTATGTAAATTATCAGATTTCATCTCATCCACATGAACGTTATTTGTTTACTTGTCACAGGATGTTTTAACTGTAGATATTTGTATTACGCATGCGTGAATTTGGTATCGGGACAACTCGCCCTGTTTACAAGTTCGCCCTTGAAGTTACGAATTTGCAATCCTGCAGACAAGAAGATTTTGATTTTTTGTAAATAAAAAGGATATATTTCTTATTAAATTGTTGTCTTTATTCATTGTTTTCCTTTGTCATGTGAATTAGATGCCCTTCTACTCCAAATGGTTTGAATCTATTTATAAAATTATTCAAGACTCAGTTGACAAGAGCAATACGTTGCTGTTTGGAGAATGTGATTAAAATCTAAGCTCATAGAAAAAGAAATATAATTGAAACTCAATGTACCTCCTTCTGAAGAATGTATTGCAATATAAATATAAATTCCTTTTGACAAGAGAAATCTGACTTTTGTCAGAAATATTTTTTTCACATGTGCAAAGGTAATCACGTGTGTCGGCCATATTGGTTTGTTTACAACTATGTGAAGAACCATGACCTAAACATAAATAGTCTCTGAAAGCTTAAACTTCAAGCAATACTATTTTATCAATCATGAATATTTTCATAAATTTAAATTTGATTATTTAAAGAAATAAAATTATAACAATTACGATTTTTGATAAGAGATTCTACACAGACATGCTTTAATCTATTTATAGCCAAATTAGTTTACCTGTGTGAAAATGTAAATAATTTGTTTACTAAACAAGTAAAGACAAACTATGGATGGAAGATAATAATTTACATAAATACTTCAGGACATTTAATTGATATTAATAAATATAGGATTTAAAAACTGCAAGTGGAAACAAATTTATTCATTAGCTACATAATCAGCTGATAATTTTATTTCACAAACATCGTGGTGATGTTATTGATAAAAATCACTCCATCAATCCTCCAGCCCTTTCACATATTAAGCAATAGATCTACTCATTATTGTAGAATATTTAATGAATATACATTCAGCGTCCTATTGAATATATCGGGTAATCAGATATTTTTAGCTGACAATCTGGGTATCCCATTGGCCGGAGTCTACTGTACTACCAAAAACATGATAAAGATAGTAAATAGTATTTTTTCACTAATTTATTGACAATTTATTGACATAATACTGGTTGTAACATATTTTATTTTTGTATTTAGGTTGGGACCCCCCACCCCACCCCCACCCCAATTATGAGTGGTGTCCCTTAAATGAGGGACTGTCCCTAAAACAAGGGGTCATTTTACTGTTGAAAAAAAATAAAGTACATTTTGAAGATTTTTATTAAACTCAAAAGTGGGAAAATTCATATTTGGAACAACTTTTCTAAATGAGGGGTCAAATTATTAAAAAAGATATAAGTTTAGAAACAACAGAAAATTCTTTTGACATGTTTTGACTATTCAGTACTTTATAGATGCATAGTTCTTGGGGTAAAGTTTCATCAAATAATATGAATATAAATGACTTTTTTGGTGCTCATTTTTTACAGTGGGTTATACTGATCTTCCAGTTAGGTTAATCTCATTTGGAGTGTTGTTCCCAACCTGTTAAAGGTCCATCTTTGTGCATAATTTAAAATTGGAAATTTCAACATGCATCTAATATTCTTACTCTGGAAAATAAACCCTGGTCTGCTAGCTTCATGTATATTTTTTCTACCGAATTAAAACTAGAATCATGCAAACAGACTTAAGAAAAAGGCATGTAAGTTAATCATACAAATATGACACTTTTTCTAGACAATCAAGATCGTGCAAAATACATCGTTAAAAATTGTAACCTTTAAAAAAAAATTTGTGCAGGAAAAACCCATATGGGAATTGGGAACTTTCAAAAGTTGGCGGGTATGTAACGAGCCTTACTTTTTTAAGCTCCATTTGTGGGCAATATGTTTTCTAGTCTGTCAGTCCGTCCTGCTTCTGGTTATAAAGTTTAGGGTCGAGGTAGTTTTTGATGAAGTTGAAATCCAATCAACTTGAAACTTAGTACACATGTGTTCCTTATGATATGATCTTCTTAATTTTACTGCCAAATTAAAGATTTTACCTAATTTTCATAGTCAACTGAACATAGAAAATGATTGTACGGATGGGAAATCCATGTACTTATGACCTTTTCTTGTTTGAAGAAAAAAAATACATTATAACGATAATGGAACAAAGCAGCCTGGGTTAGTGGGGCTGCTTTTATGGTAATTCAAGTTACCTTTTATTCACCTTCTTCCACTTCAGAGCTATCAGCTCTTTGATTGAAATCAAAGGAACCAAAAGTGTCATATCCAAGTTCTTTATAAGAGAAATACTACGAATTTTGACAAAGTATGAAAAAAGATCAGTATGAAATCAACTACATGATCAACATAACATATTGGTTCAATAGGTCAAACTTAAAAGAATCATTCAAATTATGTACATAAATTTACGATGCAACAGGTAACTGTTGATATATGTCAAAGAAACAAAAAATATGTCAATTTCATATGGTTGTAAGTAGTTTTACTATTTTGTTCAAATAAACGACTACGATCTTTTTATTTTACAACATTCTCTAGTCGTCTTTCTAACTATTTTTTTAATATAACAAAAGTATCTTGCTACTGTTGGAAGACTTTCATGCAATATACATTTTTCTTGTCAAGTTTGTCACGTTCTGTCACGTGAAACAGAAACAAATCAAGTATTAAAGAACTTATTCATCATTTATACAAAAATTTGCGATAATAGATACGAACAAATGTTAGTATGGCAAAAACTGTTGTTTCTTTTGGTCTGTTTCTCATATATATTCAAAATGCAATCCATTTTAAAAGAAAACAGCCATAAACTTCGTTATAATGTTCATGGTGGTATAAATCTTATTTGTATTGCAGGATCGATAGTTGACAACAAAACTGAAGGACTAACCGAATCCAGCATTTTACTCATAACAGCAAGCAGTATATCTGGTGTTTTGTTAGGTCTAGCTATTATAACTATAGCTTTATGTTTAATTCGCAATAAAACGAATATAGTGAAAGGTCATACGGCCCAACAGCATCATCATCGTCACCATAGAGACAGAACTCGGGACTATTTCAATCCACTTTGAGTGCGAACTTGTTGAGGACACATTGCATTTACAATCTGATGGAAGGCGTTTTTGAAAAAGACAAGGAATGTGGGCATTAATGAATAATTTAATTTTATTTAGATGTAACACGTCTTTTGATTTGCTGACATCGTTTTGTTTATCCGCTCATAGACATTATTTTGTCATGTGACCGTGACGTCATCAACTTTTTTTCACTATTTAGTCCTGTTTAAAATGGAGTTAAGGATTAAATTATAAAAAATGATTATTATATTTTTTCTGTCTATTCGAAATAACATAGAAAATGTGGTGCACACTTTAAAATAACCCACGTTGTGGAGAGGGCTTACATAGGTTATGCCTGTACTCCAATCAAATTCAATTTATTTGAATAAAATATTGTTTAAACAAAAATAACACACTATGCTGGTTATTCAGTGTGCACTTCATTTTTTATGTTATTTATTCATAGACAGAAAAAATTGTTACAGTCATTCCTTATATAGTGATCAATATAAATGACAAATCTAATGTACAGCATTGTTCCTCTGTTGACAAATTAACATGTAACGAGGAAAATAATTCTAAACTAACGTTTTGAATGTAAATGATACTTTAATTCAATAATATTTAGATATGATAATAGGAATAAAAGAAACATAACGATTAATGATGAATGAGTAAAAACGACATTAAAATCGAAAATGTGTAGTATTTATATACAAACAATATTTAAGAATTTCATTTGTGCCAAATATGTTTATTAAATAAATTATCATTGTTATTCTTTGTTATTGATAAACATTATGGATCACATAGCATACGCACAGTGTAGATACTATGCTGTACGCTATCCGGAAGTCGCGATTTTCGAAGCGAGAACTTTTTGGATCACATTTTAAATTTGATGGATATACTGAATTAAACGGTGAGATGTTCATCTGTACATTGCTTAATGATTAATTCAGCTGACATCGATATTCACAAATGGTTTATAATTAAATTTAGCACATTCGTTATTCGTATCTTTGCCTTAATCAAGAGATTTTCTTGTGCATCACTAAGGAAAATCAATCGGTGAACCTAAAAACAATCTTTTTGCACCCTTACTGTACAAATTAACGTAAAAACCAGACTTAGTTAACTAAATAAAGTATATTTTAAGTGGTGATAAAAGTTTCAGCCAGATCTTTGAAGCCAGAAATAAGAAAATTACACTTGTTTGAATTTCTCACTGTACGATCAGTCTCGCTTGTATATTTTGAAACTGTATGATCAGTCTTTATTTCACTGTATTCGAGTGGTGATTTCAAGGTATTTACGATACATTAGAAGGTGGCATTTTTCTAAATAACACAAATGTATTTCAATAAATTTACGTCCTGAAAACTTATCAAACATGTTTTAGCTTGATAGGGTGTACTCGACTGCCCACTCGACTTATGACATTAAGTATAAGGATGTTTGAATGTTGCTAAAATAAGAGGAAGGTTTTTTGTTTATATAAGTTTCAGAAATGTCCTCCGTTATATTTAAAATTGTACAAACACTCAGATTTAATTGTTATATAAAAATGCATGTATTTACAAACATTCGAGGCCGTACTGTAGCCTATAATTGATCACAGTTCCTTCACTTTGTTTTGGATGTATATCTGTCTCTTTCACACTCAATTGTACACCACTTTGTAAAGCGGTGGTTTATAGTGATAATGAAGTCCGTCTTTCCGTTCGTCCGTTGGACCGGTACAACATGTTTCGCTGGTTTTGTAAGCGCATCTCCCCATAAACCACTTAATATACATAGGGGTTTCCAGACATTTTTAAATGGAGAGGGGGTCCAATCCAGGAGAAAAGAGGATTCCAAATATATGTTCCCATACAAATGCATTGATAGTTAAAAAAGGGTTTCAAAAAGCCGGATCCCATTTTTCTTGAATCCGTCACTGATATAACTATTAATTATTTTTTCTCGGATTCCGTATCATGAATGATAATATAAAAAAGAAGATGCGGTATGCTTGCCAATGAGACAACCGTCCACAAGAGACCAAAGAGCACAGACATTTCTTAGGTACGAGTACAGTTATTTCGTAGTGCATTTCTTTTAGACAATAAATGAAAATTAAAAAAATCCCACATGCATTTTCTCAATAATATTTTTACAGTGTGTTGTACTACTTTTGGGACAAATTATATCAAAATTATAGAAAACTTCATCAGCTCTAACTCAAAATATGGACAATTTTATGTTAAGGGGGTCTTGAAATCTTTTGACAGCTTCCGAAGTGCTAATTTTTTACCTTTTTCAGCTGGACCTAATCACTACTTTACATTAATATTTATGTCCCAAATTTTATTTACAATGTCATTTCACCCCCCCCCCCCCCCCCCCTAACTTGCTATATGACGCATAAAACATGGAGAAATAAATTTGGAAGGGGTATAACAAAAATTGGCAAGTAACACACTGTGCACACTAAGGACTATATTCGTGGACAACGAAAATCAAAGGACGATAACTGTGTACTCGGACCAAATATAGGTCACCATACGGCCTTCAACAATGAGCAAAGCCAATACCACAAAGTCAGCTATGAAAGGCCCCGAAATGACAATGTAAAACAATTCAAACGAGAAAATTAATGGCCTTATTTATATAAAAAAAGGAATGTATTTCAAATTTTATTAAAAAATCTTTTATGTGGTTTCTTTATATAAGATACGGACTTGAACATTGCATTATATGGGGGCACCCATCAGGTATTTCCAACCGTGACCTCCAAAACCAAGTGTTAAAGTTTTCTAAAATTGCTCCATTTTTTATCAGTTAATGTATTTATGGACCTTCTATTTCGAATTTTTGGTAAACATATTTTTGATGTTTCTATATCTAAAATACGGACTTTGTCATAGCCTTATATTGGGCGTACCTATTTTGTATCCACAACTTCCTTCAGACACTTGTCATAACTTGATGAATCTTTTTTCAGATTGATTCCTTATCATTTAATTCAATTGTGTACCTCTTATTTTGATTTTTCGAAAATTCAGCAGTTTTCTATTTCCATGATAAGGACTTTTCCACTACCTTATTAGGTGGTACCCATTTACTATACTCAACTTTCAAAAACTTACCATATATTAATAAAACTTCCTCATATTCTTTATTAAATGATGCCCCTGTGCACCTATAATTTAGTTTTTTTGGTGGTTTATTTTTTTCCAAAAACTATGGACTATAGAAGTGGCGGGGTATAATTTCGTTAATTCTTTCCTCAATACCTAAAGTTTTTAAACAAAGCTTTCTCTATATATTTTTTGTAATTTTAAAAGAGACAAGCTTGATGTATGTTATCACCAATTGGTCAACGGCAGACGGTGTAAATAGTCTTTACAAATGTAATAGTTAAACAGATAACTGCAACGACACACTAATACAAAGTCTACAAGCGATTCATGTATTGCTTTTTAGGCATTTGATTTTAAATAAGACTGACGGAACAAAAATATAACTATTTTGCCGTCTACAAAAATCATCAGAAATATATTTGTATTGTCTGATGAAAGAAATTACACGTTATAGTTCCATGCATAGACAGTTCATAATATCACATAGACACGTATATACCTTTAAATTGCCGTTGGTTTTTTTCTTCAAAATCACGACTGGTCATACAGACAAAAAATCTGAAATCGCTTCTAGAATACAGTCAGTTTTAGACTGATCGTACAGTAATTTATTTTGGGATCCTCAAGGAAAACATATGTTTTATTTGAAATACGAACATTCTACTTAAATACGGTAAGAATATTGAAACAGTATATATTTAACTGTAAACTGATGCAAATATTTGCAATAAAAGATTATTTGCTTTGTACTACGAGAGAAAAATTGTCCATCGGTTTTACTTTTTTCTATGAAGTTGGTGTGATGAACACGTATATTTTATATTCTAATGCATGTTTTTGTTACAGTTACTCATATTTATGATGCTATACATACATTGAAGATGTGCAAAGCACTTTATAGATATAAGAGTAAACAAATGATGAGAAAAAGCCTCAAAACAAAACCGTTCTGTTAGCCAGTTGGAAATCCTCGCTTCGAAAATCGAGACTTCCAGATAGCGTACAGAATAGTATCTACACTGTGATACGAAGTTACGTGAGCTATTGCCTTCACATGGTTTCTGTTAATGTTGTCTGTCAATCGTCGTGAAAATGTTCATTAAAACTTCCAAACTATTGCGGCAATTATAACCAAACTTTGCCTAACTATTACTACGGAATTGTAGTTTAAAATTGTATTCCCGGATTTGATCTATCAACGAACTTTGGTGTTCTTGCTGACAATAGAACAAAGTGATTTATTTAAAGTGTTTGTCTCGCCTTGTAAAATTCGGAAAAGCCAGACTTGGATGTTTTGTTTCCATCAGCGATGGCGGCGTTGGTGGTGGTGGGGTCAAAATGTATTAGTTTGAGACTAGTGCCTTTTTTACTTTCCAATAAAACATTTAAGAAGCCAAATGTTGGTGAAACTGTCATGGAACATATTGTGGATTATGTGCCTAACATTTGTGACACTACGTTTTTTCTCAGATGTGGAATTCAAAGCAGCTTATAGGAATTCAGCTAAACCAAAACTGTTCGATATAAGAGGAACAACTGTTTACAAATGTTTTACTTTTACACCTTTTTATAATGTGATTACTCAAGGAAACAGGGTGAAAATATTTCCGTTAGTTCATAATTAGTATAAAAGTATACTACATAATCAATTGAACATTACATCAACTAAAATATGCAAATATAATGACAAAGAAAAGCAAAGGCGGGGAGAAATCTTCTACAAATTCCCTCTTATTAACTCGACCCCTCCCTTTTCCCTCGTTTATGTGATATTGTATATTTATATATTACAGATTAGAAATTTGAGTGATTAAGTCAAGATTGGACCAACTTACACTTTTACATTTTAATAAAAGATTTTTTTAAATTGTCAAACTTAAAATATATTAAAGTAACTCATAAGAATATGCTTTCTACTCCATTATTAACAGTTATGCGGGGGAAAGTAAAATAGGTACCTACATTAACCACAAAGGCCTGACAATACGAAGAAAAATCACAAAAAAAACTGAAATCCGAGGAAAATTCAAAACGGAAAGTACAAAATCAAATGGCAAAATCAAATGACAAAACATATCAAACAAATAGACAACAACTGTCATATTCCTGACTTGGTGCAAATGTAGAAATAACATATTATAAAAGAAGTCATTAAACAATAAGTATTTTAAAATTTAAAAAAGCAAAACAAATGATTAAAACAATGAAAACAACATGATTCATTAGGTGAAGTTATGAAACGGCTGAGGTTTCAGAGTCCCTCTGGGATAGTCCGTCCCTCTTTTATCACAACTTCTGGTTCGATTCGAATGTAATCCATGAATTTAGGTCATAAAAACAAGCAATGTCTATGTTTTATAGATATGTTCTTTAGATTTTATGAGCATTAAAAAAAGTTAAAATAACTAATTAGAAACTAGTTCAAAAATAGGAATTTGATAGATTTATAAAACATAATAGCATAAGTCCAGTTTCCTTTGGATATGCAGTACATTTAAAAAAAACGATCGCCCAAATATTGAATTATTGAACATGATTCGAGTGAATAAAGCTCCATACAGCTAATGAATTTCATTTCCCCTTCCAAATTCTTCAATGAAATTCCTATTTCTGCAACTATAGTAATAAAACTAGCCAATGCGCACCAGAACTTTGCAGACATTCCATAGAACATAGATGCATTCTTCAAGGTAGACCACCTGACATGTGGCAGTAGTAATAATAAGGCACAAAATTATTGAAAAAAGACTGAATTATTTTTAAAGTTCAATAAATTTCTTTTATAGTATGATCGACTTACATTATCAATAACTGCAAATGTAAGGAACCTTTCTTATGGTATATCCTTAATCTTAATGAAATGTAAAAATTCAATAGATGCATTTCATAGTATATATTATATCCATTAACAAGCTATTTGTCATGCTCTTTAACGAGGTTTTTTAAAAAGATTTTGACTACCCATGAGGTCTCAAAGTCGACCATATTGTTCGTACCTAGACTTTGATAGTTTGATTGTTTGTTTACTTTTATAATATATGACCAAGCTGGCGATGTAAGAGTATTCTGTGCATGTTAAGCCAGGCCCATCGTATTTTGTGTTAATACTAATTAAATAAGGTTATCTTAAGGTGACACAGTAGTATTTCCTGGCCCATAAGGGATACTGATAGCATTTTTAAGAATTTTCATCACCTTCTAACACTGCCAAAACTTCTACATACACAGTTATCTGAAATACTTTTATAATACTTTTCAAAAATGAATTTGAATATGTATCATTACCGTTTACTTTTTTGACATCTTTAAAAACCAAAGACCGCTAGTGTTTTCAGGTCTTTAAACTTGTAAAAAAAAAATTCTTTTGTAAAATTATTTAATATTTTTCTACACCTGATTAATCCAAGTAAGTATGTTCAGTTGATTCTGTATGTTTTGTTCAATCACACTATTCAGATATCTTG
This sequence comes from Mytilus edulis, assembly GCA_019925275.1. Classification (NCBI taxonomy): domain Eukaryota; kingdom Metazoa; phylum Mollusca; class Bivalvia; order Mytilida; family Mytilidae; genus Mytilus; species Mytilus edulis. Next base: position 28,282,185 of record CM034361.1, on the reverse strand, counting down.
ACTAAAGAAGGGTACACAAAAGAGCAACCTAAGTTTCGGAATGCAAATACATTATATCATTGAAAATTTTGTTTATTGGTATTGATATTGATTTTGTTATCATTAAATTTAAAAGAAAACTGAAATATTATTGTTATATACATATACACATTCATCGATCTACAATAAGTCGATACCTGTATCTTGGCATTGCACAATGTATGTGTTTTTCTTACTGTTTATGGCGTCTTTTCACTAAATCCATTGGATGTTGGATGTTTACTGATTGATAATTTAGTCTTGGATGCATGATTTTTTTAATTAGTTGCTAGTGGCTTTGAACTAGCTGTCAGTAACTGCGAGTACTCTCAGATCTGTATTTAGTTTCTTTTTATTGTTTGGATTTTCGAGTACCTGGCCACGTCCACCTTGTGCAGTATTTGTATTTTTATCCATCAGATAAGTTAAGCCTTTTTCGAATAATTCTTATAGTTCGTTCTAATGTTGTACTGTTACACAACTGTCACAGGTCAAGGAGCTCGTTAAAGTCCCACTAACATGTTTAAGCTCGCCATATTCTGTATGCATGTGCCTGTCCCATGCAAGTCATTAGCCTGTAATTCAGTGGTTGTCGTTTGTTGATGTTTTACATTTATTTATTTTTTTGTACATTAATTAGGCCGTTAGTTTTCTCTTTTGAATTGTTCTACATTTGTCATTTCGGATCTGTTTTAGCTGACTGCGGTATGGGCTTTGCTCATTGTTGAAAGCCGTACGGTGACTTATAGTTTTAATTTCTGTTTCATGTGGTCTCTTGTGGAAAGTTGTCTCATTGGCATTGATACCACATCTTCTTTTAATTCTTTAAATGTGGAACAATTCAAAAAAGAAAAAGTAACTGCTTAAATAGTAATAATACAATTTACCAAAAACAAATATGAAGGACCTTTATCAATAAAAAGTATTAAAGTCACATGCCCTTTACATGGGATTGGCATGATAAAAAAATCAATAAAGCTTTCTGTATATTTGATTATTTTGAACCTACAGGTTTAAGGTTGCAATATATAGAGATTATCAAATTTTACATGACAAACATATGGGAAACAAATTCTGATGAGACAATGGTCTAGGGATAAAACATCAACACTGTGATTACTATCATTCAATATATCAAATACAATTGCCCTATTGCTTTAAGTATCTGATAAATTGACAAAACCATGAAAACCATTGCCCAGTGATGCATGATAATGAGGCCCGGGTTAGTTGAAATCTTTCTAGTCGAAAATGTACATCTTACAATTATAACTTAAATCAAATACAGTTACATTGTACTCTTTTGATTGACGAATCCGTGGACTTGACCACATAACTACCGTAGAAAGGGGTGTATAGTCCGCGGTTTTTTACCCTGGGAATGAAATTGATGGAAGGGGTGCGGACTATGCAGTACTATAGGATTTCATGACATTTTTTTCCAGAAAAATAAAATCAGGCAGTTGAGGTCTGAAAATCATAATATTTTGAAATGCTTAATGAAGATCATCGCTCTATAAATATTATGTGGATGAAAATTAGCAATGAAAATTATAAATACACGATAAAACAATCTTAAATGTGTATTAGAAAATAAAACTTATGAAGGACGGACAAATAGACTGATATTGCTATTATAATTCACCTAGTCTGAGATAATAAGATCCAATGGTATTGAACGATTATAGCCCTATTCATCATCAACAAAAGAAATCTAAGTTAGTCATGCAAATCTAGTTATTTCTAGACCAATAACAAATTTGAATTAGCATATAATTGAAGAATGATTTGAACTTCTTTATAGCATCAGATCTTTCACGCTCTTCAAAATGCGGTACATGATCTTTCACGATCCAAAATATCAATTTTGTGTAAATATTTCTTTTTTTTGCCGAGTTTCTGATTATGCTTACACAAAATATCTTTCAGAACCATTTGATTCATTCAAATAAAATGACCCTTTTTTGCAAAAAAGTAGTTAAATTGAAGACCTGTTGGTGACCTTCTGCTGTTGTTTTTTTTCTATGGTCGGGTTGTTGTCTCTTTGGCACATTCCCCATTTCCATTCTCAATTTTACATGTAAGTTATTCGAATTTTTAAATAGAAGCTTGTTTGTTTACATTTTTGATGTCATTGTAAAGTCGAGGAGCAATCTGCCTTTTGTAGTTTTTTAAAAACGATGTACTTTTAAACCTGGAATTTCTCGCATACTACTCATAATATGGAACCATTTTGACATATTTTGGTGTAAATTTGTCCGTGTAATTAATTATTTTTAGGATTAGTTATTGACCTTATATATGTCTTCGTAATAAGATTAAATTCACAATCTGATACCATAGCTTGCACGATTCAATCGCAATACTTTTAGGTATTCTTTCACTACCATTTATCTCGATAAACCGAATGACACCTTTGAACATAGTACATTTTAATCAATGCGAAATAATTAAAAACTTAACTTAACAGTGCGAATAGACTGCACCATATGGACATTTCCGACAGCCATTACATAATAGGACTTACACATTATTACATGTACAAGTATAACCGAAAGAAAAGTTACGTTAGGAACTTTTACTATAATTCGCAAAGTGCAATATATGAACTCTCGTTTTAGATTGAATATTTCTCGTTTTATTTTTAAATTGAATATTTCTTGTTTTTAAATGTTTCTATATTTTTTTAATACATTGTTTCTTTATTTAAAATACCCAACTAGATGATAGATTTTCATTTATTTACAACTTAATCCGATGGCTGTCAAAAGTGCGAAAGATTATAAATGTACCTTAGTACACTCAACTACAAAAGCAGCAATTATCGCTATTTTACTAAGTTTAGCTATGGGACAATATTCCGATTATTATTGCATACGATTGGACAATAATAGATATATTTTATGAGAATCCTTTGTAATGTTTTAAGAGTCTTAATTTTGGATTAATGTATGTTTTGTAAACTGTTGAGTGGACAATCTTCCCCGAGTTTCCAAACTGTACACTTTTGAATAAACTTGTATAAACTGTATACGCTCTTGCGTTTAAAAAAAGACATTATTGTTTAAAAAACTGAATGTGACTTTTGTCCTTTGTAATACTGGTTATTTTATGCATTCCTGTCAAAGTTTGTCATAATCAGTTCAATAGTTTGAGAAAAATCTAGTATAATGAAAGAACATCTACAGTGATTCGAACAAAATTTCTTCGACAATTCCAAACCAACCGCATCAAGATAGAATATAGTGTGGACCAATAAATGATCAAATATTTATCTCATCTGCATACAAACAGTTGAATATGATACACAAGATGATTTTAGGAAGATAAATACCACTAATGGACTTCTTTGTCTTCTTTATAAGATCTTTTTTTGTAAATTTATACATTTCATTTCCTCAAAATTTCAACTTTTCAGGCCAATAAATAAAAATGATGGGATAACTTTCACTCATTTATTATAGAAATGTTATAAACAAAATGAGGAATTGAAGTATCCAAGAAGAATGAGCAATCCATATAAATTTACTGTCTCCAAGGAGGTTTAAATAGGCCCTTACGTAAAAATTAAATTTACGCCGCGTTCCAGAGAGGGACATAAAAGGATTCTCCTTTAGTGAATAATTTGTTGTTACAGCATTAAAAATAATTCCATTTACTTATAACTATATACTTATTAAAGTGTTTCATCGGAAAATGTTCTATCATAGCAGAATATAAGAAATAAGGAGAAAAAATCCCCCAAAACACTAACCGTAAAGTATGGCTTGTTCCGTCAACTGAATATTCATGGTAGAGTCATATTTCAAGTAAATTTTCTCATTTAATGTGTTTTGGAGACTCAATCCACTCATAATATTTATTTTTTTTGTAATATTTGACTTCAGGATGTATTCTTCTGACGTTTCAGTCACGTTGAAATCTCGTTGTGGGATTATTTCCAAAACATCTGATACAAATCGAAAATATCAATGAATTTTAAAAATATTATAATCAAACGCTGTGAAAAAAAATGTGTATTTACAATGGATATTTTTTGAGTAATCCAGTTTTCAATTTTTACGACCAATTAAGTCAGTCTTTTCAGTCAAAATGTTGAGAAATTGGGTGAGGGGTACAAAACATTCATGTACATCCCATATCAATTTTATCTTTTCAGATTTCTTATATATGTATTTGTTCAATCAATTATAACAAAAAAGTTGAAGTAATATGCATTTTGCTCTTAAAATTGAGAAAAATCACAAATTTACAAAATTGACAGCATGGTAAATTTGACACAAAAAAACATCAAAATATGATAAAACTTTCTTATATTGACACATACTTATAGTTTTTTTAAGTTAAATTTATTCAGATTGGTCAAGTTCATCTTTATTGAAAGTATGACAAAAAGTGTAATTGTGGAACTGTGAATTTTTTTTCACGATAATAGCACAAAAATAGGTATAAATTGATGAAAAATTGGAAAATCATCGAAATTGGGTATTTTCAAAGGACCGTAGCAAATAAACAAGTGCACCATCATATGATTTTTTCTTCACCAATTATTTTTTTACAGTCCTATTAACCCAAAAATCAGGTAAAGAAAAAAAGTTTAATTCTAGATAGTTTTGGCTTCTCAGAGGTGTACATCCTTAAATAGCAAGACATGTAAACACATGAGAGAACTCAAAAGGTCAAAGGTGCATGTAGAGTTCCCATATTAGGTGTTATACCACCATTGATTTTCCCCTATTTGTCTTTGTTAAATTTGCACTTTTTAAAAAAATGTGCAGAATTTATCTATGTTTTAAATAAAGAAATACTACGCGTTTTATCCTGTCCAGTACTATAGAAAAAATGTCACATAACATTTCATTGCATATAAAAAAAATAACCATCACTGGAAGTTAACCAATCAAATTTCTCTCCTTATTTAACCTGAGTACAAGATTTAGTAACCATGTAACCTCAAGTTTACAAAATATTCTATAGAAACCTCAAATAAAAAAATTGGTGGTGCTTTGAAATACCTAAGATAAATTATGTTTATGACAAAGAAATGTGTTATTGCAATCAAATGTAGGATTAATTACATACAACTGTCAAATTTAAGGGAATATTTTTATCGACCTATTTACGTATACAATCGGATGTGACGTACCATGATGTGGTGGTTATAACACCTCAAAGCAGCCACAGTGTCGATTAAAGACCAACATAATTTAATGTAACCCGTACCGAAATTTACAGGGGTATAAAAGCTAAGTTATACTATATGTTTTTTAGAAAAGAAAACAAAAGATACCATATGGATAATAGAAAAAAATGACAACACCATCGCCAACAGGCAGATCACAAAAATGAAATAACGTCAAACTAGATACCACACAGGAAAAAAAAAGACGATTAAAGGACAGTCCTACCAATATACTGTGTGAGAATACATGTGCACTAGATAGTGATAAGTTCTACTCATATAGAATCATGTTGCTCAAGTTTAGAAGTTATATTCTTCTTAATAGCAATATAACTTTTTAAACTCAGCACACTACCAAATCCTTGAAATGTTAAAACATTTCTTAAATACTTTTGAAGGGTTTCAAGAATTTACTTGACTTGTAAGTAATTTTTGATTTAACTGTGACTTTTCTTTTACAGTACATTTTGTAGCCCCACCCCTGTTTCAATTTTTAAAGAATTTGAAAACAAGACTTGAATTATTGTCTGCTTCGTACTCGGTGTGCATGTTTTCTGAAACGTTTAAAATATATGCATTTCATTTAATGTTTTAATGTATGTTCAGACAGCTGTGTTATAATAATCATTTGATGTTTTAATGTATGTTCAGACAGCTGTGTTATAATAATCATTTGATGATTAATTACCATGTTTTAAAAACAGAAAGAAATGTTTAAAAGTGCAACACACGGTATTTTAGGACAAGAAATCAATTTTCTTACACTTTTAAAATTCAAATGAAGGAAACAATTACATGCAAAAGAAATCAATATTGTTGACGCAGCAATTAAAATCTGTTACAAAGAATAATAAATATAAAATTGGTTGTCCCAATAGGTTTATATTTCATTTGCAAAAGTAGCCAAAGGGATTGGACCTGTGGATAATAAGATAGACGATTGACCGTACCCTTAAATATTGAACCAATATAGATAGACAAAAAAGGTAGATATACCTGACAAAGTTGTCTACGTTACAATAAAAGTCCAAAGATGATTATACGGGGAATGCTCCTGACAAGTTATAGTGACATTAGTGACGTCTTCTCCTAATTGTGGTGCATTTCTTTGCATTGGGTCTCAATCAACATATACAGAAATCTTGGTAAGAATATAGTCTTAGATGCATGATTGTTTTATTAGTTGTTAGCGGCTTTGAACTAGTAACTGCGAGTACTCTCAGATCTGTACGTATTGTCTTTTTGTTGTTAGGATATACAACTACCCGGTCACGTCTACTCTGTTTTTGTTAGATGTATTTCTATTTGTAATCATTTGCTGAGTTAAGCCCTTTTGGAAGAATTTGTATAGTCTGTTCTTATGTTACACTGTTACACCACTGTCCCAGGTTAGGCGGAGGATTGGAATCCCGCTAACATGTTTAACACAGCCATATTCTTTATGTAGGTGCCTGTCCCAAGTCAGGAGCCTGATATTCAGTGGTTGTCGTTTGTTGATGTGTTACATATTTTGTTTTCTCGTTTGAATTGTTTTACATTTATCATTTCGGGGCCTTTTATTACTGACCATGCGCTATGGGCTTGGCTCATTGTTGAAGGCCGTTTGGAGACCTATAATTGTTAATTTATGTGCCATTTGGTGGAGAGTTGTGTCATTGGCAATCATGCCACATCTTTTTTTAAATAAACTGAAACAGTGCTGATAATGGTTTGTTTGCTCAATCAAAGAAGTAGAGTAGGGTAGTTAAGGAGGCGATAAACATTATTTTGTTTCTATCGTTTCGAGTTACATTGAATTTATTTTACAAGTTTGAATCAAAACAATTCTTTTTTTTTTGCGCAATGATTCGTTTGTTCATTTATATAAGAATCATATATTTTTGTGACTGTTCATTTATAAAACAAAATATAAAAATTTGATCTCGCACCGAAATCATAACAATGCATCAACCCAATTTAACATTTGCAGATTTCAGAAAGTGTTAGTGTTCAGACTAAGAGTTTAACAATGAAGATTATGCTACTTCTTCTTATCTGCTGTCTGACAATAGTTAATGTGGATGCCTTTATGCGAGGAGGGCATTATCACGGTAACAATGTAATCTTAAGTTGTAAAAGATAAATAATATCTGGACATTCAACAAAACGAATAAACTTCAAATCATCAAATCAAAACCTTAACATGAAAATTACGAAACCACATGACACATTATTTCTATAATTTTTTTTTCGAAAATGATAGTTATCATCATAATGGATAAAGAGGGTTTCAAAATTCAATAATAATCTAAATCATTGAACTATCTGTTGTATTATTAGAATATATAGATCTAGATGGTTAATAACTATTCTGAGTATCCACGTAGACATCAACAAATATTGACGTGTGTGATGTAAACTTAGTTTGATTTTTTGGTAAGTTAGTATAGATATGTTTTCCAGAAAAAGATTTTGTATGTTTAACATAATGTCGGTAGCTTGTAACGTTACTGGTAGTAGCCTTAAACTTTTTTCTGTGTTTTCCTATTTATTGTTACCAAATCCAAGAACACGATTGTTTGTATTTCTTTTAGCTTGTAACTGATTGTTTTATCCAGGTTATATTGGCTGTTTTGTTGACAAAAGGCAGAGATTGTTGAGGCAATTTGCAGGTCAAGGTAATATGAGCCTAGCAAAGTGTAGACATCTCTGCAGGGGATGTAGATATCTTGGACTACAGGTAAATTTATTTTCATTTTTTTTTATAATTTCATTATATGTCAAAAGATGATGTTGGTTTCCTTGTTATAATGTCTGGTGTGTGTTACTCAATCTGTAATACAAAACAGTAAGTTTGTTTTAATTCCAAACAAGCCTTGCTGACCACATGTTGTGTACATTGTGTTTGTTCTTAAATTGTTTTTTTCGAGGGAGTCAGGTGTTGATGATGGTTTGCTTTTCTATTTATTTTATTTTCAAATTCAATTGTATTGCTGTAACGTAATATTTCTACCGTGCGAACATTAACTTCAAAAAAACATGCTGAATATACAAAAGTAGAAATAAAACTTCACGATCTTAGAAAATCAAAATATATTTGAGAGGTATATTTTTGACACGTGTACATGAACCTGTTCCTAAATTTTTCCTTTTAAAATTGAAAAGTTGAATTGAAATAATTTCCAGTATGGCAAGCAGTGCTTCTGTGGTAACTATCTTAATCCTCGAGTATATCCACAATCATCAGAGTTACAATGTAACATGGTATGCACCTCAGAACCACATAGGATGTGTGGTGGCACATGGAGAAATTCAGTCTACAGAGGTATTTTATTACTATTTTTTATTAGCCAAGACAATGCATCTTATTTAACTTTTTGGATTTTTAGATCCTTAATGCTCTTCAACTTTGTAATTGTTTTGCTTTATAAATATTTTGATAAGAGCGTCACTGATGAGTCTTGTGTAGACGAAACGCGCGTCTGGCGTACTAAATTATAATCCTGGTACCTTTGATAACTATTTCAAACGGAAGATAAATCTGTAAATTTTTAAACTGTATTGATTGTATTAAACGAGTTGTTAGAATTTTTAGTATCACATGAAAAGTTTTATTTTTTAAATATTTATTTTACATTATAGTTTATATATTTTTAATTTGAAAAGGATGAAAGTGTCTCATATGTCTTAAAGGCAGAGATCTAATATGGTTTTAAAGATTTTCATATTGTATGTGATGATGTATATTGGATCGTTACACTATAATAAACTATTTACTTACTTACTAAAGATAACTACAGAAAAAAAACTTCGTAAACAAAGACAGAATGAACAGAAATAAAGACAACACATAAATGTTCAAAAACATTAAGTAGAAAAATAAAAAATATTTAGTAACGTCAATCCACTTTAAACGAATTGTGTATACATATAATAGAAATATGGTGTAATTGCTAATGAAATCTATTAAGATCAAAGCAAAGTGTAAGGATGACTATATTTCCCTGTAAAATCTTCAACAATGAGGACAATTCGTATTGTATGGACGTCATTAAAGGTCCGATTTATTATTAAACAATAAATTACCCGGTGTTTTTTATTAATTCCTACTATATTACTCACACCTATTAGCTACTTTTGTTAAGATTACTAGTATGTTACGCCATGGACGAGGTCAAAACTTTTTTCATGGAACAGTTTGTCAAAGACACTGAAAATAATAGCAAATATGAAATAAAGTAATATCATAGATCAATATTTAATGCATATACAACTTTTTACGATTCATTTATGTTATATTTTATACAAATTTATATTTTACAATTTAGTGATTTGAGCGACAAGGAAAAGATTGGACCTACCTACACTTTTTATTCTTAATAAAATAGAATTGTGCGATCTTTTCAACTTTCAATATATTCATCTAACTCATGAGCCTTTATGAAAAAGAAGATGTGGTATGATTGCAAATGATACAACTCTTAACAAGAGACAAATGCAAAGTGACACAGAAACTAACAATTATAGGTCACCGTACGGACTTCAACTATAAACAAAGCCCATTCCGCATAGTTAGCTATAAAAGGCCCCGAAATGACAATGTAAATCAGTTCATACGAGAAAACTAACGGCTAATTTATGTACAAAAGACTGTGTTAATGCTGTATCAATGTATATGGCGTGTACAAGTTGCAATTTTGTACAGGTTATAAGACACTGAAAATAATAGCAGATATGTTGTTTATTCTTTAGTTTTCTATGTTGTGTCATGTGTACTATTGTTTGTCTTTTTTCATTTTTAGCCATGGCGTAGTCTGTTTGTTTTAGATTTATGAGTTTGACTGTCCCTTTGGTATCTTTCGTCCCTCTTTTATAACATGTACAAAAATATTGTACTTGTTATAACTTGTATAATGCAAAAATACAAGTTATAACATGTACAAAAGTACCTTATACATGTTATAACCTGTACAAAATATTGCTTAAAAATGGTTCTAACTTGTACAAAATTTAAAATAAATCTTAATGAAGTAAAAGAGGGACGAAAGATACCAAAGGGACAGTCAAACTCATAAATCTAAAACAAACTGACAACTCCATGGCTAAAAATGAAAAAGACAAACAGAAAAACAATAGTACACACGACACAACATAGAAAACTAAAGAATAAACAACACGAACCCCACCAAAAACTAGGGGTGATCTCAGGTGCTCCGGAAGGGTAAGCAGATCCTGCTCCACATGTGGCACCCGTCGTGTTGCTTATGTGATTACAAATCCGGTAAATAGTCTAATTCGGTAGGTCATATTCATGAAAGGGAAGGGGATTGTAGTTACGACGTAAGGAACATATCCGATATCATTTGTGAAACGGTTATTCCATAACGGTCAACCAACTCGTGATGGCGTCCGTAAAATTTACGAAGGGATGATTTCAACTTCACTATTTGGAACTCTTGGTTTAATAACTTCCTTGTGAGCAGCAAACCTCTATCAAGAAAATCATGATAGGAAATGCAAGCACGGGAATATCGTATCAATTGGGAGATATATACCCCGTATGCAGGTGCTGCTGGAATGTTGCTACTTAGAAATGGAAAGTTCACAATTGGAAAGCTGAAATCATCTCTTTTGTCGTAAAGTTTTGTTTTCAACCGACCCTCATTGTCAATTTCTAGATGTAAGTCAAGATATGAAGCCGACTTAATTGTATCTGTAGTATCCTTTATCTCTAGTTCGATTGGATAGATGCGTTCCACATAGTCACCAAATTTTGAATTGTTTAGTGAAAGAACATCATCTATATAGCGGAAAGTAGAGTTAAAGGATATTGCTAACTTCTTGTCTTTCTTCCTAAGAAGTTCCTGCATGAAGTCAGCCTCATAATAATAAAGAAACAAGTCGGCGAGTAGAGGGGCACAGTTTGTTCCCATTGGAATGCCGACAGTCTGTTGAAAAACACGTCCTCCGAACGTAACAAATATGTTGTCAATCAAGAAATCAAGCATCTTGATAATATCAGTTTCAGAGAATTTTTTGTTTGAATCAGAGTGATTCTTTACAAAGTAGGATTTATCCCTCCCTAAGTAACATATACATTTAAATTCACCAATGCATAAAGAACAACAATAAATAGGCCAGAAGGTGACTTTTTCTGTAGAAGACAATGATCACAAAGTTTCAGAAATATATGTTTCATGACTTATGTTGGCAAAATGTGTTTTCATGTAATTTTATGTTTTATGCAGTCCATCATTGCTTAAATAAGTGTGAAACAATTTTCTAAAAGCTTGCATTCCTCAATGACAGTTACATTAGATAATAGTAACTAAATTCTTCCAAAAAAATTGAGAACGATTCCTAATAAATTTGGGAAATACTCCTCCCTCTCGTTTTTATAGCAAGCAAAGACTAAAACAATGTCTTATATTCTCACTCTGTAAAAGCAAGAGAGAGCTGAAATAGTTTTCATTGGACCACGCTTCATTATCAATACCTTTGGATCTACTCTTCAACATGTTTGGCCTTCAGCATGACTTATGTAAATTTATAACTCAATTTTTGTTTATAAACTGTAAGATCATTGCATGAGGCGAATGTCATTTTGATGTTTTAAATATATATATCCTCTTCTTTGAAAGCATGTATTTGTGGCCTTCGGATGTTGTCTGCTCCATGGGCGGGTTGTTGTCTTTAAGACACATACTCCATTTCAATTCCCAATTATATTTGTAGACACATCTATCCTGGCTATCCTCTTATGTCTTTTAGTGTCAACTAGAAAGAAAGTATTTTACTATTGCCTTCAAGGTGGACACTCACAATTATAATTCATAAAATAAAGATATGTCCATAGATAGTCATAAGAGGATCATAAGACATGTCCTAAGACATATTTACGACAGGTCTTAGAAATGCTTGATGCGACTGTCATTAAAGTGAGAGGGTTAGCGCTATAGAACCAGGTTTAATCCACCATTTTCTACATTTGAAAATGCCTGTACCAAGTCAGGAATATGACAGTTTTTGTCCATTCGTTTTTGAAGCGTTTTGTTATTTGATTTTGCCATGTGATTATGGACTTTCCCAATTGATCTTCCTCTAAGTTTAGTATTTGTGTGATTTTACTTTTTTCGTAATACCGACCCCTGGACATTAACTGTATCAAAAACGGACAAAACACACTAACATGAAGGAATAATACAAAAGTTATGAAAATGTTATTGAGGTCAATATCATCTGTTGCGATAATAGAAAAATATCCTTATTTTTCGATTTTGTACAAGTTAAAACCATTTTTAAGCAATATTTTGTACAGGTTATAACATGTATGAGGTACTTTTGTACATGTTATAAACTGTATTTTCGCATTATACAAGTTATAACATGTACAATATTTTTGTACATGTTATAACCTGTACAAAATCGCAACTTGTACACGACATATGCATTCCTCTCCTATGGATGAATTAGACGTATTAAAGAAAATATTGGATTAGATCTATTATTACAGCTATCTACCTTAGTCAAACAATCCCTGCATCTCGACTGACAAAACAATTTCAACATATATTCTTTAAGATTTAACAACAGTTTTTTACTACATGAAGCTCCAAGAAGCCACAAGTCCTACTATTCTAAACATAATGTGTATACATCATACAGTTGCTCTTGCAAATCTTTCATTTACACCAAAAATGAGAAATTAACAAAGAACAACAATCGTATATTGGGTAAACCTGAGGATAATAAGATAGACTATTGACCGTACCCTTAAATATTGAACCAATTTAAATAAACAAAAAAAGTAGATATACCTGATAAAATTGTCTACGTTACAATAAAATTCCAAAGACGGTTCTACGTGGAATGCTCCTGACTTAAAAAAAAAAAGATATATACACAACAGTAGTCTTCTAAACTTGGAAAGTTGAGTTATTTTAAAGGGATACCACTAGAGGCTCTAAAGAGCCTGTGTCGCTCACCTTGGTCTATGTGCATACTAAACAGGACACAGATGGATTCAAGACAAAATTGTGTTTTAGTGATGATGATGTGTTTGTAGATATTACTTTACTGAACATTCTTGCTGCTTACAATTATCTCTATCTATGATTAACTTGGCCAAGCAGTTACAGTGGAAAGTGTTTTGTAAACATTTACAAACATTTACAAAATTTATGTAATTGTTAAAAAAAATAATATAAAGGGCAATATGACCATTCTGTTCATGATTGACTTATTTGTAGGTCTTACTTTGCTGTACACTATTGCTGTTTACAGTTTATCTCTATCTACAATAATATTCAAGATAATAATAATAATCTCATCATAGATACCAGGATTATGGTTCTTTTTTATTTACGCCAGACGCGCGTTTCGTATTCAAAAGACTCATCAATGAATCCAAAAAAGCCAAATAAAGTACGAAGTTGAAGAGCATTGAAGACCAAAATTCCTAAAAGTTTGCCAAATACAACTAAGGTAATCAATTCCTGAGGTAGAAAATCCTTAGTATTTAAAAAATTCTAAAGTTTTATAAAGAGTTAATTTAAAAATATTATCAAATTAATGATAATTCATGTCAGGACTATGGGCTGGTGATACCCTCGGGGAATTGAAACTCCACTAGCGCATTTAGACATTCTTTATTAAGAAAAAAAATACAAAAAATACATTACTTCGATAAAAATTCTAAAACGTAAAGTCTCTAAATCAAATGGAAAAATCAACAGTGTTAGTGTCATTCTACATATATGAAATAAAATTACTTGTAAATCAGTCGTTTTAGTTGATTTTTGCGGATTTTTCTTTTGTGAATTCTACTCGAGCAACCTACACTAGTTTGAAAATTGTTGACCTAGAAGTATTACGTACAATATCAGAAAACAATTAACAGGTACCCGTCTCTGTTTTCAAATCAAATCCACCACATTACAAGTACGAAATACAAAGAAATGCGCCTTCAACTATTGAATTTTCTATAAAAAAAAAAAACTTTGTTTAATGTTAAAGGTAGGACAACTGGATTTCTTTTCAAGGTTCTATTCGTCCGAACTCTTCTTTGGACATTGTACAGATGAATATAAAGCAGATAAGGCTTTTTTCAATTCATAGTTGTAGCTAAAAGAAAAAAAATCAATCATATGTGTATTTACTTGTATTCGAATGACGAATAGAATGAAGATATCTGCATTACATGTTTTTACTTAATATTAACATTAAAAGCATTAGTTATCAAGTAAAAATATCATTTTGGTAAATATGTGCTGTTTAAATGATGTTTAATTTTGAAACTTTTTTATCAGTTAGATCTACAGTAGTTCGTCGTTCAACATACTGCATGCTACATAGGAATCTTATTCAGACGGAATTTAAAAAAAAAACATGTTCTTATTCAATGGCCTTTAGAATCTTTAATCGCCAGATGCAGTCGGATCTACTGACATATCTTATTTCAAGCATCAACTGCCTATTAAGATGGAAATCTGGATTATTCCCTCAAATGTGTATTCATATTTTCCACTATTAATGTTTTTTAGATTATCAAAAATCAATCATGTATAGTATTTATAATTCATGATTTTGTGATCTTTTTTAAATAAGTATACTACGGTAATCGAGGGATTCAATTATTCAAAAAACACATTTTAAAATTTGTGTATTTACCATCAAGAAGAAATTTCAAGTTCAATAGATACTTTATGCATTGTACTGATTTTAATATTTTGAACTGCAAATGGGCAAGGCTCTTTCCATCTCATTATGATGTCTTTGTTTATAATGTTTCCTGTTACAACTTGAACCTTTCCATTATCTCAACCAATCCAAAACTTTTTCTCTTCATTTATGTCCAAATGCCCAGTTTTCTTGTAAAATTTCACAACATCATGAACGAGAATTTCACTCCGACCAAGGACCGATTTTTTATTATTCCATCCCGCTATTATTATGTAGTAAATGGTTTCCGAACTGATGACTTGCTTGATAGTAGTTTCAGATGAAGATCTTTTGGTCCTTGAACTGTGAATTTCATGAACTGTTGTTGCTTTGGAAATCCTCCATAGTCTTGGAGAAGTACGTTACATTTAACAGTTAGCGATATAGAAACAGTTGCAAATGTAAAAATAATGTTACAACATTTAACATGAGAAATATTTCTTGTTTATAATCAGAATAATTACAACGAAATAAAGTGTCAGTTCCCAAGTTCTTTATTTTACAAACAATATCTGTTATAGCTATTATAAACGCCGTGCAATGCTCAGTATTTGTTATTACATATTCTGAAAAGTTTTATAGGAAAGAATATGCAAAAGTTGGAATCGACAGCGGTATTGAAACTTTATTTGGAGTAAATTTTGGTTGGATAGTTTTTTTCATTTGTTTAAACGGTGAGATGATATGGCGTAATTTTAAGAGGAAGACAGGGAAAGATAACTATGTTATGAATTGTCGTTATTCATTTTGAAATCATTTTAAACTTAATTTAGATCAATGTAAAACTTACTGAGAAACATATAAATCTATTTCTATGTTTGCCGTTATATAGAATAAAGCCTACATATTTTAAGCAAACCAATTCCATTTATTATACTTTTTGCGTATTGATTCGTCGTTCCGTAATATAAGAATCATCAATTTTTGTCATTGTATATATATTTATGTAAAGATTGATCACGCACTTAAATCATTACAACGCATTTTACGTTTAACATTGACAGATTTCAGAAAGTGTTAGTGTTCAGAATAAGAATTCAACAATGAAGGTTACGCTACTTTTTCTTATCTGCTTTGTGACCTTTGCTAATGTAAATGCGGCAAGGAAGGATTTTATGCGAGAAGGGCATTATAAAGGTAACAACGGAATCTTAAGTAGTCACCCAATTATTATCAGGACATACATCAAAAAAGATTGAAGACGTATGTGATGTAAATGTGATATTTTGTTAGTATATAATTACGTTTACTAGAATAAGATTTTTAATTATTTGACATCATGTCGATAAGTTCTAATTGTAACATTAACTTCCTATTTATTTAAACCGAATCCAAAAAAATTAATAGCGTGGAATTTTTTTAGCTTGTAACTGATTGTTTTTATCCAGGTTATATTGGGTGTTTTGTTGACGATGGCCATAGATTGTTGAGGCGATTTGCAGGTCAATATAATATGAGTGTAGGGAAGTGTAGACATCTCTGCAGAGGATATAAATATCTTGGACTACAGGTAAATAAGGACAACAGTAGTATACCGTTGTTCAAAAGTCATTAATCGATTGACAAAAAAACAAATACGGGTTACAAACTAAAACCGATGGAAACACTTCAATTTTAAGAGGGAATCAACGAAACAACAGAGATACTGAAGTGCAACAAAAAACAAATGCAACACACACCGAAACGAACTATAAGAAAACAACTGCCATTTTCCTGACCTGATACAGGACATTTTAAGAAAAATGGTGGGTTGAACCAGGTTTTGTGGCTATCCAAACCTGGCGCTTCTATGGCAATTTAAAATATATCACTCACATGCCAACATGGCAATACAGGAATTTAGTACAAATAAATGCAAGAACATGTAGAACAGAGTAATACACACAAAGAAAGCAATACAATAGTACATTTAGAAAGTCTAACAAACGAATAACAACGAACACGTAAAACAACATAGGACAGATCACAAAAGTTGCACAACAGAACCACGAACTGTCCGTCACACGACTGAATCAACGCCATACAATTGACGTCACGGGTAAATTTCTTAAAATTGGATATAATTCAAGATAATGTTTGTAATTATGTTATTTGATGTATTTTATAACAATTACAAAAATATTAATTTAGAATTGTGCAAGTAATTAGATTATTTATTGTATTATATAGCTTTGTCGGTATTTCTTTTTAATCAAACTGTAAAACACATAAACCGTGTTCATATAGTTTATTTGAACAAAATTCATTTTAATGAACTGGGTGTTTATAATCTATGCTGTTAAATACGAATAAAAAATAAAACTACAAATACAAATACAGCTAAAAACGATTATCCGATCAGATTTGTAATATCACATCATAACTAAAGACATGAATGTTGGATAAACAAATACCGTGACAAGTCTCGTAGCACTGCAAATTCACACTCAGCAAAACAGTCATATTTGGGAATAGGTCATGTTCGGCACTTAAAAGACCAGCAGACGACGTAACGGATAAACCACAATCTAAGACGTGATGAAAATGTCCTTAGGTAGTTTAGACACAGACACATCTTATGGATCAACCAATTATTGATGGTGATGTACATGTAGTCCGTTTAGTGTGAACACACAGGAGCATAACATGTTAACTTATATGTAAACACCATACGATCGATGGTGAAGATGGTATGTTACTGCTGAGAAATAGGAAATTGATAATTTGAAAGTTGAAATTGTCCCATTTGTCATAGATTGTATGAAGTCGCCTAGTTGTGTCAATATTGAGAAATATATCAAGTTATGAAGCAGTACTTCTGGTATCAGTAGCATCCTTAATTTTATGTTCAATTGGATATATAAGATGCAAGTATTGGCTGAAGTATGGGTTATTCAGCGATAGTACATCATCAAAATATCTGAAAGTAAAATTAAAAAAATTTGCAAGGTGCTTTGTTTTGTACTTTAGAATTAAAAAATGTCATTTTAATAATATCCTCTTCATTATATTTTCTGGAAGATTCAGTGTGGTGCTCTACAAACAAAAATATTATTATAACCCAAAACAATAAATTTGTATCTATGATTCTCATTTTTATAGAAAAAGCTCTGTTTAATATAGTTTTAAAAGTAATTGTGTGTCTATTCTTAATAAGACTTTCTGGACCACATGTTATGTACATTATCTTTGTTCTGAAGTGTATTTTCAAAAATTTTCAAATTCAAAAGTTTTTACTTTTTTAATATTTTTCCAAGCGAACGTTTACTTTGAAAAATCATGCTGAATATTACACAAGAAGCAATACAATCTCAAGATCTCAGAAAAACAAGAAAAATATAGAAAGGTGTATATATGACATGTGTACTTGAACATATTCATCACTTTTTCTTTTTTGAATTGCAAAGTTAAATTAATATAATTTCAAGTATGCCTACCAGTGCTTCTGTGGAAACCATCTTAATCATCGGGTATATCCACAATCATCAGAGTTACAATGCAATATGGGATGTACTTCAGAACCACATAGGATGTGTGGTGGCGTATGGAGAAATTCAGTCTACAAAGGTTCCTAATTTTACGTGTACTCATTCAATTTTATAGAAAAACCTTAATACAAATAGATAGACATAACCATAAATAACAGGTCCACCAATAATGGCTTTACATATTTAGGAGACATTAAAAGAGATTAAGTAACTTCAAGCTCCTTTAAACAAATTATGTATAACCATACAGAAATGTGGTATAGTTGCCAATGAGACAGAACTCCAACTAGATCGAAGAAAAAGGTCAAAATGACTACGGATTCATGTAAAATCTTTAACAATGAGCACAATTCGTATCGTATGGACGTCATTAAGGTCAGATTTATAACTAAACAATAAATTACCCGGAGTTTATAAGTTCCTACTCTATTACTTACACCTATTTGCTGCTGATGTTAAACTTATGAAACGGTATGAACGGTAAAAACTGTTTTCGTGGAACAGTTTGTGAAAGACACTGAAAATGATAGCAAATATAAAATAAAGTTATATCATAGATCAAAATTAAATGAATATACAACTTTTTACGATTCATTTATGTTATATTTTATACAAATTTATATTCTACAGTTTAGTGACTTGAGCGACAAGGAAAAGATTGGACCTACCCACACTTTTTATTATTAATAAAATAGAATTATGCAATCTTTTCAACTTTCAATATATTCACCTAACTCATGAGCCTTTATGAAAAAGAAGATGTGGTGTGATTGCCAATGAGACAACTCTTCACAAGAGACAAGTGCAAAATGACACAGAAATTAACGACTATAGGTCACCGTATGGCCTTCAACAATGAACAAAAACGATACCGCATAGTCAGCTATAAAAGGACCCGAAAGGAAAATTGTAATACAATTCAAACGAGAAAACTTACGGCTTAATGTATGTATAAAGGACTAGTTTAACGCTATATCAAAGCATGCATTCCTCCGTTGTGGAATGATTACATGTAAAAAAAAAAAAACAGATCTTGCGTTCGATCAAATAAAACAGCGATCTAACTTAGCTGCAAAATCACCATATTCCGACTGACAATGTGTATACATTATACAGTTGCTTTTGAACATCTGCCATATACACCAAAAACGATAAATTAACAAAGAACAATAATCTTATATTGGGTAAACTTGGGGATAATAAGGAAGATAATAAAAATACAAATGAATGTACCCTTAAATATTGAACAAAAGATAGACAAAAAGAGTATATATACCTGATAAAATTTTCTACGTTACAATGAATTCCACAGATTATTTTACGGGAAATGCTACGGACAAAAGATACAGCGTAAAAAGTAGTCTTAACGTAGAAATTTGAGTTATTTTAAAGGAATTAGAAAAGGTGGGGAGAACAATACAACACTTGATTGATTGTGTGAGGTTATGAAACATGTAGAGGTAGGCCATTATGATAAAGAAAATTGAGAATGGAAATGGTGAATGTGTCAAAGAGACAACAACCCGACCATAGAACAGACAACAACAGAAGGTCATCAACAGGACCTCAATGCAGCGAGAAATTCCCGCACCCGGAGGCGTCCCTCAGCTGGCCCCTAAACAAATATATAAAGTTTGGGGGAAAAAAGGTTATCCTTGATCTTAGGTCATAATCCCAGATAATGTATATAAGAACAAAAATTACAGGCAATGGGTCAGGCAGTCTATTTTCTATGATAGTGCAAAATATTTTTTAAACTGTTTTGCCTATAAGGACCGACAGAAAATGACTCAGATAATCCCGTTTTGTGTACCAATGTAGAACACCGGAGGTCATCTATTTGTTTATCGGACGCAAGACAAATTTATTAATATGATATTAGGTCCAACCACTTGGTTGTATAGTTGTTAAGGTACACAATGACATGCGGTTGTCTCCTCTAATCTATTGATTAAGGATACCAAGGTTAACCCCTTGTCTGTGATAATTAAATCACAATGGTTCATGCTCCTTCGTGTAGGATATTTACATGTATAATACTGAGTAAATTAACTATCCAAAGTCACCCGCCTTTGACTTAAATTTTTCAATTGTTTTATAATTATTATAAACTAAGGAAAATCACATTGCGTCATTTTTCAAAAACTTTTTCCATATGAACACAAGGCTATAAGGTTTTGTACATTTACTGATTATAGAAATGTGTGAACCATTGGCATTGTGCTCTACGTTCAGATATGAAGGGGTGACATGTGATAGTATGTTCCGGAATTTCAAGCTACTTCCAAGGTTAATAGGATCTATTTTTATTTTGTTTTATGCAGACTTATCATACTTTTATAATTTTAATTCCTGTCCAACAAACATTATAATAAGTTCAATATTATCCTGATATAATGATTTCCATCAAAGTCAAACGATTCATGCCATGTTATGGGAGACGATCCCTTAAATTTAACGCTAATATTGTAAAATACAAAGTAATCATAGTAGGATTACTTACATATGTAGTTAAATTTAACGCTAATATTGTAAAATACAAAGTAATCATAGTAGGATTACTTTCATATGTAGTTAGATATAAGGCACATACTTATTGACAGTCCAGTAAAATGCGTGAACCACATCGACCTCTATTAACCTTAACCGCACAAGTAAGGAACCTTTCTATTGTGCACGAGTAAGCCTGATAAAATATTAAAGTTTATTTCCTTGTACAAAATATGTGTCATCCAGTCTGAACCTGAACTGTGCAGGTTGATTGTTTGGGTTTCGTCTACAATCTGTGATACAGATAGGCAGAGGTATAAGTATGAGGATATGTTTTGTTAAAGGCTTAAACTTAAGCGCTTGTTTGAAGGATTATGCTTTACTTTGTTTTACTTCTTTTCTCATTTGATTTGGTTATATATATGGTCTGTTGTACTGACCGTTCTATTTTGTAATTCATTATACGCTTTTAAGCATCATGTAGTCTTTGTTTTGTGAAGAATCGTGAGTTGACTTTTTAAAGGAGCCATATGCTTCAAATCTTATTTGCAAGGCAAATATAATAGCCATTGTGTTAATCCTCTATACCGATAGAGGTGAAAATTCAATGCTTTGTTTGTGAGTGAGGTAAAATAAAGAATGAAAGATATTAAAGGTGACTCGCATATTGATACAATGGGGACTAATGGATAAGCTGGTTTTTGTTGGAAGGACCTATTTCTTAAACATGAGTCGGTAGATGCCACATGAATCATGAGATGACCACAGGGGCGGATAGATGTCCAGCCAACGGACAAAAAATAACAATTACTTATAAACAGTAACATCTTACTTTTATCATATACACGTAATATGGTCATAGATTGTTGTACTTGGGTAAACATGTTATGGGTACATCGACGGCTAACAGTCAACACAGAGAGAAGAAAAAATCAGAAGATATATTGAACCAAGAGTGCATCAAAACACATATAGTCAGAAGTAGTGGCAACAGTATGATGTGATTGAACAAAAAATTATGAAGTGCTCATCAAAACTTGAGAATTTACCGTTATAATGTGAGCAGGTAAGTTCAGTCAAAATAATGATTTTGACCGACGAATTTGTTTATTTTCTAATTTATTTCGTGTTTACGAATACAACAGAACTTCAACAGTTAAGAAATGTAAGTGTTTTAAATGCCTTTATGATTCGATATCACATTCCTAATGAGACGAGCACAGTAATTACTAACCTCATTCCCTGCTCGTTCATAACTTTTTGTCTCATGCACTTATCGTCATTCGTCAGTCGTCCATAAACTTGTATGTACGATTTCTAGATAATATGATATCATGTTCTAAAAACATAGTTAGTGTTCAGACATTCTTTATTAGGAAAAAAGTTATATCACAAAAACACCAAACTCCGAGGAAAATTCAAAACAGAAAGTCTCTAAAAAAATGTCAAAATCAAAAGCTTAAAAACATCAAGCAAATAAATAACCCCTGCCATATTCATGATTTAGTAAAAGCATATTCTTATGTAGATAATGGTGTGTTAACAGTGTTAGTGTCATTATACATATACGATACAATATTACTTGTATATCAGTTCTTCTGGTTACTTCTTATACGGATTTTACTTATACGACTTTCACTAAAGCAATTTACACTAATTTGAAAATAGTGGACTTCGAATTATTACGCACAATATCTGAAAACAATGTACAGGTACTAGCTTTTTTATTGAAATCAAATCCACCACATTCCAAGTACGAAATACAACGAAACGCGCATTCCACTTTTGAATTTTCTTCCAAAATATTGAAAATGTTAAAGGTAGGACAATTAGATTTCTTCTCTAGTTTCCATTCGACCAAACTCTTCTTTGGACATTGTACAGTTAAATCTGAAACAAATAAGCCTTTTTAAATTTATAGTTGTAATAACTAAAAGAAAATATCAATTATATGTGTATTTACATTGTATTCGAATGACAAACAAAATGAAGATATCCGCATCCCATAGCTTTTTTGTTACTTGATGTAAATGAACAGCTTTGGTTATCAAGTCAAAATATGTTTTTGGTAAATCTGTGCTGTTTAAAGGATGTTTAATTTTTAAACTTTTTTTTCTGTTGAATCTACGCTGTACGTCATTCAACCTATTGCATTAAACATAATAATTTTCAACTTTTCTAATTCGATGGACTTTAGAATCATGAATTGCCAGATGCGGTCGGATCTACTGGCATATCTTAATTCAAGATTCAATTGCCTACGAAGATAGAATTCTGGACTTTTCACTCAAATGTGTATACATATTTTCGACTATTAATGGCGGGTTTTTCTAATTACATTATCAAAAATCCATCACAAATAAATATACTACAGGTATTCGTGGGAATCAATTATCGAAATAACACATTATAAAATTTATGTACTCACCATCAAGAAGAAATTGTAAGTTCAAAGATGCTTCATGCATTGTACTGATTTCAATATTTTGAACTGCAAACGGACAAGGCTCTTTCCATCTCATGAAAACGTCTTTGTTCAGAATATTTCCTGTTCCAACTAGAACCTTTCCATTTTCCCAACTAATCCAAAACTTTTTCTCTTGGTTTATGTCAAAAAGCCCAGGTTTATGGTAAAGGTTCACAAGATCACGTGCGAGAATTTCACTCCGACCAAGGAACGATTTTTTATTATTCCATCCCGCTATTACTATATAGTAAATGGGTTTGCGAACTGATGACTTGTTTGATAGTAGTTTCAGATGAAGATCTTTTGGTCCTTGAACTGTGAATTTCAGAAATTGTTGATACTTTGGAAATACTCCATAGTCTTGGAGAAGTACGTGGTTTGTCCCGTTAAATTCAACAGTTAGCGATATAGTTGAAGCTACAAATGAAA
>CM034361.1:28207839-28258333 GCA_019925275.1 Mytilus edulis | reverse complement strand
CGAACGGAAAAAAGATTAAAACATAAGAAACACAAAAACATTGCCAGAGCCTTATAATGAGAACTCTTGTCAGTTTAAAAAATTTGTTAATTGATTTATGAAGCTCAACCGCTTTCAACTAATATGTTTAATTGAAATTACAAATTAAATTAGGTCTGATTTGGAATTTTCTACTAAATGTTTAAGATGGCTATGGGATAGTAACACATTGTCAAATCAGTGTGAATACATGCTTGTCACACTGTGAGTATTCCTTTTTACATTGGATGACCGTGAGGGTATTCCGGTGTGTTGGTGTCGCCTAGATTTCCATTACATAACTTTCGTGTTGGTATTGTAACCGATCTATAAACATGATAAATACGCGGACATCCTCGAGTGCAAAATACATTCCTTATTGCTTGTTACAAATTTATTTTTTCAATGGATACTCCGAAACATATTTTTTTTTAGAAAATAAATTAATATTTGAAAATGTTTTGTCGTTAGAAATATATGTATATTTGTTAAAAAAAATCTTTAATATCTATGCACAAGTACAGAAAGTGTGTGTTAACGCATGCGGAAGAATATCTCAAGAACGTTTGCAATCTCCCATGCAGAGTTATCTGTCTTTGCTCTCTATCAAATACCGATAACTCTGCATGGGAGATTAAACGTTTGGCGGGAAAATATGAATGCTTACACAAATCCAATCCATTAGAAAAATCGAATTATTACAGAAGAGTGTCCACCATGCACTTGCACTGCACTATTATTAATATAGTAGAACACAATGATATACAAATGGATGAATATTATATATGCATGTAGCTGTTATATACAAATATTAATATAATATATAACAACAAACCAGAGTATCATGACTGATTTGTATCACTACAATATAATAGTTATTACGATGAGATTGAATTCCCTGTCATTAATTTATCATCCACGCACGAACCTGTTACAGAAAAAAATCCATATCTGTACATTAACCTCACTTTCATGTATAGAGATGTGATTTTTGTTTAGACAAGTGCTTGTGACCATCCACACGCACTTGCAGGCATCCAATGTTCAGTACTTCAGTACTTTGATACCTTTTAATGTTGACCTTTAACTTTAAAATGCCACATGTATCTGTTGCGGTAATATATTGCGTTAACTCGTTCTCTTTTTAACTGGCCTTATCGACCACAACTTTGGTTTCTAGACGGTTGCTATCAAATAGGTTATTTTCTAGTACACTATCAAACTTGTTGAATAATTATCTTTTATATGTGCCGTTTGTGTACACACAATTTATATTTCTAGTTTGATTCAGTTTGCAATCTGCCCCATTGTTGAGATTTTTCTTCTTTTTATCATATGTTTCAACTGCTATGTTATTTTGTACTTTCCGCTTGTTCTCAAGTATTGAAATTATCTTTTAAACAAATTTTTCAGAAAGCAAATGCGAAAGAGGATGATATTAAGTTATGCTTATAACATTCTTTGTATTTTGGCAATAGAGTTAATATAGTTTTGTAATAACAATGAAATATTTTCTATCCAAGGCCTTTTGTTTTCTTGTTAATTGTTTTGTAATTTCCTATCTGTTTTACAATGAATTCATGTAACCAAAATCAGAAATGGAACTCACTTTGCGCTAAAGATGACGTCTTCAGCAACATGATATACCATATCTGTACTTGGAACCATAAAATAGAACACAGATGCATAGCGCCTTAACATCCAACCGGCATTGAAAACAGTCCTTAAATTATATATCCTTTCTATCTGAAGGGTGTTAAAGCCAGGATTTTTTTCTATTTATACTGCATTTGACGAAAAAAACATTCCATTGAATCTAGATTTTTATTTATTTTGAATAAATATAATATAAAAGTATCCACGGAAAACTGAATAAGAATTAATAAATCACTATGTTTATATTAGCAACCAAAGATAAATTAAAACAAAAAGCAATAATAAAATTAAATTGCCTATAGTCTTTCAAATTTATCTAAACAACATATGATTGGAAAACATTTAAGATAAACTTCGTTAAAATATTAATAAAAATATTAATTTACAAAAACTTTCCGGGTATTAATCCAAATGGATTCGAATAACGATGAAATGTAAATTAATCTGTTTTATAGTTTTTCAGTAACATTGGCTCTATCCTGTTGAATCATAAATATAAATGTTGCTTACATTTACAAATATCATAAATACATTTTAATACAACGACACTTTTAACGGAAAAGTGATCTTCCAATGCCCTGAACCAAAACTCATTTCATTTTCGGTACTGCATATTCGAGCATATATAAATACCATATTTTTCACCAAAAAATTAAAGTATGAATTCATTTTTAATAAATTGTTTGATATTATTGGTTTTGTGTTTTTGTCTTGAAGATACCTATTCATGTGAAATTTAGCATGGTATAAATTTATAAAAAAACTTTCTATTCTTGTCGCTCCATTTGATTACACATGTACCTTAGAACGTTCAATTATGCTCTGAATAAATAAAAAAAAAACACTCCAAGAAAGGTGTTGCATGTCTATCTTTTTAGAACCAATTGGAATTCAGTAGGATCCAGAAATATTCAATACAAATTGGACTTCCTAATTGAAAGCAAGTTCAAATCAAAATACTATTAGTTACAAAGTGTGCTAGTGACCTAATACGGTATATATGGGGTCAGTAAATTCCATATGGGGTGAGAGCAACTGACCCTATATATATACCGTATCTGGTCACTACTAGCACACTGTGTAACGAATTTATCTTACCGACTATCTTAACGTGTGAAATTTAGACTAGTGACCTATCAAAATGAGTCTTCAATACTGTTAGCATTAAGAAACTATATACTTCCATTGATCCTTCAAAAACAGATACCAACAATAACAACTTGATAGGTTTAAAGGTGTTTTATGAATTTATTACAATCTTAATCATCAATTTCTTCGTCTGTTGAAACTTTTAGGATTTTTTCTCAGTACCGTTTTGTTTTTATAAAGGGACGTAACACCACTACTAACCGTGTATGAAATAAGCCGCGCCTCCCTACTACCTTATATGGTATATAAAGGGACGTAACACCACTAGTACTAGTGTATGAGATAAGCCCCGCCTCTCTACTAACCTAATATGAAATATACACAGTCTCCACGAGGGCGTTTTTAACCAATCACATTCCTAGAAATGTATAGGAGGTAAGATAATAATATTTACTTGTTGAAATTCAGATATCGAGATTTGAGGCGGATCCAGGATATATCTAAGCACAATAGTTAATTATGGTTCTGGATATTACTGACTTTTTTTTGTAACTTGTTATTTTTATTGAGGCAAATGATCAGGGGGAAATAATTGAATGCAACTCTATATCAATTCCTTATTACAAACAAAAGCTGGTAAGAATATATTAAACAGACTTAAAATTCAAAGTACGGTATTCAACATGCAGACTATATTTCAAGTACTTAAAATAAAATTTTTGTTATTGTTCAAGCTATCCTTATGATTACTCAAAATTGTAAAATATGTTAAAATTTTAGTATCAACTGCAAATAGTTATAATTGAATGTTTATAAACATGTATATACATGTATATCAAAGCGTGGTTCAACTTACAGTACCTTATATAAACCAATCATACTGTGAGGATTAAAAGACTTTTAGAAAAAGGATTTGCTGTGAAATAACTTTAAGGATATTGGCCCTACCTCTTTTCTTTTTGACAAGTTCGATTATCAGCTAATTGATATATAGTATTGCTTTCTTGGATATTAATAATTATCAAAGGTACCTATAATGGGCGGATTTTTAGGCTTCAAAATATTAATGCATAAAACTCACATTTGGTGAATTAACTCAGATTTTGAATTACGACAGACATTTTACTGCATACGTTCATCAATTTAGGTCTTGTTAATTTTTTTTTATAAAAGAAGGAGTTTAATATACTGAAATGGTTTTCTTTGCATGTGGCCATTTCGGATTAACTCCGCAAATATTGTTCTTTAAAATTTACCAATATACTTCTGGTTTTAAACTATCTGTTTCCATTGTAAATTTCCAAAGTTTTCACGCCCTTATGATATACATTACAGTTATTGACAATTATTTGTAAATCTATCTACTCCTCGTGCGTCTTAATATATCGCTTCTGCGTGTGTTGAACAGATTGTCGTATGTATCATTTTCAAACAAACAGCACCACCGTTTCTAATTGCTTACTGTGCTTTATTTGTTACATATTTTTTTTTTTTTTTTTTATAATGACTTTGATTATAACACAATGTTGACTGCTGTATCCCTATTTTTGACATTTTTACCTATTATGTCTGGGTGTTTTTTGTTCACACATCGTTATAAATATATGGGATTTAATGAAACGGTCAAGGGAAAGGTTCAGCTAGCTATAAAACCAGGTTTAATCAACCATTTTCTACACAAGAAAATGCCTGTACCAAGTTAGGAATATGACATTATTGTCCATTCTGGTGTGTTTGAGGTTTTGATTTTGACTTTTGATTGGGGGCTTTCCTTTTTTGAATTTTCCTCAGAGTTCAGTGTATTTGTGATTTTACTTTTCAATATAGGTTATTGGTGGAAAATACTGAATGTTCCTAATATGTTTTTGAAATTTTGAATTTATATCTTTTTTTTTCTAATCTTCAACTTTATAACTTATTGTTAGCGACGTTATTCGAAACATTCGTAAATGCTTTTGTAAACAAACATGATGCTGTCAGCATGAATCTAAATTTTTGAATTTCTATTACAGTTTTATTTTAGTTTATCACTTATCCATCAAAATTCAGAAATAGTCATTACAACATATACTTTCCCTTTGATTTGTGAAAATATCCAATAAAAATACCAATTAAAACTCGATTGTAAATACCAAAGGCTTATTGAGAACATGATATACCCGGGACGTGTCAACTTTTCTGTTGAAATCGGTATTAAGTTTTTGAACAACATAAGAATGCGTTTAACTCTTTTGAAATTATGACGGAAAATAATTAACCAACATTTACCTTATGTGTAATTCATTGGCTTATAAATATAGTATACTATCATCTATGTAGGAGTTTCTCAGACTGTCGTCCGAAACTTTTACTTCGTATTAGGAATTTCTGTTTTCCAGAATTGCCCTTATACTTTGCAATTTTGTGTGAAGTGAGTCTTATTGTACGGATAGGATAAGGTAACTACCAGCTAACTAATGCAATATTCTGATAATCGGACAGTTTATAACACTATGCCCTTAAATACTGAATATGATATATTTAGATACTGCGAGACGTTAAATACCCGTGGTATTGGCCAACCTTGCTTTTGTTTCATTTGGTTTTCAAAAATGAGCGCCACTAATAAGTCTTCTGAAGACGATACTTGCGCCTGACCCTTCTAACCATACGCCTGGAATCTTAGATGAGTGAGTATTATCAATCGGTGAATGTCACTGCTGGTAGAGTTTTTGTGTTTTTTTCATATTACTTGAGCCAAGTATAATTATGTGTATCAAAATATACTGTACTCTTCGTTAACCGTATGGGCTAAGCTAACCCCTCAGTGGGTATCAAAATGAAGAGTTCAAGTATTTGAAAAGACGATGCTTAACTCTTCCAAAATTAACCAATTAACCTATGATGAGTTTATTTCCACGTCTGCATGTGCACGTGCCTATCTTATATCAGAATCATCGTCAGTCGTATATTGTTCCATACCTTAACTTGTATCAGACTTGTTCCCCTTACAATAAAAACAACAGGTAGCCAAAACGTTTTTCAACGTTACTGTTTAAACCCATCTTATTAAATTGGTCACGGACAGAAAATAAAAGTCAATTGCTATGGTAACGTTATTATAACGAGTCAAATGTAGTGTACTGAAACAAATCATAAATATTAAAAAAGAAGAAGATGTGATATGATTGCCAATGAGATAACTCTCCACAAGAGACCAAATTGCACATTAAATATCAACTGTAGGTCACCGTACAGCTTTTAACAATAAGCAAAGCCCATACCGCATAGTCAGCCATAAAATGCCCTGAAATGTGGAATGAAAACAATTCAAACGAGAAAACTAACAACCTTATTTACGTACAAAAAATGAACGAAAAACAAATACGTAAAACACCAACAAACGAAAACTACTGAATTACAGGCTCCTGACTTGGAACAGACACATACATACAAAATGTGGCGGGGTTAAACATGTTAGCGGGATCCCAACCTCCTCTTAACCTGGGACAGTGGTGTAACATTACAACATAACAAGCCTCTAAGTGTCGTGAAAAGATAAATACGTTCGAATATGAAATGCTCAGAGAATATTTTTAAAGACATAACTTCATCTATAACTGTCAATCCTTGAGTGGTTGTAACGACAAATTTAAGAGACCCATGTATATCAAAGGAGGCTGTATGTCTCGAATACATGTACCACATCTAATGTATATTTAAACGGATCAAATCAAAGTGTTTCAATACTTAAATCATCTACTATGAATCCGCTCGTTAAGTAATTTTACAAAAAGCAGAAGTTACAAAAAGCACAATCAAAACTCATACGTTGCAAGAAAAACGGCAATACTTTTTCTCGCTGTGTTTAAGAACTATTGATGACTTTGGGCTGTGTTCTGTGTTTTACTCGGGTTGTTGTCCCTTTGACACATTCATCATTTCTATTCTCAGTTTAATACTATCTCAATTAACAAAAACAAAATAAATGTCAACGAAAAATTCTACAAAACATTACATAGAAAACTAAAGAGCAGGAAACTTAGCGAACACCTTGGTTTCTCTACTAATAATTTGTCCCGGAAGGGAAAACTGGTCCTGCCTTACATGTTGCACTAGTTGTAATACCTATCTCATTTTAGTTCTTTTAATTTTGAATTTATTAGTTGTGCAAAATGAAAATGCATTTGATGTTATATTTCATTTAATGATTTGTCTTTCGTTTGTTTTTTTTTTATGTTAAACCGTTGTTGTCTTTCCTGGTTCCTCTAAAATTGGTCTCCAGTCCATCACCGGTTGCAGTGAATTTGTAAATTTCTACAAAATAAAATATATTGGCGCTATACTGCAATAAATATAAAGTGACCCAAAACATTTTTTTTCAACTTGACAAACGTCATATGTCAAGTTTGTTAGTGTGACATTAATATGCATAAATCGGGAGAAAATTAAATATCACATACTCAATAAAATTGAGAAAGAAAATGGGGAATGTGTCAAAGCGACAACAACCCGACCATAGAGCAGACAACAGCCGAAGGCTACCAATGGGACTTCAATGTAGCGAGTAACTCTCGCACCCGTAGGCGTCCTTCAGCTTGCCCCTTAAAAAATATGTATACTAGTACAGTGATAATGGACGTCATACTAAACTCCGAATTATACACAAGAAACTAAAGTTAAAAATCATACAAGACTAACAAAGGCCAGGGACAGGCGCAAAATTGCTGCGGGGTTAAACATGTTTATGAGATCTCAACCCTCCCCCTATACCTATACCTATACCTATACCAGTGTAGAAAAGTAAACGCATAACAATACGCACATTAAAATTTAGTTCAAGAGAAGTCCGAGTCCGAGTCAAACACATATAAATAAATTATCATTTTTGAATCTTTTAACTTGAAAAATAAAGTGAAGTGATCTTAATTATCGATAAATAGTGCATGCTAACTTCAATAACATAAGCAACACGACGGTGCTACATTTAGATCAAGATCTGCTTACCCTTCCGGAGCACCTGAGATCACCCCCAGTTTTTGGTGGAGTTCGTGTTGCTTAGTCTTTAGTTTTCTATGATGTGTCTTCTATAGTATTATTTGTCTGCTAGTTTTTTGTTTTTTTTAGCCATGGCGTCGCTGTTTATTTTCTATCTATGAGTTTGACTGTCCCTCTGGTATCTTTCGTCCCTCTTTTTCTATGTAATATCACGACTAGTTTGTAAATCAAATTTAAAGTTAAGATTATTTTTGTTTTAAAAATTAATGAAAGTGGAATGTTGGAAATATTTCGTAAATAGCAGTCAAATTGGCCAAAATTAGTCAAAATAAGCTCAAAATATAGATAATGTATTATTCATCAATTGAATCCGTATTCAAGTGAACTTCAATGTAACGCCTAAGCCGGAGACAGATAACGCGTGAAATAGCCGTGGTCAGTTATTAAAAGTTAAAGCATGTAAACAATGGAAGTGAAACAAGGGAGGACCATTCCGTTGACTGATTCGATCAACCAAACAAACAAGGTAAAAACGATGATTACTTTTTCAAATAATATAACAAATAAATAATTTTCATAGGCTCCTTGCAAACCATATGTAATCTTCTGTAAATGGAAATTGTTTTGAAAGGGATCAGTTGATATATTATATATAAAAAAAGTAAAATCACAATAATACGGGACTCCGAGGAAAATTCAAAACGAAAAGTCCCAAATCAAATGGAAAAATCAAAAGCTCCAACACATCAAACGAATGAACAACAACTGTCATATTACTGACTTGGTATAGGCATTTACTAATGTAGAAATTGGTGGAATGAACTGGGGTTACAGCTAGCAAAACCTTTCACTTGTATGACAGTCGCATAAAATTTCATTACATTGACAACGATGTGTGAACAAAACAAACAGACATGATGGGTAAAACTGTCAAAATAAGGGTACAGCAGTTGACATTGTGTTATTATCTTAATCACTATAAAACAAACACATATATAAACAAACATTTACCATACTGGAAATCACCAGCCGTTTGTAAAATCAATATTTAAAAATAATTTTTTGAACCGATTAGGTTCTTCATAAAATAGTTTGTATAGATACCGACGAAATACGCGTGTTCTTATACTCTGGGTTTTTTTGTGCATTACCTGCAAAATTGTTCCATTACCGCACCACAGTGTTTTGATGATGTATAAGGGAATTGGCACCACAGATACCATACCAATAACCCAGCCAAATACAATAGCCCATGATGGATACTGGTATTTGTCAAAAAACTGGTTTCAATTGCAACATGTTAAACAAGAGCATCATCTGAAATGTAAATTGATCAAACACCGTATACTTGCATAAAAACACATACTTGCATAAAACCGTATACTTGCATAAAACCGTATACTTGCATAAAACCGTACACCGTATACTTGAATAAAACCATTTAAAATAAATTCAAAAAAATGACCAAACGCTACATAAAAAGTTTTAAAATCAAAATATAAGTCTACAAAAAAACACGACCAAAAACCAGGGTGAACTCATATGCTCTTGTCGGGATGACAGGTCCTGTCTATATTTAATTTGTCGTTGAATTGCTGTGATATGGGCTTAGGCCTTAGGGTTCAATACATTTTCTGATTAGTCAACATTTGGATGAAATGATAGCTCTTATCAAATCACTTTCACCATATAGACTGATGTGCTACTGACTTATGAAGTCAAAGAAGCCTATACTCAGTATGTATATTCTTACAATGAACAATTATTGTGTCAAGACATTTTGTATTTGAAATATTGAAGTTGGGACTTAAGGATGACATCTGTTAAGTACAAAACTTGTGTTCTTTTTTGTCATTCTGTGACACTGGTCTTTGATTCATAACCTTAGATTGAGAAAGAGAAACATATCATACCAAGAACAAAACTTAGGTTCCGAATCGATATTTATTGTGTGATCAATTGTATAAAAGACGAGCACATAGGTAATTGTTTAGACCAAAATATGTTAAAATTGTATTATGTTCTATTGCTATTCCTTTACCTCTCTAATTGATGATAAATTCACTCATTCCTGTATGAATTTGAATGTTATAATTGGAAAAAAGGAATTAACATAATTTAAGGGAAATAGAAGGCAGACCGGACTTCTCTCTTTTCATTAAGAACTTCTGTGATATTACTTTTCCATATATAGGTTGAAGAGTATACATAAAGAAACATCAGATTGATTCTATATATTACATTTAACTTACCATCAGAAAACAAGGAGTCAACCATTTCCAGCAAAATTTCCACCAGCAACACGGTGGATATCCTATCATCATCTGAATGTCTGTGTTAAATCTGTCTATGCCTGAAATTAACAATAATTCTTAACATTTTACGCGCACTTGTTTAACTAGGTTTCCCTGAAATTATCAATACAATCGTAGTTTCCAATGATGTTCTCTATCTAAATAATTCAAAATTTGGTGACTATTTTGAACGAATCTATACCATCGAACTTAATATAAAGGACACAACAGACAGCGTTAATAGTTATCAAAGGTACCAGGATTATAATTTAATACGCCAGACGTCTGTCTCATCTCTTATTAACTAACATCTAGAAATGACAATGAGTTCAGTTGAAATCAGAACTCAAAAATAAAACGATGATTTCATCTTCCCAATTGTGAACTTCTATGAAGCAACTTTCCAGGAGCATCTGCATACGAAGTCTATATATCTCTCAGTTGATACAGGGCTTGTTTTTCTAATCAAGATTTCCTGGATAGAGGATTACTGCTCACAAGAAGGCTATTAAACCGAGAGTTCCAAGTGGTGATGTTTTACAGACGCTTTCACGAGTTGGTTGACCTTTATTAAATATTCATCTTAAAAATGATAACGGATATGTTCCTTATGTCGAAACTACAACCCTGTACCTTTTCCCGAGTGTGATTAGACTTTTATAATAACTTGAGCAACACAACGGGTGCACCATGTGTAGCAGGACCTGGTTACCCTTTCGGACCACCTGATATCACCTCCAAAGTGAAAGGTTCGTGTTGCTCAGTAATTAGTTTTCTAATTTGTGTTCTTTTTTTTTTTACTATTTTGACATATGAGTTTGAACGTTCCTCTTGTTTATTCTGTTCCTGACTATTTTCTAACATTCATATGGATGAAGCATGAAACGTTTTGAACCTATATTATTGTGTCTTTCTATTATTGAAATTCGATATTTTATATAATCATGTCAGCATTTGTTCACCCATTCAGAAGAGATTTTGATACTTAACATTTACTGTATTAAATTAAAATACCAATACCATAAAATATGAGTAACATAATTATACAATAGCATACCATATATCCATCCAACTACTAAACACTCTAGAGTTGCCACTATCATTGGTGTAAATAGTCCACAGTACCAGTCAACGATTTGTAAGACATATATTCCTCCCTAAAAAAGTCGAATCAAGTTTTAAGTCAAACTCAGGCTTATTGTTTCCTGTTCTTAAACGTCAATTTAAGCGATTAGCAGAATGTTCGTGTGTGTTTGTGAAGTTCCCATTGATTAAGTTATAATGCTGATAAAATACCTTGATGAGTTGAAGCTTCGAATCTTTATAAAATGTTACTCTTGCCATAAATTACTACTATTATTATTATTATTATCAACCGTATATTTGGCTTTTAACGTTACCTCGGGGCCTAGTTTTCATACAAAATATATGTGTGAGTATTTGACAGTTTGTGTGTCACACTTACCTCCGTTATAAATGGTAAACCTAAAACAAATCCAATGCAACAAAAACAAACTGTCACCAGAGACTTTCTCCTCCTCAAAATATGTGGATACTCATCAATAATGGCATTTGTAATGGTTTCAAATGTACCAAACTACAATGATACCAAGAATAACTCTTTTTTTTTGTAAAAATGGTGTTTCGAAAAGAAAAAAAAAATAGCCTAGGATAGAGTTGCTACATCTGCATCAGTCAGTTTATATACCAAGATCTAGGAAGATCAGGTAATGGTAAATGTTGTTGCATTCTTCAATTAATAAAAGCAATTCAGACGGATTTTCTTAATCTGGCCATAAATTGTGTTTCATTGTAATACATGTACAGGAACAAGACTGCTATCAAAGGGCGCAATTGATGCCCATCATAATACCTATAACCTGACGATAAACTTTGAAATTTATTAAGGTGTTGTACAAACACATTTACAAAGGATACATCTTGTAAAATAGAAACAAAAGGTTGATATGTGACGTCCTTGATTAATTGTTCTTTATATACCGATAGAAAATCAGATAGAAAAATTACATTCATCGCTCATTTATTAGTGTCAACAGATTTTTGTAAAAGAAATTCTTCCTAAAAAATACCATAGTTTTCTTGATTAAGAATTTGAAAATTTTGACAAATATGAAAATATTTCGTGTTGACCTACATATAGATACGTTTTACTGACCTGGGTATCAATGGCTATTGTCATCAGCATTAGAAAAAATAAAATTGCCCACAATGGCGATATTGGTAACTTTGACACTGCCTCTGGATAAGCTACAAATGCAAGACCTGGACCTAAAAAAAATTAAAATCTGTACAATGGAGATAGAAAAAAATATATAGCATGCTTCCTTTTCGAAAAAAAGTGTTTAGGGAATTTTAAATTTTAAATTCACACATATACCTTCTGTCAGTTTTGAAAATCCTTTTCTGAAATTTTCATAAATTTTATATTAATGCACACAAATAACGTAAAATGGTAGAAATCAAAAATAATCATTGCCATTTTTTTATTCTTTTGTTTATAGATTTAAATAAAAATTAAAGCAGTTAAGGTATTCTGTTCCCACAATTACTTTAAAATATAGTAAACTATCATATTTAAAGTTATAGATATAAGATAAGACTTTCAATTAATGTAGCTGTTGTATGATTGTCATTGAGACAAAAATATATAAAATTATATAACTTAATTTATAACAACCCCTGGCAAGTTCTAGAGTTCGTGCCACGTAAACATATGGCAGGAATAACTTCAATCAGAAATACAAAAAGTGTGAATAAAACAAATCAATAAAAACTAAGTTAGAAAAATCAAAATTGGTATTATAAGTGCATTGCATACATATGAATACACGGACTTTTTCATATCTACCAAAATGCGTTCCGGTACCCAAAAATCATTCTCTTAAAAGTTTAAAGTGTACACTGTACACGTATATCTTGAAAAAAAACAAAAAGTATGCAAGTGATAATGCATGCGTTCAGCGTACTATCATATTTCTCCTTGACCTCATAACCACATACAAGTTCTTATATACCTTGGGTTACTACATCGTCCACTGACATTCCTTTTTCATGAGCCATAAATCCAAGTATTGAAAATGTAACAAATCCGGCAAATATACTGGTTCCACTGTTTATAATGGGTACCATGATAGCATCCCTAAAACGAAAACGAGGAAAATCACTACAATTAATTGTCTTTGGTATGTTTATTTTTCTGGTTATTCATATTAAATTGTTTCCCGTTGGTATCATAATAGATATAGGAAGATGTGGTGTGAGTGCTAATGAGACAACTCTCCATCCAAATAACAATTCAAATCAAAGTACTGAAGTACTGAACATCGGATGACCGCAGGTTCTTGTGGATGGTCAAAAGCGCATGTCACAGAAACAGATCACATCTCTATACCTGAAACTTGGGTTAACTTACAGAGATATTTTTTTTCCGATAGAAGTTCGTGCTTGGATGATGAATAAATGACAGGAAATTCAACCTCACCGTAATAACTTTCATATTGTAGTGCAAGAAATCAGTATACCTTGGACTATTATACTTATATAATAATATTCGTAGAGAATACACTGGTTTGTTGTTATATATATTATTAATATTACGATTGCATGTATATATAATTTTCATCTATTTGTATATGATAATTGTATTCTACTATTATTATAGTGCAGTGCAAGTGCATGGTGGACACTCTTCTGTAAAAAAATCAAAGCCTTAAAGGCTGTATAGCAATTGCTGCCATGTTAATGTTTTGGGGACTTTTATTTTTCATCTACATATATAAGAATTAAACCTGACAGGACATGGTTGTCTAGTGAAAAGCAAGAAGGTTTTGACTTTATATCAATAAAAGACTTAAGCAGGAAATCATTTTTAATATGTTTTGTATTTCACAAGGAGACAACAAGTTTACCAGGCTAAAGTTGGGGGTAATTATGGATTATCCCCTGGTAGTGTTTGTAACTGGGCAATAATTACTTTTATTTATTTAATTTTAACAATTTTCATAATTAATTTAAATTAACCATTCAGTTAAAACATTTCACCTTTCGAGACGCTAATGTTGAAAAATGGGACAGAAATAAAATAACTTACAAGACATAAACATGTAAAAACTAAATATATATTTCAGCTTTCTAAAAATATTTTCATAGTGTTACTTTGACATCATTTCTTAAAACTAAGTCCCACACATAATTGTTCATTTGATATGTGTCATCCTCATGCGATACGAGAAGTTTTCATGTCGCTAAATAGTCTTCTTGTCGCTTAATTTATTCTTCTTGTCCGTTCTTGACGCTTCTTGTCGTTATTAGTGAGACCGCTATTTTTAGATTACAGGTGGTCATTTACACTACACGTATCACGTATAACCTGTGTAGTGATTTTTATTTTACGATAAATCAAGTTATGAATGAACGATAATTTTATGAATGAACAAGAGCACCTGACCTCTTTCTGAAACACCAATCAAACATATAAAATCGTATTTATTAAGATATAATTCAGTCAAATTTTCACCACTAAATCAACAACTGAAATGATTCCATATTTTGTCGAAACATCGTACAACCGGAGAACAGAAATCGCAGGTATGAAAATGCACTTTTTTCACTGGTGTTGAAAACCCAAAACTAATTTGACTATAATTTATGAATGACGGAAATTTAAGCGATAACAATACATCGGAGTGACCTCAAGGTCATCCTCTGTAAAAAGTAAACAATTATAGGTCAATGTACGGCCTTCAACACGGAGCCTTGGCTCACACCAAACAACAAGCTATAAAGGGCCCCAAAATTACTAGTGTAAAACCATTCAAACGGGAAAACCAACGGTCTAATCTATATAAAAAAACTAGAATCAAGAAACACGTATAAATTACATAAACAAACGACAACTACTGTACATCAGATTTTTACTCTTGTAACAGTATTTCTTCCATGGAATTCAGGTCACGTTACATTTATCCTGTTACTGCCATTCTTTTTCAAAATAATTGTCAAAATTCTTAATAAAAAAGGTCCTAAATAATCACTTCTAAAATATGCAAATAAAGGTCTGGAACGATTTAAACTTTAGCTGCAATAACCGTTCCTATGTTTCACTTATATATTTGTATTTTCTTTAACCATAACCACGAAAACCTGGATGATTCAATTTTAATATTTAAGAATATTTATTTTAACGTTTGAATTTGTAAATGCATGCCAAGTTCGATTTTCACTGTTTCGAATTTCCATTTACGATGGTAAGTATGTTTTCGGGATAGTTATCTAAATTCGCGTGGAGTAGTTCCATTTATCTATTATCTTTCGTACCTCGTATGTAAATTTTTACTTTTCATGGAAATATCAATGTTACGAATTATACAAAACTTTTATTAAACATTATCATGATCATACCTTTGAATATTATGGTGAAATTTGTTAAAGCTTGCAAATGTCAGCAGTGCTCCCCAACCGGCTCCAGACGAGAAAAATATCTGCGTTGCTGCCTCACCCCAGACCTGTTTGAAACAATCAAAAATACGTTGTGCATAATATATTGTGGCAAGAAACGATATAAGATTTAACTGAACTGTATCTAAATATTTCAACCTTTGTATCTTCAATCGCAGCGATGGTCAATGGTTTTAATAAATTTCAAATTACCATTCCATTTTAAGTCATTTCTCATATATTTAGAATAGATTTGACCTGTTTGAAAATATTTATATGAATTTTAGTTTTTTAATTAGGATTGCTATGAGTTATTCTATAATAAATTTTGTTGTTTCTAGTTAAAATCAAATCAAATTGTATTTGCTGAACAAGAATGACGGTCTACATCATAAATTATAGTTCAACTACTCTCTACAGGAAATCTTATACAGGAAGTGTCTTTAGCAAGCTTCCTATCGCAGTACATGTAATAGCATGGGGAGAGTTGTTATTACTTGGAAATGTATTGTTTTATTTGTTCTCCTTTTAATCCAGTATAAGTGTAATTCTCTGATCTTTTTTACTATTTTTGTTCGAGCGTCACTGTTGAGTTTGTGTAGACAAAGTGTGTGTCAGCCGAACAAAATCTTAATTCTGGTATCCACACTTAGTTAATATACTACTCGCCCCATGAAAGACGTCGTACCATAAATTATTCATATTCCCCCGTTGCATTGGAACGTACCTTTGTAGAAAGCATTTTGTGCCATTTTGGAATTAAAAAGAACTTTATTCCTTCTGCAGCTCCTGGTAATGTAACTGCTCTTACAAGAAAGATTACCAGCACTATGTAGGGGAAGGTAACAGTCACATACACTATCTATTAAAAAATATGAGACAAAATTTTATACAATATGATAGTACTGTATGTATTAATGCACTAATGCAATAAAGTTAAAAGTTTTAACTCGAATAATGCACAGACGGTTCAGAAAAAGACGATTCCGGTGAAAACTATTTAATCGAATACATTAATATTGTTTGACTTGACCGGAAAACATTTTTGTCTGATATTTGACAGTTAGCATACATGTAACCTTTTTTGTTACATCATTTTAGAGTTTATGTTCAATCGGGGTTTTTTTTTCCATTATATACGCGTAAAATCCCAAATATACATGCGCTCAATTTGTTTTCGCCGCCAATTTAAAAACTGAATGTAACTACTTCATGTATGATAATTATAAAATTTCGGTTCTTTGGCATGTCATTTTATATGCGAATAAACAGATTACATGCACACTCTTTGTTTTCGAAAAATGAATTGATTTCAACTATATGATAATTTTAAAATCTGTAATGTAATATGCGAATTATCAGATTACCATATATTATGAATAGTCATGCACCGAATTTGTTTTCGACGTCAATTTAAAAACTAATTTATGCCACTTTAATAATAATGAAATGCGTATACTCCATCATGTAAAATGAGAATGACAGGAATATACTATAAATAATATGGACCAAATAATATACATGCATCTATATTTGTTTCCGACGTCAATATTGTGAAATGTCGTGTTGAAAATCGTAATGTTTTGTTCAGTGTATGGATTCAATACCACTTGAGTAATCGGCTGTTTTCCGTAACCAAAATCTGTCGCGCGTGTTTCGCTGACGTGAAAATTTTGAAATAATTTCCTCTACTATTTTTTGTGTGTGTGTGTGTCTTTCATTGTGAAGTTGGCCCATTATCATCTATTGTCAACCGAATCTCGACCCTCATCATAATCCTTACAGCTTCACGTATGATGTTGATTCTAATGACAGGCCGTATGATGAATTCAATGATATTTATTTTCAGTACAGTCCTATGTTTTTGGTTGGTGTCTAATAACCATGACAGGGCGTAGGATGAACCCAGAGATATTTATTTTCAGTACAACTCTATGCTTTTGGTTGCTGTCTCACTAACGATTTACCCAACGTCATTTTTTTCTATATATCCAAACTTAGTGCAGAATCTGCGAGTCCGTTTGGAGGTTAGGAATTCATTCCAAATTACAAAAAAATATGCTTAATTTTAATTATCTATTTCATTTCAAAAAGCATTAAAACTTTTGAAGGTCATTACTGATACAATCCATGACCTCCAGGCGGACATACAGCTACAAAATACCTTTCCCGAAGACTTTATTCCTTTACATAAACAAAGAAAGATGATAAGCCAAGCGATAGCCAGACATACAAGAAGTTCCAGTCTAATTCCTCCTATATCCTCTATCCCTACTGTAATTTGCAGTACATTGTATCTGCAAATATTATTTATTTAATTCTGGCTCAAAGCTCTTAACAAATATTAGTTCAAGCGCAAAGATCTCTATTATAATTTTTTTTTAATACGTCTTGAAAAATAAATTATACATAAAATTTCACCTTTGTGAACGTTATAAGATTTTAATTTTGATCATAAAGAATTATTATGCTTTCTGAAAAACCCGAAATTATTAAAAAAAAATATCATTGAATAAGAATAATATAATTAAAATATAAATTTGGGAAAAGCTTTCAATCTCTTGATAAAACTGTACTTTTCAAACGCCAATGAATAGTATGTTCAATCGAGTATGTGGATCTGAGCAAAAATTAGTTTCTGTATCATCAAAGTGATAAATGAAAGGCTCATTACCAACTTCCAAAGCAATGTTGTCGGCTCTCCGGACATTCCCGAAGTCCTGCGTTTGATTGCCGAGTTTATGAGCTTCGGTTTTTGCTCATTACAATACAATACAAGTAGATGCGGAAACTAGGGCCGCATTTCTTTCTAACCAAAATTTTGTAAACCTTGTGTCGCGTTTGTTGTTGTTTTCCAAACGCTACAAGAGGAGAAACAAATACATCGTTTAATAAGTCTTTATTGACCCTGTTTGAACTTTCAATAATGCATGCACACGATGTTGGTAAACAGACTTTTTACAAACGTAGAAACATATACTTCGATTAATCAGGTTGAAGTTAGAAACAAATGTAGCGTTTGTACTAACAAACGACAAACAACAAACTGCAGACGCATTTTTATCGTGTGCATAGTTTGTCAAAGTTTATATAAACTTTGCAAACGTAATATGTTTGAAAGAAATGATCAAAACATGTGCGCGCTTAGCTGTTTGCATCGTTTGTGTTAGAAAGAAATGCACTCATAGTCTTTGCCTAGGATTACACTTTAGACTTGTGTTATCGTCAAATTTCGTAAGCTTTGCCCATGGAAACAAAATCAATCAAACGTTGCCAGATTTCGAACATCGTGAATTGTAATACTAATGGTCTCGACAGTAAGTTGTCAGTCTAAAGATTTATTCCACTGTACAAAAGTTCAGCTGGTATCAATTTTTGATCGAAATTATTTTTTAAAGGTGACCTCGGTGACCGAGTGTTCGAAAGAA
The DNA here is from genome assembly GCA_019925275.1 of Mytilus edulis. NCBI lineage: Eukaryota > Metazoa > Mollusca > Bivalvia > Mytilida > Mytilidae > Mytilus > Mytilus edulis. Next base: position 28,239,414 of record CM034361.1, on the reverse strand, counting down.
GTCACTATCGTTGTGACTTCTATGGAAGGCCGTTTGGGGTCATAACTTATTTTGTTACACGTACGATATATATGTACACGTCACATTTTGTTCACTTAGTCTTCCACCATCGATAAAAACAGGCCACTACGAGAAAGCGAATAATGATGAAATTGGCATTAAACACCAAATATCACCAAATGATCATCAATAATCAGTTCTTTTTTTTTAAACTAGTATGTAGATTTCAGTACCTTTTCTAAATAGTAATTGGCGGTGTTTGTTAAAAGTTTTTGGTACTTTATATCTTCGTGAACAGATAAAGAATACAAACTGGATAATATCTAGAACATATTGTACATCCGTCAGTACCCCTCATCTCAGTCTATATATTTGAATAAAATACAGTCGATATTTTAAGCAATTAAAAATATCGCAGTAATTAAGAATTTATTTTCACAGTGCAATGATAACAGTTAATGTCAGTGTAGACATCATTGTAAATATTGTCCAAATAATTGGCATTTATTCCCTTATTGTCTCTTTATGTGTAACTTTATTAATTTGCATGGACATAAATATACGTAGACAGAAGGCAAACATAATTTATTTATTAATTCAACATAATAAAGGTTACCCGATTAATCGATCATGATAAATAACCTGTACACCAACATTTTTTTCTCCATAGCCTCATATTTTCTCGACTATAACTAGAAACGTATATTTTGTTTAGATTTTATACTTAGGCTACATTAAAACTTTTAATTTGGATAACATAGAAACTTGGTTTTGGACACTGACAAATATATAGAATTCAAATGATACAATATTTGATTTATTCACCAAACAAACATGTTAACTTCTATTAATGATACGAAAATAGTATTGATGTATAATAATTGACAATTGACAATAGAAACATGTAAGTGTCGGCTTTTAAACAAAATCTGTTATTAACATGGAAGATTATTTATACTCTACGATGTTTTACCTCAAAAGGAGTTAATTAAAGCAATGGAAACTTTATCATCATCCCGAGATTTTCCCGAGAATATTTCTAAGGTAAGTACATAAATACGTAAATAAAGATATCATTTCAGTAAGAAACATTACAATGTGTTGGATCAGTGGTCAATCCAGGGGGGTCCGGAGTTTGGACTCCCTTTGTTTGGAACGATCAATACATTTGAATGAGGACAAATGGTTGGAACACCCCTACTCCCTTTTCCCCTTTTGAAAATAGCTAGATCCGCTCCTGTAGATTATAAGAATTCTAACTAATTAGGATTATACTGTCAATATTGCATGTTTAGCATATTAATATTTTTTTTGTCACTGTCTAGCCAATCAATACTGAGGTTGTGAGTTCGAATCTCGCACGTGGCATGTGCATTCGACTCAAATCTTAATTGACGAGGATCGTCTGTTTTCTTACAGAAGTGCGTTGGTTCTCGCCGGTCTTCCTCCATCAATAAAAATAGACCACTTTGAAAAAGATAACAATGCTTAAAGTGTCGTAAAACACGGACCAATCAACCTAACATATTTGATTGATTGGTGAGCCTTATGGCAACAGACAAGTTATGCATCAATAGATATGATATGTGATGTACAAATGTATACATAGCATAAGGACAACAAAATCATAAAACACCCAACAAATTGCATCGTGTTAGAAAATGCTCGCATTAACTAACATCAAGCTGAAAGTATTTTAGAGATGTTTTTTCCTAATGAATGTAATTTCAAGGTTTGGTTGGCTTGCTTGCTTTGTTTGTATAAAAGTTGCTCAAGATCCAATAGCATTATACAAGTTGAAGCTCAACCTACATGTATTAGGTGATTGTAATTGTAAAACTTACAATGCTTGAGCAAACATTAATACAAACAAAGCAAACAAGCCAACCAAACCTTTAAACTACAAGCCTCTTAGCCTTATAGGAAAATAGCTTTTAAACTTTTCCTGAGAAATCATGACGTCCTACACTTACATTTTTGTGATATCGGTTGCTGTAATTCATAGTAGTTTCATACAGCAATGTTATTAACCCGTTTCATTACATCATGCATAGTTCCTACATAGGCGAAATATTGAAGTTGGTAAAATAATTGGTCAAGTGCTTTTGGTGGAATTTATAAGTAATACAGCCAATTTCAATGAGTGTGTAGCTAAATGTAATATCTTTAATTAGCTTGTTTTCTGGCTGAACCGTGAAGTCATTAACCGTGAAGTCATTGTCAGGTAAAGTATACTTACTACCCTCCTTTTGAAGTAGCCTTGTCCTATAAACAGATAGATTGGTTACCCGTCGGACTAGTCTACTCTTACAGGAGGATAGTTTACCTAACCTAACAACGACTTTACGGTTCAGCTAGCAAACAAGCTAACCAAAGATATAACTTTCGCCTACACACTCATTGAAATCGGCTGTAAATGTTTTTTTACACAATTTATGTTGTGTAAGCTAGAACTTCCTTCCACGCACAAGTTCACACAAAATTTTTGGTATATATACAAATTGTGAATGAGTCGGTCGAGTCGAAAGTGAGGGTCGAGATTCACAACAATGAATCCTGCATCTGGGAAAATAACATTTATTACTTATAATTAATTTACATCAATAAAATTCCTTCAAATTAAAATTTATTTACTATGATAAAGGCATTATCGCAGACGAGTTCTTTTGGGTTTTTTTAAAACGGAAATGGATATTATTTGAATTTATTCATGAAAGTGAGGTATAATACAGTATCAAACGATATACTTACTTCCAAAATTCTTCACTGGCAGTCATTTTGACTTCATTAGAAGGGAATACTTGACTAGTATACTTAGATCCATTGACGGCTGACGTATTATACGCTAACATTATATTTGATTCATTATCTGCGGAACTATTATGACAGAGCATTGTATTCCATTCATTCTTGCAATGGCTCCATGGCAGAATCGGTGTCATTGATTTGTACAGAAAATACAATATCCATGTCAGAAATATGTTGATGTAAACACAAAATATTCCAGAAACTATTAAAGCTCCATAACCAACTCCTAAAAAAAAGAATGAGTTTAAAAAGATAAGGTTTAAATGCTGGTTTTGAAGAAAAAAAAACATCGATAAATCAGTGTAAATAAAATTTCTTTCGAATGTGAAAACATGCATTTATTATGTTTCCTATATATGATAAGAAACCACCAGTTACACTAATAGCCTTTTTTCCTAAATATCAAAAGACACCAAATGTGTAATTGTTTTGACCTACTTGTCGCCGGGTTTGTACTTGCTTGAGCAACAAGACGGGTACCATATGTGGAACAGGATCTGCTTACCCTTTCTGAGAACCTGAAATTACTTCCCGTTTTTTGGTGTGTTCGCGTGGCTTAGCCTTTAGACTTCTATTTAAGTGTTTTGTGTAAAAATGTTTGTCTTTTTCTTTTTAAATGTCATACGTTGTCATTTTATCAACGTTTTCAATTTGTGAGTGTGTATATAAAAAAAGGAAGATGTGGTATAATTGCCAATGAGACAATTCTCCACCAGAGGGATCAAAATGACACAGGAATTAACAACTATATGTCAACGTACGGCCTTCAACAATGAGCAAAGTTATATGCCCGTTTGATAATTTTCGACTCCCTTTGTTGTTTAATCATTTCAAATTGTGATATCTATATTCTTGTATTTTATCGACGAATCAGTAAAGCTTATGCCTCTGATAAATTTGTGTTTCTCTTGTTAAATAGGTGTTGCTCCTTTTAAATAGACATTGCTCCTGTTAAATGTTTCACATACCTTTCAGCAGTGGACATATCTTCCAGACGATTAAAACACTGCTGCTTGAAAATTGAGATATCCCGTACTCTAAGTAATATATTGGAACAGCACCAATGACCATAAATACAAGATATGGAATTAGAAATGCTCCTGTAAAATGACATTGGAAATTTGTAAACACGACAGAAATTGTAAAGTTAATTAAAAAAGTTAGTGAAAATACAATAAAGAGTTGAATCATTTTGTCGGAAACCATGCGACTACATTATTTGTACTCACATAATTTTAATTACTGAAACGAAAATAAAGAGTAACTGGAGATACAATTCCATATAAAAGCTATGATCCAGATTTTCATTCTTAGTTTTTTTTGTCTGTTATATATTGCATCTGCATTTCCGATGGCCGGTTATACGATTTGTTTCAATAATGATGAAAGAAATGTTAAAATAATCTGCAGGTATATCCTAATTGAAAACATTTGGAATATGTTTTTCAATTTCCGCATGAGACGAGGATTTTGCATTGGATTGCAGCTTAATGAATCAGGAATGAGTTGCATTTCATCCTGCAAATAATTTTTTTATATAAGTTATGAATCCAGCAACACACATATACATGTATAATGACCCTCTATAATGTTCCGATAATGTTTTACAATAGTTGTCAAAGGTACCAGGATTAAAATTTAGTACACCAGACCCGCGTTTCGTCTACATCAGTGACGTCCATATCAAAATAGTTATAAAAGTAAAACAAGTACGAAGTTGAAGAGCATTGAGGATCCAAGATTTCCAAAAATTGTGCCAAATACGGCTAAGGTAATCTATGCCTAGGGTAAGAAAATCCTTAGTTTTTCGAAAAAAAAGTTTTGTTAACAGGAAATTTATAAAACAAAATGACCACATTATTGATATTCATGTCAACACCGAAGTGCTGACTACTGGGCTGGTGATACCCTCGTTATATCGACAATTTATACTCGTAATGTTCCACGATAATTTAAAATTTTACAGTATCCGTTGGATATGTGCGATATTTTGAACATTATCCACTTATGCATTTTATGCTTGAATCGTTATTTGACATAGAGCTCTATAATTAGACACCGATATATCTATAGCTGCGTCTATTTAATATACACTCATCCATATATAAAATATGTTAAGCCTGACCGAATGATGCACTAGTATACTTTTTCATTCTATCATGACATCTCAGACTATAAAAGTGTCTTTCGATCATCATTCATGAACATTTGAATTTGCTGGGTTTTTTTTTTTATATCTATAACTAGTTAATAAGATTAAAATAAAGATCTGTGATTTTGATATAATATAAGTAAAATGTAAATCACAAAAAAAATACCAAGCCCCGAGGAAAATTCAAAACGGAAAGTCCATAAACAAAATTAAATGGTAAAACCAAAAGCTCAAACACATCAAAAGAAGGATAACAACTGTCATATTCATGTATTTTCTTATGAAGAAAATGCTGGAATGAAATCTGGTGTAAAACGAGTTGCGATAGATTTAACTTTTGATCAAAATGAGTATTGGTCAGACAAATTTAAATTCACGTACCTCCTCCGTTTTTATAACATAGATATGGAAACCTGCATATGTTACCAATACCGACGGCATAACCAACTGATGACAGGATAAAATCGAGTTGTCCTGACCAATGTTCCCGCTCTTTCTTCTCTTCCGAGGTTTCACTTGAGTTTATAGTGTCTTCATTTTTCTGAATGAAAGCATAGAGTTTATTAAGAATAATTGGACAATATAAAGCAATCAGTCAATTTAAAATTGATTTTAATTTTAAATCCTCAGCAAACCTTTAAAGTTATTAAACTTTTGTTTCGTATAGTCTGGAAATAGACATCATTTAGATGTGGGCCCTATTGTAAATAGTATGTGGTAAAAGAAAGTATCTTAACCATAGGACATGGGGTTGTCAACTGAACCAAAGTTTTTAACCTTGACCTTAGATGTAGAATTGTTCATACATTATGACACACCCTGTGGTGTTGGTCAAAATACATGTCAAGTATAAGGTATGTGATCATAACGTTTCTCATATATAGTTCTGATTCAATTTGTTACGGACGGACGAACGGACGGGCGGAAATACTAATCACTGTAGGGTGACCCGCGGGGCCTTAATGAGATGTTCAAGTTTTATGCAATATTACTTTCTATTTGTCATTTGGTATACTGAATGGAAATTCGGACCGACCATAGATAGAAAGCAAAATAAATGAATATCGATTTGCATACAGTTAATTAATTTTACTTACCTGTAATGAGAGTCTTCTGTTTTCTATTTCCATATTTTGAAGTCTACAAAAAATATAATCCGTTTAAATGGAATAGGTCGAAAAGTGAAGTGATCTGATCAGAGCTTTTTATTTATCTCAAAACAATATATCATGCATGTGTGTTTCTCTACCCTTCAGCCTCTGGAATGAGTCTAGACTGTATACAATGCATTATAGACATTTATTTATTACGCTGTCAAAAATGATACGTAAAAAATAACTTCTGTCATTTATGTTTTAAAATCTGACACTGTTTTGGCTTGCATATGTTGCACCTGCTAATATTATAATAACCTATTGAGGGTCACACTACCAGTTTTATCTGATATACATGCTTGATAACGTGTTCCTAAATGATTAAAGTAGAGCTTTAACTTTATTCTCGTCATGGACATGCATGAAACATTTAAGGAATGACTGTAATATTTTTTCTGTCTATGAAGAAATAACATTAAAAATTTGGCGCACACTGAATAACGCGCGTAGCGGTTTATTTAACAGTGTGCACCACAATTTTTATGTTATTTCGAATAGACAGAAAAAATATTACAGTCATTTCTTAAAATTTAATTCTAAATTCCATTTTAAACCGTAGAAAACCATGAAAAAACGTTGATGACGTCACGGTCACATGACTAAATTATGTCTATGGGCTCATAACAAAATAACGTCAGCCAATCAGAAGACGCGTTACATCCAAAATTAAATTATTTGCCAATGGACGTTAAGGAACCAACAAACAATGCAAGAAGAAATATGATTTCAGTCGCACTGTGTCCTAATAATTTATATTTGGGCAAGTCAGTAGTGGTTATGTATTGCATAAGTTAAGTTTTACTCTACTTTTGACTAAACAAAATCATTTGACTTAGCATTTAAGGGCATACGATACAGTTTTGATCCCATATTTAAATTTTGCTGACAATTTGCATATAAGGCTATTTTTTGCCTGATTAAATCAAATATGTAATAAAAAATATACCTGCATGTGCTACTTTTTGAGTAAAATGAGGTCTAAATCTTATATAATTGCTCAAAGATTTGTGGACGTATTTTTCCTTTCGACAGAAATATATAACTTTTTTGTTTGAAAAGATAAACACAAGCTGTTTTTTGTTAAATTATTTGTTAATTTTGTTTTATATAAATGTCCTTTGTGTGCAATTTGTTTTCAAATTACTCATATATATATAAAATATTCACGAATGTAGAAAAAAACGTCAAAAAAAAAATTGCACTATTTACGTTTTCATGAAAATTGGCACCTATATTCTTCTTACGTTATCAAACCAAATGGCATTTTTAAAAAGAGGGGTCTATGAACTCGTTTTCAAGATAGATAAGTTTGAATGCTAAAAATCAGTCGAAAACTGAATCTTTTCCCGATAAGTCATAGTTTGATGTCTCGAAAATAACAATTTACGTTAGCAACGTCATCGTCTCCCCTGTAACTGTATCGTATGCCCATAAATATCAGCATTTACCTTCTTAGTACGTCTTTTCCCAGATATTTTTATACTTATATAGATTGATTTTCAAAACGTTAATGAATGGATGAGTTTTTCTTTGAATTTTTCAATAATCAACTGGATATTGAGTTGATACTTGGTATATATTGTATTACTAGAGTGACAGATCACGAAAAAGGTGCTTATTTTACGACTTTAATGGACCGGCATACCTGCAAGCCAATACCTTAAGCTAACTTTTGTGCCCGGTCGTAGACATTTCAATAAAATCGAAAGAAAAAAGCCATTTGGAATTTTTTTCAAATTTCAAGATGGGTAAAAATTTTAATTTTGTTACTTTTTTTTTTGTCTTTTGACATATGATTTTGCATTTTATACAGAGTTTAATTGTTTATGTATAATGCAAAACTAGAATTCCTTATCTTTTTCTTAATTTTGTCCATTTTCTGTCATTTCAGCTAAAGCACACTTATTTTTGAAGAAGTCGTTACAACCTTTGTAAATTTAGATCACATTGATAATTTCATGATTTTCCGAATTAAAATGTTTTAAACTTCCTATTGTAAAGTTTCAAAGCCATTCCAATTCGGAATTTCTTATAAATTAACTTAAATGAGAATTTTTAACTTTGCATTATAGTTCAATGAATATGATATGGACCTCCTCGTTATTCTCATGCTCATTGAAAGATTGTAGTAATGTTTCTGAACTTCCTGTCGACAAACTGCGAAAAGTTCTGGCAATAACAGAATGCATACTTGCTTTAAACATTAACCTGTTTACCCCATTTCATCTTGCTTTGGCATTACAGCTTACACATGTTACACCATGAGTTTGGCTCTAAATTTTTTTATTGAAAATCCAAACTCTCATGGTTTTTGTGCATCCTATTCTGAAGTACGTAGATTTCGGACTAATTTAGCAAATTTTGAAATAGACAGAATCAAAGACATGTTCTATGTACCTAATGGTATTGCTGTATTTAGAAAAGTTGGTCGTTTTATACAGGTGGGAGCAGAAAATATCGACTTAAATGCTGAAACAATCGATGGTTAAAATACATTTCACTCCATGGCTACAGTTTTATTTCAGTATCAAAACCAATCATCAAACCCCCACATAAGTTCAATAAAGGTTAAACGGAGACTAGAAAGATCTTTGACGTTAAATGATTCGAATACCAATCGTATGGCATGTTTACCTTTCGACAAACCAAAAGAACGGTATGGACCTCCTCGTTATTCTAATGTTTGTGGGAAGATTGTGTCTCGTTTCATCGAAAACCGAGATATATCTGTCCTGTCTTGGTATTTCTTCGACTACTTAGATTCGAGGAAAAAAAGTCGAGTACACCTTACACTGATATAGATGTATATTTTGCTTGTCCTGTTTTGAAGTTATATTTTACTATTGGATTTGGATATTACCAGCCGGAATAGTTAAAAACGCTTTCCTAACAGTAATGTAAGTTTTATTACTGATATTTTTGCAAAAATAATGCCTTTATTTGATGTTTTGTGAACTTTACTTCTTCATTTGTAAATATTGAGGTACGAAGCAGGAATATTATAATGGAGAAATAACCAAAACCATTAGTTGCGCTTATTAACAGTATTGTAGACGAATATGAACAGTTTACTTGGAATTCGAATTACCTAGATGATAAAATGAGAATTTCGTTGATTTGGACCAGAGGTGAATATGTGAATACAAACAAAAGTGTAAAAACATAAGTCGAAATCAAGTAAAGACAGGGACACTAAACGATTAAAAACGTGGCAAGATAAAAAAAGAAAATTTACAAAACGACGACGATCTAGATACTAGTGATATAGATACCGATAATTCAGAGGAAGATATGAGTGAATCAAGTGATGAAAATCAACAAATTGACAAGGTAGATATCTCGCTGGTAGCCCCCGAAAAAGTAAACATAAGACCTGTAACGAAAATTACTCACCCGGTACCAGTCAGGATCCTACTTCGTCAAAATTATCTCACCATTACGCCAGTTCATTTTCACATTCGTAGAAACGGAAGCCATTGTAGGGATGACGCGCTACCAATTTTGCTCTTGGAAACCGATAGATTTATCCATATTGCACCATTACGATCCTTATATGTCAGTTGTATTTTTAAAGACAAATGTATCAACTAGCAAATGAGCATCAGTTAGTAATCATGTCTGCATTGATTCAACTTAAAACTATTGTCTGATCGGTTGTCAGGTGGAATTTTCGAAAATTCATAAACATTTAAAAAAATTCTAAATAAGTATTTCGTGGAAGGGCAGACTAGATTTTTTTAGTGTATGAAGACTATAAACTTTAGTTATCACACACAAAAAATTGGAATTTTTCGAAGATATGCATTTTTATCATCCAACTTGAAAGACTGTCGTCAAGTACTTTCAGTAAAAAAAATAGCTATTCGAACACACCTTCTCTGTTTTTGTGACTCATTAGATAGGTATTTCACTTGACCTATATACTTCATCTTTTAGTACTGTGATTGTTTTGTGTTATAACGTCAACCTGTAGCTTTAATGTATAAACATGATAGAATTTGAAGCGAGACGATGTATGAAATATTCTTGCTTTGTACGATATCAAGACAAAATACTCAACTCAAACATGCCCTAACATAAAACGGTGCACTCGATTTTCTCTTTTCGATACAATTGTTACCCATTTTTTGATTTTTTTCTTCAGTCACATAATGGAAGGGCAGACACGAAAATTACTGAAGTAATAGATTGATATGGTTTCCGTCCGTGGTAATTTTTTCAAAAAAATCGGAGGTTATGCATTTTTGTCATCCAACTTGAAAGATACCCATGTCGTCGACTTGATATCTAATTGTTCTGCTTAACTATGAACTAGATAAATTGAAAACTTATGCAAATGGTGTTTTTAAAATAAAACATCTCGTAATTGAGAAGAAAATTGCAATTTTGTTTGTTTCTATTAACTTTTAAAAATTTTGTCACTATAGTAAACAATACAGTAAACATTTATCGCCTTCTCTAACAAAGAGCTTCGATTCTTTTGTTCTATTTCAACCTGGTTTCCGACTGGTACGAGTGTCTATTAATAAGTCAATCAATAAAAGCAATCATGAATCGCCACCAGAAAAAAGAGTGTGTCGTAGTTCGATATGTGGAACGAGTGTGGAAGTTAAAAAACAAAGTGTACACACAAATATAAAGGAATGTGAACGTGTAGAAATAGATGACGAAATTAAAACAGTCGCATCCAAATCGATAATTACCGGGAACAGTCCGTGTAACGATAGCCATTATCAGAAAATAGTGTTTAACACTAAACAGACGACCAGAAGGTGATCTCGTATTTATAGGGAAAATTAAAAAGAGAGATACAATAGTTTATTTGTAATACAACAAAGCAGAAAATTAATCATGTGAATCCTGATACGAACAAATCAGATTTATATGAAGACACAATGTATTATATTAATAGATTTAGAGATGTGAGAAAAACGGACGATGAAGATATTAGTAGTTATGTTTTTCATGTTCCGAAATTAGAAAGATACGCGGAAGTTCACAAACCTTGTCCTTGGTGTTTTGTAGAATGAACAGTTATTGAAAAAAACAAGATCCGTTTCATGCGTGAATTAACTCATTAATTATATTGTTTATTATGTATCAAAATTTAGGTTTGGACACCAACCTATTTTTGTTAGGACTTAGAAATATTAGTTAAATATAACATTTGCGTATGCTAACATTTTGTGTATTTTTTTCTCATGTAATAGTTCAAAGGCTATTTTATTGTTTTATATCTAAAAATGAAAACATAAAAAAAAAAAAGAAAGTATATTTATACAATTAGTTTACTATAGGATAGATTGATTAAAAAAGTTACATTGATATAATACGTTTAGTATAGGACATTTTGATGACTTAGAGTAAATATGCGATTTGTTGACTTAGAGTATATGAGCGATTTGTTGTTTTTTTTTTTTTTTTTCAGGGTAAAATGACAATAATTGTTATAAATGTTTTATAAATGTGTAATTGTAATCTGTGATATGTATATAGAAGTGAGATTATGATAAAGATAAAAAAAAAAAATTAAAAAAAACTTAGATTCGATTTCATTTTCTGTAGAAAGCACCGAACAAATTGTTCCATTTTGGACCGGTTCTTACAAAAGGCTAAATCTGAAATTTCGTCTGTAACCTATGCTCCGGTTATAGATGCCAAGCCTCGACATGGCAATAGTAATTTCAACTGTGAAACAATGTTTAGATATGTCAAAACGTGCTGGTCAACAATATGCTGTGCAAACATTTGACAATTAATTGTATGCTGTTGCCCAAATAAAAAAATGGTCTATTCCAGACGTGTTCGAGGATGAACTTTGGTATATGAGGCTAGCTCTCATGGCTCTTTTGTTTAATTGAAAAGCATTGTTCAATTGGTGTTAAGAAGAAAATCGGTAATTAATTTTGAACAGTTCATTTTCTAAAACATCCAAAAGCGCTGAAGGTATTGCTCAGTGTTTTTTTTTTAAAGAACATATGTTGCCATTGTTTGATTGTTTGAAGAATTCAGAACACACTCTTGTAAACTATCACCAACCTTCGCATTTTTGGATATGTTTCCTAGTGCAGTTGAGATATTGTTACAGAACATTAGGGCTGAACGGAATGAATAGTGACTTTTACATTTGAAAATGGAAGCTGCAATGTTGTAATACTTTTTCATTACCTATCTGACGAACTATGCTAGGTGAACACCAGCCTACATATTGAATATGTTGAATCTGTCTGAAACGGTAAACTCTGTCTTTATGTCAGGTGAATTTTCAATCAGACATAAACATATGGAGCCTTTAATAGTATCTGGAGTGATATAGCTACAAAGAAAACTATTATTAAGGATTATAAAGGTTGTAGAGGCATCATGTAGGACTGACAAGGAAAAAAACACTGTACTTCGATGGATGCTTACAAGATACATCCTTGCGCATTTTAGTTCTGAAATGAGATCAAGATCGGGATTAGCCACAGATGCAAAAATTGAACACGACGAAAACAAGCCAACGGCAATGACACTAGACAAGAAGAATGTCTCTGATTTGATAGGGTATATGCATTCAAATATGACCGATGAATTTAACGTTGCCGGTCATCCTTAGGCATTGATAAATACTAGTATTTCTACAGAAATTTAAGCCTCAATAAATGTTCATGATTATCTTCTTTAATCCCTTGAACGTGGCAACCAGATGGTTCAATCTTTTGTGGAAGACTGCTCTTATAACTTGATACGCCAGACGCGCGTTTCGTCTACACAAGACTCATCAGTGACGCTCAGATCAAAATAGTTAGAAACCCTAACGAGTATAAAGTTGAAGAGCATTGAGGACAAAAATTCCAAAAAAATGTGCCAAATCCGGTAAGTTTTCAAACGGGAGATTAGGAATCGCCGTTAACATTGGAAGTGTATTTGTCGACTCATAATATGATCCGAAAGGAAAGTTCGGGTATCTTCATAATGATTTAAACAAGCTAAGGGTGGAGTTTGCCGCCACAAAAGATGAAAGTCTTGTGAAAATTCTCCAATGTGAAACACGTTTTTACAGCACACACCACGTGCAATGCTTCAAATGCAAGTTTGGTTAAACTTTCATATTGCTAAACTAGTGATCATACTTTCCAAAGACTCTGGTTGGTAAGAGGGTAAAAACGGTTTGCTCTCGGTTTTCTTTCAGGGACCTATGTCAGTAGATTTCCTTCAACATCTTGTTTGTACGTAGACGGACAGAGGAAAACAGCTTGCAATAACAACTGTGTATGCAACCAACAACAATCCGCGTACACCAATATTTGTTCATGTGAAGGGTCTGATGGTTGTAGAAATTATTTAACTCACCGAGCAATATTGGAAGAAGACGACGATGAAAACGATGACTGATGTCAGGTTTTCGTAGGTGTCATGCCCTTTGTTTGTTAAAATACCCCATACAACCACTCTTTCTAAGGGGTCCATGTGTGCTTTTGTTAGGCAAAAAAGCCTAAAAGGTTCATCATTAAACTCATTTGATTTAATTGCCTTGTGAAATATTTGTGCCTGGCAATAAATATACATCAAAGCAAAAACCATCTTGGCTTTGATTCTTTTTATAAACGCCGTGATAAAGATATTCATTCAACCTAAACAGTTCAGGGAATACTATAGATGATGTTATTACGTATTACGGGATGATAAATGTAGAAGATTTTGATATCCTTTTTTGTGATTAATTTTCATTAGCTTTGTAACGCCTATTATTTCTGGTTAGCACATACTTACAACTTCTCGTCCAATCAAATTGCTTGAATTTGCCTTCTAATTTTCATAGTACATACTTTTCCCGTGTACTAAGTAACTACGCATGAATGACCACAAGGGTAAGATTTCATTGTATTGTAATCAAGATATTAGAACAAAAATTGCTACTGGCTATTTTGAAATAAATGATGTGTTCCAAATTTAACTAAATAGTTTGTAATTAGTTTTCAAACAGATTTTTAAAATCCTACTAATCAATCAATCTTTTGATCTAAATTTTGTTTTGAGAATTAAAAAAGTTTCTTTCATTTAAATAAAGAGTAATAATAATGGTGCTTTATACCTTGATTAAAGTACAACTCAATCTAAAATGTGTAATCCTTTATCTTCCATGCTGTTACTTTATACACAAAAAGTGTAAACCATGAATCTTTTGAAGGGAAATTATTAATAAAGCAATTTGATATATTTAGTCATAAATTGGTCGATAATTGGTTGCCTAATGTCCAGTGACAAATATTTCATGCATATAAACTATCCACTAGACTACCTATGGGTACATACCAGGGGCAGACCCAGCCATTTTTAAAAGGTGTTTCAACCAAAGATGTGGGAGGGGGATCCAATTGTTTGTGATAGTTTTAGGTTTTATGTGAAAGAAAAAATGTAAAGCTTTCACTGCAATTTAAGAATTGTCTGCTCTTGGTCAATTCATTTTGTCATCTTATCATGTAAATAAGTACATGTATAGTAAAACAACGCTTCGTTCATATCAATAAACATACTTACACCAGCAGCTACCTTCTTTACATTCTAAAGTCAAGGGCCTTTTGAAATCCCATTTTTACACTGATATTATAGTGAGTAGATTTACAAAACTACGTAAAAGAGCTACATCCAGTCAGTCAAAACATATCAATAGACTAATTACAGGATTACTCAAGTTGCAAATATGTGCTAAATTGGATATTGTATAGAAAGGTATATACTATGAAAATAAGAGCTTGGGGCAAAGCCCCTCGCTCTAATTTTCATAGTATATACCTTTCTATACAATAACCGAGACTTATTTCTTAGGTGATATGGTGTAATCATAATCATCTGGTACAGGATGACATTCTTTCTTGAATTACTGAATTACTGATTTTTAGAGAGGTGTATACTTACATTGTGACCTCTCAAGAATTTTACTCAGAAAGAATAGTATTCCGATGAGATACAGATGAATGGCAGCTATAATAATTCAAAAACTTTTTAAAAAAAATAAAAAATACAAACTCAAAAATCACTGAAAAGGACAGTTTCAAATAAAATCAAAAGTTCTGTGGAATAATCAGAAAGATTCCAAGATCTACCCAATCAAAAATAATTTGTCAAAACAATTGATAATAACATGGCAAAACGTATAAAAGATGAACAGATTGACAAAACAGTATACAAAAGAATCGAACTTCGAAAAAAAATCCAAAAGTCCCTTATCAAATGGCAATATCAAAAGCTTAAATACATCAACAAATTGATAACAAATGTTATATTTCCGACTTGCTACAGTAATTTTTCCTATGGATTAAACCTGGTTTTATAGCTATCTAAATAAAACCTCTCACTTGCATGACAGTCGCGTATAGTTCCATTATATTGACAACGATGTGTGAACAAAAACAAACAGACACAATTAGGTAAAAATGTCAAAAAGTTGGGTATTGCAGTCAAAATTGTGTTAAAATGTTAATCACTATAATTACAAACAAATATGTTAAAATAAGAAACACAAAAAGGCATATAGACAAAACAAATTAACAAAAATGCAAGACAAGAATACAAAATTTTACCATAGCACAATAACACAATTACGAGATGTACTATTACAGAGCCACGTCAAATGGATATCACCAAATAAGACTAAACAGTACACAAGTAATATTCAAAAATGACAAATGAAAGATAACACTACACAGAAACTAGAGATTAAGAGATACTTACCACAAAAAAAGTCCAGGCTTAAATCAAGTGATCCGACACAAGATTTAAGTAGGTCGCGTTTCCTAGTGACAATTTTCATTATCACGAGGTAAAAACATGTTGTAATAATCATTTAAAGTAAATTTTTTTACTAACTTTAAAATCAGACAAAGTAAAAACACTCAACCGATTAAATGTACTTGTGGGTCTTTTTGTATCTTAACAATGCTTAATTCATGATCATTTTAAATAATTTCATATTAAGCAGAAATCTACCGACGTAAGTATCCACCTATCCCAAATCACGTGTGGTTCGCTTGCGTTCTTTAAATCTTTAAAAATTATTACTAGTAATAAAAATTAGATCATTGAAAAACTTTGAAGGGTGTTAGTTTGTCCTCGTAGAATACTAGTTTACACACATAAATCATGGCTATTTGCTCAAAAAAATAAAACAGCGATTAGATTTATAAATTGTGTTTTTATTAATACGGTTGTGGAGGGAATACACTTACCATGATAGCAATGTTTAAGTTCTATAGTTCACACTTCTACACAAAAAATCGGGACAAGCATTTTATGTATTTCAATAAAGAGAATTTGTGTTAAGAGGCTACTGAAATACTTTTAATTCTACATGTTCTATATCGATGAGGATGTTCATCCCATCTATACTATATGCAATTATATAAAATAATGAGACGTAGATTTAGTATGATGGAAGTACACCGATAATTCAAGTCCCTATTGATTTGTATTTTGAACTCGGGATTTCCCAAATTTAATTTCGAAGCAACGCGTTAAGGTGTCTTGTACTGAAAAAAAATCAACATATATACCTCTAATGAAAATTTTAAATCTAATGCAAGTTTTTCATTTAAAATTATACGTCAAAAGTGTTTTACAATCACAAGTCATTCAGTTTTCATTTGAAACCAAAATATTCCTCAGATTTTGAATGTTACACCGTTACCTATGCGTAAGAAGTATTTTGTGACAAATATGTACTGATTTATGTGCTTGTCCGAATTAGTGATGGTACACCTGATTGATAATAAGACAACTATCCACCAGAGTTCAAATGACAAAGATATAAATAGTTGTGTTACGGCCTTCGTCAATGTGAAAACCCAATACCGTTTAGTCAACTATAAATATAAAGCCTCGATAGGAAAAAGGTGAATCAATTTAAACGAAAAAAACTATCGAACTAATTTATAAGAATACTGTGCTACAATTTATAAAAAGACAAGCATGGACAATTCTTTTTATTTTATATTTACTAAACTATATCATATAGTCTTTATATGATTCAGCTATACAAATACTTACAGAATATGAACTTATTGAGTTTTTGACGATTTGATCTTCATTGTTTGTTTATATCTAAGAGTTTTTGAATGGTGAGTATTCAAATATTTGCTCGGTAATTAGAAGTTTCAAATTGATTAAAGTTGATGGCTTTAGTTCATTATAAGATATTATTAGATTATATCAGAACAAGTAACGGTATCAGGAGAAGTTAAACCTTGCTTAGTTTAAGGGGGCTCGCGGGTCTAAATCAAAATTTTTATTTAATATAGGATTTCGCTATATTTTTCTATAAATGAACTTTATCTTATACTTTTTTTTTTGATAGAAAAATCAAACTAAAAAAATTGGATTACCGTTCATTATTTTACACTCACAGTCTGCCTTCGAAAGAAGCATACATTTTTGTTAATGTCCTTTTTTCTGTTGAACTAATAGGAGAAATAGCGGTAATATCGAAATAAAAAAAGAACTAAATTACAGAAATCGCTTAAATTTTACAATTAATTTAGTTGATGTACAGCTTATTCCAAAACAACAATAAAAAATATAGGTCACCGATGAGTTAAAAAAGATATTTCAATTTTAATGCCAAAAAATGGCATTTTTGCACTAAAAGGAGAAAATTTTAAAAGTCACCTGGGGCCAACATGAATTGATTTAATTTTTTAATTTTGTACCATATGATAAAATAACAACTGCTAAAGGTAATATATATATTTGTAATGAAAAATAAATGTTTAATTTTTTTCTGAAAATCTTATACCCGCGAGCCTTAAGGTTAATTATGTCACAGGAATCAAATAACTTTTATCTTGGATCGGAAAGCTTCCTATATTAATAGTTACATAGTGTGCTAGTGACCGTATACGATATATATGGGGTCAGTTAATTCCATATCGGATGAGAGCGAAGCTTGAATCACTATGTGGAATTTATTGACCCGATATTTATCGTATTACGTCACTAGCACACTGTGAAACAAAATTTATCATACCGACTATCTTTTCTATATTTGATTGATTTCGCAAAAGCTTAATTAGAAATTATGTTATGGTATTGAAAGGTTTATATTGTTCACCTAAAATATTCATATTTCATTCTTAGTATTATATGTACACCGTTCTGGAATTGACATACCGGTTACGTCGTATGTCGTGTCATATAGTTTATTTACAGGATTTGTTATCTCATAAACAACACGACGGGTGCCACATGTGGAGCAGGATCTGCTTACCCTTCCGGAGCACCTGAGATCACCCCTAGCTTTTTGTGGGGTACGTGTTGTTTATTCTTAAGTTTTCTATGTTGTGTCATGTGTACTATTGTTTGTCTGTTTGTTCTTTTTATTTTCAGCCATGGCGTTGTCAGTTTATTTTCGATTTATGAGTTTGACTGTCCCTCTGGCATCTTTCGTCCCTCTTTTATTCTACGTTTAATTGTTTCACATAGCAATAGAAGTGTCACAATTGTGTTTAGATTTATTTCAGACAAAGCAGGAAAGCATGCCATTTAATAATGAGTAAATTAGTGATGTTTGTTAATGTCATGAAAGTTATTAATACAAGCGGATTGAACAATTACATGTGGATGGATATTTCATTTTTAAGAATAAACAAAAAGGTATAAACAGTGAAACCAAACTTTTATTTCTTTAGAATCGGGGAGCTATGAATACTTGTTCACCCATGAAACTTATTTCCCTCCCGCGATGCCATCATGTGAAATGTTCATGTTTGACAAAATATTCCCATCTCCCTATAGCTAAAAAAAAATGGATATACATATATTATATCGGAGAATTTTTACTGGACTGCATGACTACTCGATGTTATATATAACCTTGATAAGATGTGGCAATGGTTTCAATAAACTAGGTTTGCCATTTATCTTGTCGAATGTCGGCGGTCCTCTCCGGGTACTCTGGTTTTCTCCACAAACAAAACAGGCAGTCATGATATGGCGAAGAGTGTCAAAAGTGGCGCGAAACACTAACAAAACAGGCAGTCATAATATGGCGAAGAGTGTCAAAAGTGGCGCAAAACACAAACAATCAGTTTATCAACCATGTGATCATAGAATCATAAATGTATGGTTAATGAGTCTTTTCCTGCTTTAAATCATGCATTGTTTCTGCTGTAAAGGAATTTACTTCTGTTTATTTACAAGTTTAGCAAGTAAGTAGAAAATTACCTACGTTATTAAGTAGATACGTGTTGAATAATTAAAAGGAAAAGCCATTTGTAATCCTTGAGATTTGTCTGTATAAAGTGACAGATATTTGTAATCCTTGAGATTTGTCTGTATGAAGTGACAGATATTTGAAATCCTTGAGATTTGTCTGTATAAAGTGACAGATATTTGTAATCCTTGAGATTTGTCTGTATAAAGTGACAGATATTTGTAATCCTTGAGATTTGTCTGTATAAAGTGACAGATATTTGTAATCCTTGAGATTTGTCTGTATAAAGTGACAGATATTTGTAATCCTTGAGATTTGTCTGTATAAGGTGACAGATATTTGTAATCCTTGAGATTTGTCTGTATAAGGTGACAGATATTTGTAATCCTTGAGATTTGACTATATAAAGTGACAGATATTTGTAATCCTTGAGATTTGTCTGTATAAAGTGAGAGATATTTGTAATACTTGAGATTTGACTATATAAAGTGACAGATATTTGTAATCCTTGAGATTTGTCTGTATAAAGTGACAGATATTTGTAATCCTTGAGATTTGACTGTATAAGGTGACAGATATTTGTAATCCTTGAGATTTGACTGTATAAAGCGACAGATATTTGTAATCCTTGAGATTTGTCTGTATAAGGTGACAGATATTTGTAATCCTTGAGATTTGACTGTATAAAGCGACAGATATTTGTAATCCTTGAGATTTGTCTGTATAAAGTGACAGATATTTGTAATCCTTGAGATTTGTCTGTATAAGGTGACAGATATTTGTAATACTTGAGATTTGACTGTATAAAGTGACAGATATTTGTTATCCTTGAGATTTGACTGTATAAAGTGACAGATATTTGTAATCCTTGAGATTTGTCTGTATAAAGTGACAGATATTTGTAATCCTTGAGATTTGTCTGTATAAAGTGACAGATATTTGTAATCCTTGAGATTTGTCTGTATAAAGTGACAGATATTTGTAATCCTTGAGATTTGTCTGTATAAGGTGACAGATATTTGTAATCCTTGAGATTTGTCTGTATAAAGTGACAGATATTTGTAATCCTTGAGATTTGTCTGTATAAAGTGACAGATATTTGTAATCCTTGAGATTTGACTGTATAAAGTGACAGATATTTGTAATCCTTGAGATTTGTCTGTATAAAGTGACAGATATTTGTAATCCTTGAGATTTGTCTGTATAAAGTGACAGATATTTGTAATCCTTGAGATTTGTCTGTATAAAGTGACAGATATTTGTAATCCTTGAGATTTGTCTGTATAAAGTGACAGATATTTGTAATTCTTGAGATTTGTCTGTATAAAGTGACAGATATTTGTAATCCTTGAGATTTGTCTGTATAAAGTGACAGATATTTGTAATCCTTGAGATTTGTCTTATAAGTGACAGATATTTGTAATCCTTGAGATTTGTCTGTATAAGGTGACAGATATTTGTATCCTTGAGATTTGTCTGTATAAAGTGACAGATATTTGTAATCCTTGAATTTGTCTGTATAAAGTGACAGATATTTGTAATCCTTGAGATTTGTCTGTATAAAGTGACAGATATTTGTAATCCTTGAGATTTGTCTGTATAAAGTAGACAGATATTTGTAATCCTTGAATTTGTCTGTATAAAGTGACAGATATTTGTAATCCTTGAGTATTTGTCTGTATAAAGTGACAGATATTTGTAATCCTTGAGATTTGTCTGTATAAAGTGACAGATATTTGTAATCCTTGAGATTTGTCTGTATAAAGTGACAGATATTTGTAATCCTTGAGATTTGTCTGTATAAGTGACAGATATTTGTAATCCTTGAGATTTGTCTGTATACAGTGACAGATATTTGTAATCCTTGAGATTGTCTTGTATAAAGTGACAGATATTTGTAATCCTTGAGATTTGTCTGTATAAGTGACAGATATTTGTAATCCTTGAGATTTGACTGTATAAAGTGACAGATATTTGTAATCCTTGAGATTTGTCTGTATAAGTGACAGATATTTGTAATCCTTGAGATTTGCTGTATAAAGTGACAGATATTTGTAATCCTTGGATTTGTCTGTATAAAGTGACAGATATTTGTAATCCTTGAGATTTGTCTGTATAAAGTGACAGATATTTGTAATCCTTGAATTTGTCTGTATAAAGTGACAGATATTTGTAATCCTTGAGATTTGTCTGTATAAAGTGACAGATATTTGTAATCCTTGAGATTTGTCTGTATAAAGTGACAGATATTTGTAATCCTTGAGATTTGTCTGTATAAAAGTGACAGATATTTGTAATCCTTGAATTTGTCTGTATAAGTGACAGATATTTGTAATCCTTGAGATTTGTCTGTATAAAGTGACAGATATTTGTAATCCTTGAGATTTGTCTGTATAAAGTGACAGATATTTTAATCCTTGAGATTTGTCTTATAAAGTGACAGATATTTGTAATCCTTGAGATTTACTGTATAAAGTGACAGATATTTGTAATCCTTGAGATTTGTCTGTATAAAGTGACAGATATTTGTAATCCTTGAGATTTGTCTGTATAAAGTGACAGATATTTGTAATCCTTGAGATTTGACTGTATAAAGTGACAGATATTTGTAATCCTTGAGATTTGTCTGTATAAAGTGACAGATATTTGTAATCCTTGAGATTTGTCTGTATAAAGTGACAGATATTTGTAATCCTTGAGATTTGTCTGTATAAAGTGACAGATATTTGTAATCCTTGAGATTTGACTGTATAAAGTGACAGATATTTGTAATCCTTGAGATTTGTCTGTATAAAGTGACAGATATTGTAATCCTTGAGATTTGTCTGTATAAGGACAGATATTTGTAATCCTTGAGATTTGACTGTATAAAGTGACAGATATTTGTAATCCTTGAGATTTGTCTGTATAAAGTGACAGATATTTGTAATCTTGAGATTTGACTTATAAAGTGACAGATATTTGTAATCCTTGAGATTTGTCTGTATAAAGTGACAGATATTTGTAATCCTTGAGATTTGTCTGTATAAGTGACAGATATTTGTAATCCTTGAGATTTGTCTGTATAAAGTGACAGATATTTGTAATCCTTGAGATTTGTCTGTATAAAGTGACAGATATTTGTAATCCTTGAGATTTGTCTGTATAAAGTGACAGATATTTGTAATCCTTGAGATTTGTCTGTATAAAGTGACAGATATTTGTAATCCTTGAGATTTGTCTGTATAAGTGACAGATATTTGTAATCCTTGAGATTTGCTGTATAAAGTGACAGATATTTGTAATCCTTGAGATTTGTCTGTATAAAGTGACAGATATTTGTAATCCTTGAGATTTGTCTGTATAAAGTGACAGATATTTGTAATCCTTGAGATTTGTCTGTATAAAGTGACAGATATTTGTAATCCTTGAGATTTGTCTGTATAAAGTGACAGATATTTGTAATCCTTGAGATTTGATCTGTATAAAGTGACAGATATTTGTAATCCTTGAGATTTGTCTGTATAAAGTGACAGATATTTGTAATCCTTGAGATTTGTCTGTATAAGTGACAGATATTTGTAATCCTTGAGATTTGACTGTATAAAGTGACAGATATTTGTAATCCTTGAGATTTGTCTGTATAAAGTGACAGATATTTGTAATCCTTGAGATTTGCTGTATAAAGTGACAGATATTTGTAATCCTTGAGATTTGACTGTATAAAGTGACAGATATTTGTAATCCTTGAGATTTGTCTGTATAAAGTGACAGATATTTGTAATCCTTGAGATTTGTCTGTATAAAGTGACAGATATTTGTAATCCTTGAGATTTGACTGTATAAAGTGACAGATATTTGTAATCCTTGAGATTTGTCTGTATAAAGTGACAGATATTTGTAATCCTTGAGATTTGTCTGTATAAGTGACAGATATTTGTAATCCTTGAGATTTGTCTGTATAAAGTGACAGATATTTGTAATCCTTGAGATTTGCTGTATAAAGTGACAGATATTTGTAATCCTTGAGATTTGACTGTATAAAGTGACAGATATTTGTAATCCTTGAGATTTGTCTGTATAAGTGACAGATATTTGTAATCCTTGAGATTTGCTGTATAAAGTGACAGATATTTGTAATCCTTGAGATTTGTCTGTATAAGTGACAGATATTTGTAATCCTTGAGATTTGCTGTATAAGTGACAGATATTTGTAATCCTTGAGATTTGTCTGTATAAAGTGACAGATATTTGTATCCTTGAGATTTGACTGTATAAAGTGACAGATATTTGTAATCCTTGAGATTTGTCTGTATAAAGTGACAGATATTTGTAATCCTTGAGATTTGTCTGTATAAGTGACAGATATTTGTAATCTTGAGATTTGTCTGTATAAGTGACAGATATTTGTAATCCTTGAGATTTGTCTGTATAAAGTGACAGATATTTGTAATCCTTGAGATTTCTGTATAAAGTGACAGATATTTGTAATCCTTGAGATTTGTCTGTATAAAGTGACAGATATTTGTAATCCTTGAGATTTGTCTGTATAAAGTGACAGATATTTGTAATCTTGAGATTTGCTGTATAAGTGACAGATATTTGTAATCCTTGAGATTTGACTGTATAAAGTGACAGATATTTGTAATCTTGAGATTTGTCTGTATAAAGTGACAGATATTTGTAATCCTTGAGATTTGTCTGTATAAAGTGACAGATATTTGTAATCCTTGAGATTTGTCTGTATAAAGTGACAGATATTTGTAATCCTTGAGATTTGTCTGTATAAAGTGACAGATATTTGTAATCCTTGAGATTTGTCTGTATAAAGTGACAGATATTTGTAATCCTTGAGATTTGTCTGTATAAAGTGACAGATATTTGTAATCCTTGAGATTTGTCTGTATAAAGTGACAGATATTTGTAATCCTTGAGATTTGTCTGTATAAAGTGACAGATATTTGTAATCCTTGAGATTTGTCTGTATAAAGTGACAGATATTTGTAATCCTTGAGATTTGTCTGTATAAGTGACAGATATTTGTAATCCTTGAGATTTGTCTGTATAAGTGACAGATATTTGTAATCCTTGAGATTTGTCTGTATAAAGTGACAGATATTTGTAATCCTTGAGATTTGTCTGTATAAGTGACAGATATTTGTAATCCTTGAGATTTGTCTGTATAAAGTGACAGATATTTGTAATCCTTGAGATTTGTCTGTATAAAGTGACAGATATTTGTAATCTTGAGATTTGTCTGTATAAAGTGACAGATATTTGTAATCCTTGAGATTTGTCTGTATAAAGTGACAGATATTTGTAATCCTTGAGATTTGTCTGTATAAAGTGACAGATATTTGTAATCCTTGAGATTTGTCTGTATAAGGTGACAGATATTTGTAATCCTTGAGATATGTCTTTATAAAGTGACAGATATTTGTAATCCTTGAGATTTGTCTGTATAAAGTGACAGATATTTGTAATCCTTGAGATTTGTCTGTATAAAGTGACAATATTTGTAATTCTTGAGATTTTGTCTGTATAAAGTGACAGATATTTGTAATTCTTGAGATTTGTCTGTATAAAGTGACAGATATTTGTAATCCTTGAGATTTGACTTATATAAAGTAACAGGATTACTGTTAGTAAATTCCTTGAGATTTGTCTGTATAAAGTGACAGATATTTGTAATCCTTGAATTTGTCTGTATAAAGTGACAGATATTTGTAATCCTTGATATTTGTCTGTATAAAGTGACAGATATTTGTAATCCTTGAGATTTGTCTGTATAAAGTGACAGATATTTGTAATCCTTGAGATTTGTCTGTATAAAGTGACAGATATTTGTAATCCTTGAATTTGTCTGTATAAGTGACAGATATTTGTAATCCTTGAATTTGTCTTATAAAGTGACAGATATTTGTAATCCTTGAGATTTGTCTGTATAAAGTGACAGATATTTGTAATCCTTGAGATTTGTCTGTATAAAGTGACAGATATTTGTAATCCTTGAATTTGTCTGTATAAGTGACAGATATTTGTAATCCTTGAGATTTGTCTGTATAAGTGACAGATATTTGTAATCCTTGAGATTGTCTGTATAAAGTGACAGATATTTGTAATCTTGAGATTTGTCTGTATAAAGTGACAGATATTTGTAATCCTTGAGATTTGTCTGTATACAGTGACAGATATTGTAATCCTTGAGATTTGTCTGTATAAGTGACAGATATTTGTAATCCTTGAGATTTGTCTTATAAAGTGACAGATATTGATCTTGTAGATTTGCTGTATAGGACAGATATTTTCCTGAGATTCTGTATAAAGTGACAGATATTTGTAATCCTTGAGATTTGTCTGTATAAAGTGACAGATATTTGTAATCCTTGATATTTGTCTGTATAAAGTGACAGATATTTGTAATCCTTGATATTTGTCTTATAAGTGACAGATATTTGTAATCCTTGAGATTTGCTGTATAAAGTGACAGATATTTGTAATCTTGAATTTGTCTGTATAAAGTGACAGATATTTGTAATCCTTGAATTTGTCTGTATAAGTGACAGATATTTGTAATCCTTGAGATTTGTCTGTATAAAGTGACAGATATTTGTAATCCTTGAATTTGTCTGTATAAAGTGACAGATATTTGTAATCCTTGAGATTTGTCTTATAAAGTGACAGATATTTGTAATCCTTGAGATTTGACTGTATAAAGTGACAGATATTTGTAATCCTTGAGATTTGTCTGTATAAAGTGACAGATATTTGTAATCCTTGAGATTTGTCTGTATAAGGTGACAGATATTTGTAATCCTTGAGATTTGTCTTATAAAGTGACAGATATTTGTAATCCTTGAGATTTGTCTGTATAAAGTGACAGATATTTGTAATCCTTGAGATTTGTCTTATAAAGTGACAATATTTGAAATTTCCTTGAGATTTGTCTGTATAAAGTGACAGATATTTGTAATCTTGAGATTTGTCTGTATAAAGTGACAGATATTTGTAATCCTTGAGATTTGTCTGTATAAAGTGACAGATATTGTAATCCTTGAGATTTGTCTGTATAAGTGACAGATATTTGTAATCCTTGATATTTGTCTGTATAAAGTGACAGATATTTGTAATCCTTGAATTTGTCTGTATAAAGTGACAGATATTTGTAATCCTTGAGATTTGTCTGTATAAAGTGACAGATATTTGTAATCCTTGAGATTTGTCTGTATAAAGTAACAGATATTTGTAATCCTTGAGATTTGTCTGTATAAAGTGACAGATATTTGTAATCCTTGAATTTGTCTTATAAAGTGACAGATATTTGTAATCCTTGAATTTGTCTGTATAAAGTGACAGATATTTGTAATCCTTGAGATTTGTCTGTATAAAGTGACAGATATTTGTAATCCTTGAGATTTGTCTGTATAAGTGACAGATATTTGTAACCCTTGAGATTTGTCTGTATAAGTGACAGATATTTGTAATCCTTGAGATATGTCTGTATAAAGTGACAGATATTTGTAATCCTTGAGATTTGTCTGTATAAGTGAAGTATTTCAACCTGAGATGCTGTAAAGTGACAGATTGTAATCCTTGAGATTTGTCTGTATAAAGTGACAGATATTTGTAATCCTTGAGATTGTCTTATAAAGTGACAGATATTTGTAATCTTGGATTTGTCTGTATAAAGTGACAGATATTTGTAATCCTTGAGATTTGTCTGTATAAAGTACAGATATTTGTAATCCTTGATATTTGTCTGTATAAATGACAGATATTTGTAATCCTTGAGATTTGTCTGTATAAGTGACAGATATTTGTAATCCTTGAGATTTGTCTTATAAAGTGACAGATATTTGTAATCTTGAATTTGTCTGTATAAAGTGACAGATATTTGTAATCCTTGATATTTGTCTGTATAAGTGACAGATATTTGTAATCCTTGAGATTTGCTGTATAAAGTGACAGATATTTGTAATCTTTGATATTTGTCTGTATAAAGTGACAGATATTGTAATCCTTGAGATTTGTCTATATAAAGTGACAGATATTTGTAATCCTTGAGATTTTGACTGTATAAAGTGACAGATATTTGTATCCTTGAGATTTGTCTGTATAAAGTGACAGATATTTGTAATCCTTGAGATTTGTCTGTATAAAGTGACAGATATTTGTAATCCTTGAGATTTGTCTGTATAAAGTGACAGATATTTGTAATCCTTGAGTTTGACTGTATAAAGTGACAGATATTTGTAATCCTTGAATTTGTCTGTATAAAGTGACAGATATTTGTAATCCTTGATATTTGTCTGTATAAAGTGACAGATATTTGTAATCCTTGAGATTTGTCTGTATAAAGTGACAGATATTTGTAATCCTTGAGATTTGTCTGTATAAAGTGACAGATATTGTAATCCTTGAGATTTGTCTGTATAAAGTGACAGATATTTGTAATCCTTGAGATTTGTCTGTATAAAGTGACAGATATTTGTAATCCTTGAGATTTGTCTGTATAAAGTGACAGATATTTGTAATCCTTGAGATTTGTCTGTATAAATTTGACAGATATTTGTAATCCTTGAGATTTGTCTGTATAAGTGACAGATATTTGTAATCCTTGAGATTTGTCTGTATAAAGTGACAGATATTTGTAATCCTTGAGATTTGTCTGTATAAAGTGACAGATATTTGTAATCCTTGAATTTGTCTGTATACAGTGACAGATATTTGTAATCCTTGAGATTTGTCTGTATAAAGTGACAGATATTTGAAATCCTTGAGATTTGTCTGTATAAGTGACAGATATTGACTGAGATTGTCTGTATAAGTACAGATATTTGTAATCCTTGAGATTTGTCTGTATAAAGTGACAGATATTTGTAATCCTTGAATTTGTCTGTATAAAGTAACAGATATTGTAATCCTTGAGATTTGACTGTATAAAGTGACAGATATTTGTAATCCTTGAGATTTGTCTGTATAAAGTGACAGATATTTGTAATCCTTGAGATTTGTCTGTATAACGTGACAGATATTTGTAATCCTTGAGATTTGTCTGTATAAAGTGACAGATATTTGTAATCCTTGAGATTTGACTGTATAAAGTGACAGATATTTGTAATCCTTGAGATTTGACTGTATAAAGTGACAGATATTTGTAATCCTTGAGATTTGTCTGTATACAGTGACAGATATTTGTAATCCTTGAGATTTGTCTGTATACAGTGACAGATATTTGTAATCCTTGAGATTTGTCTGTATACAAGTGACAGATATTTGTAATCCTTGAGATTTGTCTGTATAAAGGTGACAGATATTTGTATTCCTTGAGATTTGTCTGTATAAAGTGACAGATATTTGTAATCCTTGAGATTTGTCTGTATAAGTGACAGATATTTGTAATCCTTGAGATTTGTCTGTATAAATTGACAGATATTTGTAATCCTTGAGATTTGTCTGTATAAAGTGACAGATATTTGTAATCCTTGAGATTTGTCTGTATAAAGTGACAGATATTTGTAATCCTTGATATTTGTCTGTATAAAGTACACATATTTGTAATCCTTGAGATTTGTCTGTATAAAGTGACAGATATTTGTAATCCTTGAGATATGTCTGTATAAAGTGACAGATATTTGTAATCCTTGAGATTTGTCTGTAAAAGTGACAGTTTGACTGATATTTGTACGATATATTTGTAATCCTTTAGATTTGTCTGTATAAAGTGACAGATATTTGTAATCCTTGAGATTTGTCTGTATAAAGTAACAGATATTTGTAATCCTTGAGATTTGTCTGTATAAGGTGACAGATATTTGTGATCATTGAATTTGTGTCTGTATAAAGTGACAGATATTTGTAATCCTTTAGATTTGTCTGTATAAAGTGACAGATATTTGTATCCTTGAGATTTGTCTGTATAAGGTGACAGATATTTGTGATCCTTGAGATTTGTCTGTATAAAGTGACAGATATTTGTAATCCTTTAGATTTGTCTGTATAAAGTGACAGATATTTGTATCCTTGAGATTTGTCTGTATAAGGTGACAGATATTTGTGATCCTTGAGATTTGTCTGTATAAAGTGACAGATATTTGTAATCCTTGAGATTTGTCTGTATAAAGTGACAGATATTTGTAATCCTTGGATTTGTCTGTATAAAGTGACAGATATTTGTAATCCTTGAGATTTGTCTGTATAAGTGACAGATATTTGTAATCCTTGATATTTGTCTGTATAAAGTGACAGATATTTGTAATCCTTGAGATTTGTCTGTATAAAGTGACAGATATTTGTAATCCTTGGGGTTTGACTGTATAAAGTGACAGATATTTGTAATCCTTGAGATTTGTCTGTATACAGTGACAGATATTTGTAATCCTTGAGATTTGTCTGTATAAAGTGACAGATATTTGTAATCCTTGAGATTTGCTGTATACAGTGACAGATATTGTAATCCTTGAGATTTGTCTGTAATACAGTTGACAGATATTTCTGTAAATCACATTTATGATTTGTCTGTTATACAGTGACAGATATTTGTTATCCTTGGATTTGTCTGTATAAAGTGACAGATATTTGTAATCCTTGAGATTTGTCTGTATAAAGTGACAGATATTTGTAATCCTTGGGTTTGACTGTATAAAGTGACAGATATTTGTAATCCTTGAGATTTGTCTGTATAAAGTGACAGATATTTGTAATCCTTGAGGTTTGACTGTATAAAGTGACAGATATTTGTAATCCTTGAGATTTGTCTGCATAAAGTGACAGATATTTGTAATCCTTGATATTGCTGTATAAAGTGACAGATATTTGTAATCCTTGAGATTTTGTAACATGTAAATATGTGTAAACAGATATTTGTAATCCTTGAGATTTTGTAGTCTTGTATAAAGTGAAAGAAGTATTTGTAATCCTTGAGGTTTGACTGTATAACGTGACAGATATTTGTAATCCTTGAGATTTGTTGTATAAAGTGACAGATATTTGTAATCCTTGAGGTTTGACTGTATACAGTGACAGATATTTGTAATCCTTGAGATTTGTCTGTATACAGTGACAGATATTTGTTATCCTTGAGATTTGTCTGTATAAGGTGACAGATATTTGTAATCCTTGATATTTGTCTGTATAAAGTGACAGATATTTGTAATCCTTGAGATTTGACTGTATAACGTGACAGATATCTGTAATCCTTGAGATTTGACTGTATAAAGTGACAGATAGTTGTAATCCTTGAGATTTGTCTGTATAAGGTGACAGATATTTGTAATCCTTTAGATTTGTCTGTATAAAGTGACAGATATTTGTAATCCTTGAGATTTGTCTGTATAAAGTGACAGATATTTGTAATCCTTGAGATTTGTCTGTATAAGGTGACAGATATTTGTAATCCTTTAGATTTGTCTGTATAAAGTGACAGATATTTGTAATCCTTGAGATTTGTCTGTATAAAGTGACAGATATTTGTAATCCTTGAGATTTGTCTGTATAAAGTGACAGATATGTGTAATCCTTGATATTTGTCTGTATAAAGTGACAGATATTTGTTATCCTTGAGATTTGTCTGTATAAAGTGATAGATATTTGTAATCCTTGAGGTTTGACTGTATAAAGTGACAGATGTTTGTGATCCTTGAGATTTGTCTGTATAAAGTGACAGATATTTGTAATCCTTGAGATTTGTCTGTATAAAGTGACAGATATGTGTAATCCTTGAGATTTGTCTGTATAAAGTGACAGATATTTGTAATCCTTGAGATTTGTCTGTATAAAGTGACAGATATGTGTAATCCTTGAGATTTGTCTGTATAAAGTGACAGATATTTGTAATCCTTGAGATTTGTCTGTATAAAGTGACAGATATGTGTAATCCTTGAGATTTGTCTATATAAAGTGACCGATATTTGTAATCCTTGAGATTTGTCTGTATAAAGTGACATATATTGTAATCCTTGGTATTTGTCTGTATAAAGTGACAGATATTTGTAATCCTTGAGATTTGTCTGTATAAAGTGACAGATATGTGTAATCCTTGAGATTTGTCTGTATAAAGTAACAGATATTTGTAATCCTTGATATTTGTCTGTATAAAGTGACAGATATTTGTTATCCTTGAGATTTGTCTGTATAAAGTGATAGATATTTGTAATCCTTGAGGTTTGACTGTATAAAGTGACAGATGTTTGTGATCCTTGAGATTTGTCGGTATAAAGTGACAGATATTTGTAATCCTTTAGATTTGTCTGTATAAAGTGACAGATATTTGTAATCCTTGAGATTTGTCTGTA
>CM034361.1:28161846-28207739 GCA_019925275.1 Mytilus edulis | reverse complement strand
TGATAAGATAGATGTTTATATTGGTAAAGGTTAATTGTATATAAGTAGTTTAAACTCCCATAGATAAAATATAGGTCTTTTCAACATTAGTGTCAATTTCAGCTCCTTTAGATGTAAATGTCAACACTTTAGAACAAATAAATTTCACTTTTCAGAAGATAATAAATGAAAAAAGCATTTAAGTTTGTTTTCCCCTATTATACAAGTTCAGGCAAAATTAAGGGAAATTATATAGCATTTAAAATTGAAATAGATTAAATATGGGTCTTTAATACAAGTGTCAGTTTCTTTTGTAGTGGGATTCACATGTCGTAAATTGTAAATTACCGAACTTGACAAGAGGATGTTTTTTGGTCTCTGATGACATATTATTATCTCCTTGTATTAAGTATTTGGCAGGACTGGTGCCATCTAGAAAACCTGTACATTTGTCAGTCTTGTTTCACACGTGGGTAAATTGTGATGGATATGAACGTCAGAAACACTACTTTTATACCTCATACCATGAATCTTTTTTATAGAATTGTAGTCTATTTAATACCACTTAAACTATTATAGTGACACCATTAGAGCACAATCTCTCCAGTTTGATACATCGAGGATACATCCCTTCATGTCAACCGCTAATTTATTATACGTCCAAATTTTTTACAATTTCTACCTTTGATATTGCCTTAATAAAATTCAAAGGAGTAAAAATTGAAAATTAAGTTCTATTTTGTATTTGACAGATTAAGTAATCAAACGAAAAGATTTTACCCATAATCCTAAATTGGTTTTTGTCGTAGTAATATGTAATTAGTAGCTTAGTCACTTGGTTAAGTGTAAAAGTTGCAGATATTTTTGTAACAAGTCATACCTATTGATTCTATCTCCGCCCATTCAATGTACTGAGTTAATTGTCCAGGTGATGTAGTTAGAGAAAAATCTTAATCCTTATTGAAAGTGGTATTTTCAAATCGAAGCTTTGTTTGGTAGCTGCGAAAAACTTCTACCACAAAAATAACTGATTATCTTACTAAAATGTATCAAAGAGCTTAAAAACAATTTACAGTCATGGAGAGGAATAACAAAAAAAGATTATTGTATCTATTTTAAGATAAGATTTATAACTCCAAAAATATGTAGATATCATTGCATCAACATATAAAATATTGAAACTTTTATAGTCCTGTAAATTTAGAAAAAAAGCATGTTCTTTTTTGTCACGCCTCAATGAAGCGGAGAAAGCCAAACTAGGAGTATATGTTCACATGCAGCTGTGGCAGCAGCCTGGACAATGTATTAGTTAGTGTTTATGTCACTCCAAATCTCTTTATTAGCTCACCTGTCCAAAAGGGCCAAGTGAGCTTTTCTCATCACTTGGCATCCGTCGTCTGTTAGTTTTTACAAAAATCTTTTCCTCTGAAACTACTGAACCAAATTTAACCAAACTTGGCCTCAAACATCACTTGGGTATGGTGTTTGAAAATGTATCTGATGACCCTGCCTGCAAACCAAGGTGGCCCACATGGCTAAAAATAGAACATTGGGTTAAAAAGCAGTTTGCTCATATCTCTGAAACCAAAGCATTTACAGCAAATCTGACGGGAGTAAAATTGTTTCATAGGTTAAGATCTATCTGCCTTGAAATTTTCTGACTAATCAGGCCACCCTTTGTTGGGTTGCTACCCCTGAATTGGTAATTTTAAGAAAATTTTGCAGTTTTTAGTTGATATCTTCAATATTATTATAGATAGAGAAAAACTGTAAACAGCAATAATGTACAACAGAGTAAGACTTCTTATATGTTCAGGTCTTTCACATCCAATCTTTTATGGTAATATTCTTTATAAAGCACAAAAATGTCAGTATTCACCTCAGAAGCTAACAAAACCTTTAAAAAGACTATTTAAGAAGGGATATAGTTAAGATACTGTTGTCAGGTCATTAAAGATTGCATATTTTGGCTTTAATATTGATTCACTTAAAGGGTCTTTGCATCGGAACTAAACACATTTATTTAAAAACCAGTTGTTGGCATGACACGAGTTGTGTTCTTCTCATATATGTTATGATGGAATGATACTAAACCCCTTACGGGAGGGATTGTGCCTGATATTCATATAATGAAGACATAATCTTTCAATTTGTGTAATTGAAGTCTGGAGCTGGCATGTCAGTTAACTGCTAGTAGTCTGTTGTTATTTATGTATTATTGTCATTTTGTTTAGTTTCTTTTGTTACATCTTCGGACATCAGACTCGTACTTCTCTTGAACTGAATTTTAATGTGCTTATTGTTATGCGTTTACTTTTCTACATTGGCTAGAGGTATAGGGGGAGGGTTGAGATCTCATAAACATGTTTAACCACACACACACACCCCCCCCTCACATTTTTGCGCCTGTCCCAAGACAGGAGCCTCTGGCCTTTGTTAGTCTTTTGTTATTTTTAACTTTTGTTTCTTGTGTATAATTTGGAGTTTAGTATGGCGTTCATTATTACTGAACTAGTATATCTATTTATTTAGGGGCCAGCTGAAGGACACCTCTGAGTGGGTGCGGGAATTTCTCGCTGCATTGAATACCTATTAGTGACCTGCTGTTGTCTGTTATATGGTCGGGTTGTTGTCTCTTTGACACATTTCCCATTTCCATTCTCAATTTTAAGATCTACAAATAAGTCAATATGACCAAAATGGTCAATTGACCCCTTTAGAAGTTATTGCCCTATATAGTCATTTTTTGTCAAGCCTTCAACTTAAGTCGAAAAAGCATGACATAGCGATCCTACATTCCGTTGGCGTCGGCTTCCACAAATATTTACTCTGTGGTTAAAGTTTTTGAAATTTTGATAACTTTCTTAAACTATCCTGGGTTTGTACCAAATTTGGACAGAAGCTTGTTTATGATCATAAGATAGTATCTAGAAGTAAATTTTGTAAAAAAAAAATCCTTTTTTTCTGTATTTTACTTATAAATGGACTTAGTTTTTCTGCCAGGATACAATACATTCACTCTGTGGTTAAAGTTTTTAAAAAATTTAATAACATTTCTATACTATCCTGGTTATATACCAAACTTGGACTGAAGCTTTTTTATGATCAAAAACTAGTATCTAGAAGGAAATTTTGTTAAAATTGTGAACCTGTTTATCTGTATTTTACTTATAAATGGACTTAGATTTTCTTCCAGTTAATATTACCGCACATACAGTTTGCAGTTAAAGTTTTTAAAACATTTATTAGATTCATAAACTATCCTGGATTTTTACCAAACTTGGACAGAAGCTTTTAACAATCAAAAGATACTATCAAGAGAAATATTTTTATTGATTTTGATCCCTCATTTTTGTTGAGCCTGCTATTAACAGCAAAAGAAGGCAAGACACTGGGTTCTGCGGAACCCTTACAAATTTTAACAATTTTCAAAAATTGTGTAAATTTTTACAAAATATTTTCTTCTGAAACTAATGGGCCAAGTTCATTATAGATAGAGATAATTGTAAGCAGCAAGAATGTTCAGTAAAGTAAGATCTGCAAACACATCACCATCACCAAAACACAATTTGTCATGAATCCGTGTGTGTCATTTGTTTAATATGCACATATACCAAGGTGAGCGACACAGGCTCTTTAGAGCCTCTAGTTTTTATATGTTGTAGATGTTATCTTTAGTGATTACTAATATTTAATTTTGAAAAGAAATAATTTTGATTTAGAAAAGGAAATTCTGAGTTTTAAGTTTTAAGGACTTGCTGTTGGAAGATGCTCTTACAACATAGGGGGATATGACTTGCTTGAATAAGAACAGTTTTGTTTTTGTAGACAAAGAAATATCAAAGGTTTTAAAGACCACAAATGTTTTTGAAAGAGTTAATAAAAAGGTTTTTGGTTTTTAAAAAATTTGGCAGTTGTTGGAAGTTACATTCTTTTGACCTTTAAACTTGATGAACATTTCAATATCGATAAATATTACCATGGTAAAGGCTGACTGATCATTTCAATATCAATAAATATTACTATGGTAAAGGCTGACTGATCATTTCCATATCAATAAATATTACTATAGTAAAGGCTGACTGATCATTTCCATATCTATAAATATTACTATAGTAAAGGCTGACTGATCATTTCAATATCGATAAATATTACTATGGTAAAGGCTGACTGATCATTTCAATATCAATAAATATTACTATGGTAAAGGCTGACTGATCATTTCCATATCTATAAATATTACTATAGTAAAGGCTGACTGATCATTTCAATATCTATAAATATTACTATAGTAAAGGCTGACTGATCATTTCAATATCAATAAATATTACTATGGTAAAGGCTGACTGATCATTTCAATATCAATAAATATTACTATAGTAAAGGCTGACTGATCATTTCCATATCTATAAATATTACTATAGAAAAGGCTGACTGATCATTTCCATATCTATAAATATTACTATGGTAAAGGCTGACTGATCATTTCCATATCTATAAATATTACTATGGTAAAGGCTGACTGATCATTTCAATATCAATAAATATTACTATGGTAAAGGCTGACTGATCATTTCAATATCAATAAATATTACTATAGTAAAGGCTGACTGATCATTTCAATATCTATAAATTTTACTATAGTAAAGGCTGACTGATCATTTCAATATCTATAAATTTTACTATAGTAAAGGCTGACTGATCATTTCAATATCTATAAATTTTACTATAGTAAAGGCTGACTGATCATTTCCATATCTATAAATTTTACTATAGTAAAGGCTGACTGATCATTTCAATATCTATAAATTTTACTATAGTAAAGGCTCACTGATCATTTTGTTTTTGATTAGTAGGTCCAGATCACTAGAAATTTTCAGATAGTTTTGACTCTGATAAAAGTTTGTGGTTTTTAGCTTTTTAATTGAACTGTTGTTCATTTCTAAAGCTTGGACTTGTGCTTGACCAACTGCGACTTTTGTGCATTTTTCCTTGAAAGTGTGACTCAAAGATTCATATCAATGACTTTTAATTTCATTCTTGAAAATGATATTGAAATTTATTCAGTGGTCAATTTAAATGTCTTAAATCATCCTGCAGAGAAGGAGGATCAATTTTAATGTAACTTCATTCAATTCTGGAGGGAGATCATGATTGATGACAAAAAAATCGGTCATCTTTAAAAAGATATCAATTATCCTAGCCTTGACCGGGAGCCATCATGTCCAATAATTTCTGCCGTTATTACACAGTATTATATGAGATTGAAGATGAGATTAAAAAAAAAATCGGTGAAAACAGCGGTAGATAATACTTTGGAGACATGCAGTCGTTTGGACTGTCACATCACATGTGTAGATTAGTTTTACCCAGCTCAACTTCACTGCACAAACCACTTAAATGCAAAATAATAGGATGCAGATAGGGAAAAACCTAGATTGATATTGACAGTTACATGGATTTTGTCTGGTCTTTAAGATGTTTATTTGTATTGTTTTCCTACATGATCATGTCAAGATCACCCAAGGTGACAATTTTATCTCAACCTGAGAGTACAATTAAGTTTGCTGACCATAGTAAGCATCTGGTGTCTTACAATATTAGAATGATATACTGTATAAATATATATTAATTCAGTAAAGTGTTTTATTAGAGGTTCATTTCTAGCATTTTCATTTTTGTTAAATCATTACCAAATTCAAAGCTTTAAAGAGATTTTTCAGAGTTCTTGAAATGGTGGTTCGAATGTTTTTACCACCAAAATTTTAAAGAGACTGACACAATCTTGTTATTTTGATATAGAAAAGATAGTGAGAACCAGTAGATTTTCCTCAACAAATACCTGTGAAAAAAGGATTTTAGGATTTTTATGTGTTATTATAGATATGAATTATTGCCAATGAGACAACTCTTCACAAGAGACCAAATGACACAGAAGTCAATCAGTAGGTTATAATTTGAAGGAGTTTTGGTGTGTAAACTTGGCAGACTCACTCACAAAACTGTATGAAGACTGAAAAAAATACTAACTGTTAAATGTGTAAGGGCATGGAGACGGGCATGGAGACATTTTCACTTCAATAAACTCATCAAAAAAATCTAATTACTTATAATGCCAATAAAATTCTGAAAAAAGTTATGCATAGATCAAAATATTTCATAGAAAGAACTTAACAGAACTATTTCACTTATAGTTGTGATAAATTCAAAACTTCATTTTATATTTTGTCGACACTGTTTTAATTATTTTCATGCTAATGCCATAAAGCAGTCATCAACCTATCAATTAAATGTTTTCTTCAGGACTGTTGAATTTTGTTTCATTATACATTTACATACTTCATTCTTTCAGACAAAGAATCTATTAGAAATGTAGACATTATCAAGCCCTGAAAAAGTTGACTTACTGTATATGTTCAAACAGTGTAAAATGTGAGAAGAGGAAACTGCTCTTTGGAAATGATGAAGATTTTCTGTCCAGGGATGTGGAAAAAAACTGGTATGACCTTGAGGCTGAATAAGTTTGAAGGTAAAAATGTAATTTTGATAATGGACTATAATTGTCTACAGAGAGATCCCTAGGCCAAAGCCTGTTTGTCCAGTGAAAAAAACAGTCAAAAATTGACAAGGGGAAGTAATTGGTGATCGGCAAATGGACTATTGGCATTGTTTTATATTACACAGCTATCTAATTTTAGAAATATATAATTTCCAAACCACTGGAATCATAAGCCATTATCATAAAACTTCCTGAAGGTCTGTGAGAACAGTTTTTAATAAGATTTCCAAATCATATTTTAGAACTAATAAAAAAATAACAATAACAAATTTAAAAGGAGTGTTAGTAAATTAATTTACATTGTGTCAGATTGGGGTCAAATATCTGAACTATTAAATCAAATTAAAATTAAATGAATGGATATGATTAAGAGATATTTCCCACTACCCACAATCCTTTGTCTTAATCAACTGAATCAGATTTGAAATTGGCATCAGATCAAATGAAAAGATTTTGCAATTTTGGTGCTATAGTTCTTGGTCACATCTGAATTGTCAATAGATGCTTCAGTTTGATAATATGATTCAAAATAAAAGAATTCAATGACCTTTATTTATATCAAGCCCTTAAATTGGTAATAAATTTTATCGAGATGACACAAAAAAATACACAGAAGTTGTATGTCTTTTTTGTTTTTGGATAATGTGTTTAATTACGTAAAAAAACAAAGGTAAGCTAATTGTGCATTACACCTATCATTATAGATATCAAAATTAATCATATGTTATAAATCTGTATTTGGATACTACTTGGCTGAGGTCATTACTTGCCTTTGAACAAAGTCTTAGATTGACACTTATCATTTTAATAAATCTTCCTTGCTTGGCACTTATCTTTTTCATTTATCGCTGAGCGGCTTTGAATAACCTGTTGACCATCAATCGATTTAGTCATCAGAGATTAACATTAGTGCCGAAATTTTCAATTTACCCCAATCGGATATTCTAATAATAATAATGATAGAGTGAGTCGTTCATTAGAGTGCATTGTGGTATACAAACCCATCATTATAGCCTCAAATAGTCAAGATGACTCCCGTCAATAAATGTATCAAGTTACCTCATGATGAACAGCTAAAGACCCTAGCCTGAATAATATAGGATAGTATCTTTTTAAAATTGCTTTTTGTATTGAATTCATTTTAAAATATTTTTTTCATCTTTTTCAATGAGGTTGATCACATATATTTGTGACATGCCTGCTGATAAGACCCGGGCAGTGTTACGTTTCATCAAAACCTCAATGTTTATCTTAAAGTATTCTTTTTAGATGCACAAACCCATTAAAGTGTTATGACATTTTCCTTTAAACAAATCAAATGTTTCACAGTTTACCGTTTTTCAAAGCTGCACACCTGTGAAATTGTTGCAAACTATTGTTTTAAAGAAACGTCAA
Source organism: Mytilus edulis (assembly GCA_019925275.1). Lineage (NCBI taxonomy): Eukaryota > Metazoa > Mollusca > Bivalvia > Mytilida > Mytilidae > Mytilus > Mytilus edulis. The sequence continues at coordinate 28,199,806 of CM034361.1, read as the reverse complement.
TATTTGCTGGTCTCTGAGAAACATGAACATTTGTTATGTTTATTTTATCATTATTTTTGGCAGGGTTTTCCCCAATTCTAACCTATTTGCATTTATCTGACCTTATCTGTTACTGTTTTGTAAAGTGCAAATGGCCTTGTTGTAATAAACTTTTTATAATGAACTTTTTGTTTTTGCCCTGAAAGACTTTTACTATGACGATATTATACACTGGGGTCACTGAAGGGTACAAGGGTACATGTTATTTTGATTTTACACTTTTCTTCTCACAATTATACGACAACACAAGTGTTATTTTGTTATTGGGAAAACTTGAGCCAAACCAAGAAAAATTTTCATGTCATTTTGAGAAAGGTTGTTTTTCTTTTGTCTGGTTTTAGAAGATATTTTACCCATAACATAATTCGTAGCATTCCAAAGTGGCCAAACATGCATGAGAAAAAGTCATATTAGACCAGAAAAAAAACACACGAGTGCATTTTTCTGAAGTTGTCATATAAGTACCACTTGTCCTAGTAAGCAATAAGTATTTTGTTGATGGAAATTAATATCAGAATGGTTCTTACCATGATATAGAATTAATCTCAATAAGAAGTGGATGTACTTAGATCAATGTGTTTTTGTAATTCCTTTGAGGGCAGTGCACTGAAAAATAAAGTATAACAAAAAAATTCAACTCCACTTTGAAGTGTCTAGAAATTCTTACAAAATATGAGATGATAACAGAGAAATGGGTATGAAATAAGAAGTATGACTGTGTGTATCATCAGTATATGTCACAAGATAGTGCATGTTATAGGTTTTCTAAGTTTGGTCGCTTTTATCAAATACTGGTACATTATTAATTAGGGGGATCCAGCCATTTTTAAGAGGGGGTTCCTAACCCAGGATAAACCCCCCTGGATCCACCACTGTTATTTGATCATAACACTGGAATAGCAAAATTCATAAAATAAAACTAATTCTTGAATATTGACCTCTGCAGATAAATTTCATCATAATTACTTGAAGATATTGATAAGATCAGCCCAAAAGGGATTTTTCACAATACAAAGTTATTATACTGTCTGCAGTTACTTAAAGAGAAACACATCTTCAATTGATTTGAAAATTAGGCAGACTTGTCTTAAATTTCTCTCAATTATATCACCATATCAGGTAGTTAAAATTTGAAAAAAATCAGGACTTAAGTCTGATCTTTACTTGTATTGAGAAATCCTAGCCAGCAGTCTACTACATGGCTTTGACTCCATAAAAATATTGAGACCGATTACTACAGGATCCTCAATTTATCCTCATATTGAAAGTGTATACATCATAACTGATGTCAGGAGATAAAAATGACAATGTTTATAATGTTTTATACAATAAAACCTTTGAAGTGTTGTATTACTGTAGATTATAGTATAGATATAGTGATATATGGATTTTTACCTGGTCTAATAATGCTTGCCTATACTTTCAGTTTTAATTTACTATAGAAGATAAAAGATTAGATACTTAAATACTTGTTTGGTTATTTTTTACTGATGTCAGTTTCAATTAAATCAAAGTATGGTAATTGAAGGTGGTCCGTGAGTTTTTAGACTGGTGCCACAGAGGGTGCCACTTAATGCTTACCTTGTGTCCTTCCGACAGACAAGACAAATAAATGTCAAATGTCATATAAAATCATTGTTTTTATAATTTGTTTAATTGTATAAAGTTAAAAATAATAAAATGCTTTAGGTCTTTCCTTATGAAGAAAATTGAGCTAAAATACAGTATTTCTATTCAAGAGTTCACACTTCTATGGCTTCTTTTATTATCATGCATACAGTTTTTCATGGATTGAGAAGAATTATATTTTTGTATTATATCAATAGATGTCTTGGTTTTGCCAAACTATGTGTACAAAGTAAAACCCATATGACTTTAAATTCTTTCAAAATTTAATTTCATCGATAACTTAAATCAACAAATTGGTACCCCAGGAATAATTACGAATCCACAGTAAATGGGGATTCTAAACATCATTTTTGAAAGTTTAGGTTTGTGTTCATCTTTCCTGCCTTCAAAGGCTAAAGCCACTTAATTTCTTAAAATCATATTAAAATTATCTTCCTTTTTAGAAATTAGTTACTTGCATCCCTAGTCCAAATCCTGGATGTGTGCCAGAAAGAATTTTATGGGCCATATGATATAAACAATCCTCAATAACTAGTTGTATCTGTACATCAAAGATACAAAGTCTGACTTTAATTGGAATGGTGGAAGAACACCTATAACGGTGATGAAAAGTTGATTTGAAGCTCTCAGCTGATTTTGGTCACACTATGTCTTCTTGCAGCATGTTCTGATAGCTTTTTTAAAGAAGAATGATAACTTAAATGTTTACTTTTTCATCAATTGTGTTTGCCCTTGATCTAATTTAATCTCTCTCTCCAAATTAACAAATATGCTTGGCCTCAAGGGCTTTATATTAAATAAATACACAAAAAAAATGAACAAGTTAATATTTAAAATCTCTTCGGTGTTTTATCATTTGTCCAGTTGTCTTTGGATCAATTTAGATTTTTTTGTCCAAACGTTGTTTACTTTTTCCAGTATAGCACCAATTCACCCTGTTACTGTTGGTAATTCTGTGGTCGGTTTATATATGGCAGAAAATCATTAAATACCTTTAAGCTACAAAAGAAAAAAGCCATTAATTGAAATGATAATTTGTGTAATTATTGAAATATGATTTCTCTTTAGTGAGCTATTAATTAAGATCAAGATCTGTTGGTCTGCGTAGTCCGAAGGCATACTGTATTTCGTGTGGACATAAGTGACACACCATGAGGTGAAAGCTGTTTTAAGCAAACCATAATGAAAATATTCAGTATAAAATGGAATTGAAATTTTCTTTTTCATTTACTCATATTTCTGCTAATTCACTATCCTTTGTGAAATTTATTGAAATATAATATGTTCTATGGTAATTAGAAGAAATTTACATTATGACTGACAGTTTCTGTGAGGTCACGATCATTTATAAGATAAAAGCGAAAAAAATGGAAATTTGATTAAAACTACAATGTGTCCTGTCATGCAACATTAGGCTTATAGCAATAACTGTGAATCTGTAAGATTATTTTCAGAATCTAATGCTATGTTTTTCTGCAATATAAATGGGTTTAATACTCTTATAATATAAAACAAAAGATGTTATATACATTGAATAATATTCCGTCTCTATTTCTAGGCTAAACCACAGTTCTCACAATCTTTTTTTGGGATGGTGGTCCTTGAAGAAAAACTGTTCATGGATTATATCTCAAAAAACTTAAGCATTAGGATTTAGAGCAAATCTGACATGCGTTCAAATTGTTCATTTGGTCATGTTCTATCAGCACTGAAATTTTGAAATTAATCTAATAACTCATTGTTTGGTTGCTGCAACTAAATTGGTAGTTTTAATGAAATTTTGCCGTTTTCTATAACCATCTTGAACATCATTATAGATAAAGATAAAACTGTAAACAGCAAAAAAATTCAGCAAAATAAGAACAACAAATATTTTTTTCAAGACCAAAACTGTCAATTGACCTCTTAAGGAGTTATTGCCCTTAAAAGACAATTTTTCTCAATTTGTTATCTAGTTTGCTTACTTTAAAAAATCTTCTTCTTTGAAACTAATGAATTGATTTCAGCCGAACTTTGTCTCTATAAGTTTCAGAGTATCTAGTTTAAGTTTTGCATTTTATTTCCTTGTATGTCATAGCCAAAATGCATATTTTTTGCTTTTGAAGAAAATATGATGGCTATGAAGAGACTTAAAATGACATTTTTAAGCCACTCATTAATATATATTGTATAGCAAAAATAATCATTGGTGAAAGATTTAAGCAAAACATTACAGGAGAGTGATTTAGGCTCTTGACATCCAGTCTCTTGCTTTTTTTTTTTAATGATGCTATTGCTTTTCTGTTAGTTTGAAGGAATTAATGCTGCATTGCATTGTTACTTATGTTGCACATTAAGGCTCCCCACTCCACCAATGGGGTTTCAACACAGCGAGAAATTCATGCACTGTAGACTAGTTCAGCTGACCCCCAAAACAAAAGTATGTACTAGTTTAGTGAAAATGAACGTCATACTAAAACTACATATGAACAAATGAACTAAAATTTAAGATACATACAAGACTTACAAATGCCAGTCTCCTGGCTTGGGACAGGTGCAAGAATGTAGAGGTTAAACATGTTTTGTGAGATCTCAACACTCCCCCTATATATCTAGCTCTAGTCAATTTGGAAAAAAACAAACTCACAGCAATAAGCACAGTAAAATTCATTTTAATGGAAGTCTGAGTCCAAAGTCAAAATAGGTAAGTAAAATGACAATGATACATAAATTAACTACTAGCAATTACTGACATACCAGCTTTAAACTTCAATTAAACCGGTTGAAAGATTATGGCCCCCACCTGCTTGTGTGGGAAAAATTTGGTTGATTATATAGGAAATGACTGATGTGGACCCCACCCCATTTATGAAAATTTCTTGATCCGCCACTGTAAATGCTCCAATATGTAATATTACTTTCGAAATTGTTGAAAGTAATGGATAGAAAAATGATATTTTCCTTCATACTTCAGCTATGCTTGTGGACACTTGACTTCCAAACTGAATCTCAGGTTGATAGCATTGATTATAGTTTTAAAATATGAGACTTAATGATAAATATCTTTTGACATGCAGAAACATCATTCATTCTGAAGGGTTGACATGGATATGGAAGGTGCTTGTCTGGAAGTGATGAACTCCTATGATATAGTTTCCTGGACAGTTCCTTTGAAAAGTAAATTAATTTTTGTAGAATAAATTTATAAGTTACAAATGTATACTCAGTTTCTCTTGTATTACATCTTTAATTTTGATTGTTCTAAATTTCCACAACTGAAAGTATTCTTAAACAGGATCCTGCCTGTAAGTCACTCAACTGGACTTGGAAAAAGTCCTGTCTCCTTTCTTTAAAAGAATGGTCTGCCTTCTTGAAAAGGGCCTTATGAAATACTTCCACCCTCTTTTATGATAGCAAGTGGTATCTGGTCTTTCTAAATCATTGATGTTTCTTGGATGACAATATTTAAATTTTCTTATCTTAAGGTCTAAGACTTAAGATTAAAATATGAGTGCATTTAAGGAAAATTTCTTTGTCTGATGGTCACATGGTGTTCAAGGTTAAAATAGTTTAATGAATTCTGTTTTGTTTTTTATTAGTTTAAAAAGATGTAGTGTTTCCACTTTTGACTTCTTCTTTTACCTATCCTTGACCTAATTACTGAACCCAATGTCAAGTAGCTAAACATATGCACTTCTTTGGAATATCAACCACATTTTCGATGACTTCATGTAATCCTGCACATTTGGCAAATCCACTTGTAATTTAATGTTTTACATTTGTATAGCTGATCCCTTATGTAAATCAAAAGAAATGACCACAAACCTATAAAGAAAAAGTTCATTTAAACTTAAAACTTATTAGGTTTATCAGCACAGTTCATTTTAGTTTAAAACTGCACACGAAAACAAAAGACGTACCATGGCCGTTTTTTTATAAATCTGAACTGTTACCACATTGAACAGTCTACACAATAGCTCTAGGAATTATCCTTTTGATTTTATTTCCTAAATCTGAATTAAAAACTTGGCCATTGAACATTTTAATAATATTTTGGTAAATATCCAGATAAAGTCTTATTTTAGCACGATTTTCTTATTTAATATCAATATCAAAACAATATGGGGGATTATAAATTGCTCACTTGGTAGGTTAATGTTATTAAAATTTCAATTATATATTTTAATTATTGAATTATTTGTTATTTTTAATGTCATTCAATATTTTTATTATATTCCCAAATATTATTTTATTCTCCATAGAATAAATTTATATGTAATAATTGCATTGTATTGTGAGTTTTAAATCTGACAGTTCATTTCACGCTGGGATTTGAACTTTGACGTCCTTGAGTATGTATTCATTATAGAAATGTACTTATTATAAGAAAGTAACATGTTGAAATACTTAATTGTATAAATTAATTTCCATGACCAATAGTCGGCCAATAGACACCAGTTGCAAATTAAACTTTACTTTTTGTAGTTATCTCCCCTTGCAGAGTTTTGTGTTCTTAAATATGAATAAAAGGAAGATGTGAGGTCAAGGAGTCCTTTTATTTTTCAAACTTTTTAACAGATGTTTTCTTTTATAAAGAAGGGTATATATTTTAAAAAGCTTGTCGAACAAATTTTAAAATTTTCCCATTTTCCAAATTTAAACAAAAAATGTATGTAATGACATTGCTATGGTGCTTAGCAATCTAAGGTGATAACTATATTTTAATAATTGTTAGTATCTAAAGGTCAAGGTAACAAATTAGTTCAAAATTGCAAACTTAAATTCATAATTACCAATTAGTCTTGTCTATATCATGAACTTTCACCACCACCACTATATTCAAACAAAACCAGGTCACAAATTTATTTTGATTTTGCAGATTCTAATGTTCACATTCAAATATACAATGTAGTTTCCACTCTGTATCTTAAGAACTACTGTTTGTGAATTGTCTAATTGCTCCGCTCAATCTAGCTGTGTCGTGTGAAAGAATGGAATCTCTAGCTTTTAAAAAGGTCAAATGGAGTCTGATACTTGGTAGAATGAAGCATATAGTAGGTTCATGTTGTTGATATTGACTCCAACACCCATACTTTGTTAAACATAGCAAATAAAAAGTTCATGTTACAAATTACACCTTCTATACATCCTCTGTAGCCAGGATCTCTGTATTGTACTAAGTAGGATTAATAGAAGGTAAACAAGGTTAAGGAAAAAACAATTGAAGCCTTCAGTAGAATTTCAGTGTATGATTTAGGTTTAAGAATAATACTGGATTGGCCAATTTTTGTAATCATTCCACGTGATAGTCCAATTACTAAGTGTAAAATTAACAGCATTATCTTTACAATGATAGGTGGGATATGGGAATCTGACAAAACAATAAGCAGGATTCGGGATCAGAACCCTGCCACCAATGATACCCCTTTTTCAGTATTTTGCAAACACTAGGTTTCAGGTATATTATGAATTCCAAGTACTAATTAAAGGTGTGTTGTGAATAAGGTGGAGTTTTCTAACTCGTAGAAATGAATAAGAACATAGACAAAAGAGGGCAAGACATTAGAGCCTCTAGTAAATTATCTTTGATTTCTTTTTTAATTGTCATTGAAACTATACCAAGGCCTGTTAGCATTAACAGTATGACAGTTCTTTTACAATACTTCCTAAAACAGAAAATAGAAATGTTTGGACAAAGAAAAAAAGATACATAAAATCAAAAAGTGGATAAATATTCAGAAAATATAGTTAAAGCAGCCAAAGCTGTACAAACAGTTACCTATACATGCAGAACAGTAAAAATATGTATGAAGTCACCTAAACAAACAAGAGCTATGTCATGCACATTTTACAATCATGCATTTTTGCACTTGACTGGAATTTATAGGAATGTTACTCAGCAAAAGAAAAGTTACAAATGTCAACAAAATAGAGTCTATGTTGATTAAAAGTAATGTTATGTAAAAACTAAAGAGTATTTGTTTTATACATTTTACAAATTATACAAAGTGTTTCACAGAAACAAAATGTTCTGTTATCCCCAAGCAGAAAAAAACCCAAAAAACCAAATAATCAATATGATCAACCTACCAAAGATATTCATTGCAAACGTATATTTTAAAGTCATGAAATACTTAGATTCTTTTAATTAATTCACTTTCCAGTCAGTCATATAGGGCAAAAGAAGTTGGTTGATGTTTCACGTTTCAGGAAAAGAGACAAAAAATCCAACAAGAATTATTTTAGGCCACAATGAATAATTATTACAGACCATGCAACAGGGCTATTATAGTAAGGCTTACCATAAATAGCAGAAATGATGCACTTATGGTATTAAAGAATGATATAGGTATTAGAAAAAAAAGTATCCAATAAAAGTGATTCTGAAATTAAAGGTGGAAAAAAAATCCAATGATTGAATATACTCGTGCTTTCATAGTTTTCAAATACTCTATGTTAAACATTGAATTTTGAGCAATTTATTGTTTTATAAAGAATTACCTCCATTTGTGTCATTAAATATCTATTACTCAATGATATGTCAATTCTAATTGTAGGTCAAACTACATCTAGCCAAGCAGAGAAGACATAATGATCATGTCAATAACACAGTAAGTATACATCATATAATTTAGGGAGCAACCATTTAACTTCAAGGGAAACGTAATGGTTTTTCGTCTGAGTCAGAAATAAATTTAAGCACAAATTACAAACATTTTTGTTTTGTTTTTCAACGTTGTCAATCAATATTTTTTTTCAAAATTTAACACTATAAGCAATTGGGGAAATCTAGATTCAGAATTATTTGTTGTCATCTGCTTGATCACAATATTATTTTTCATCAAATTGGGGACCGAATATAGTTTTTTAGGAAAAAAACATAATGCATGCCCCCTCCCCCCTGCTTGAAGTTAATGATAATCACTTAGTGTGGTACACATACTGTTCCCAGCTCCTAGTTGTCTGAGTAAAGACTGAAATTCAAAATATTTAGCATTATTGTTGCTAACAGTCTTAAAAGAATAAATCTCAATGTTATATCATACCAGCATGATATTTGTATTTACTTTTATTTCATAACAAGTGTTTTTATTTATGTTGATCAAAACACTTGATCAGCTCTCAGAATTGGTCTTTTTAATCTCTTCAATCTTCTATAACTTTTCTTTAAGAAGATGGCGGCCTACAGTTTTTTTTCTTGATTGACCAACCAAACACAATACATTCATGTCACCAATATCCAATTGTTACGTTTAAATCAGCTAAATGACGGGATCAGTTTCTTAACACAAACAAGAAGCTTAAATCAAGCAGTTCCTCGATTTCAACAGGTTTTAAATCACAGCTTTTTGTTTAATCGGCAGACTACTGTTATATGAGGGATAAATTACATAAATGTATAAGAAATCTATTGAATATATATCAGGTAAGCAGATTAAAGAAATTATAAGTAATAATCCCAAAGCTTAAGTAGGATAAACTACTCTCGATCTTGTGTCGACACTTTCTTAAATAAATTTCTTATTGTTCCTTATTCAAAGATGATTACGTACGTTCCAGTAAACAATGATCTATCATTATCACATTTATTTTTTGACACTTCTCATAAAATTACTAATGATTAGTCAAAAAAAAATTGAACAAGAATTCTAATTAGCAATAGTATTATAATTATGTTGTATATTCATGATCTTTAGTAATTTATTATACTAAATTATGTCAGTTTTGACTAATGTTTGATTTCAAAACGTAAAACTCATTTATATATATTACAAATATTATTACAGAATCATTGTGATGTATTTCCGTGTTTAGGGGAAAGAGCATAATGTATCATCTCGGAAATCAATCTAAATACATTATGATTAAAATTACAGTTTTATGAAATTAAAGTAGCATATTTTGGGAGGTACACTGAAAAAGTATATTAATCTGTTGACCTTTTTATAACAGCAGATATTTTCTTTTCTGTAAATAGAAATGTGTAAGTGTGTGCTGACCATTGTAGACAAATACCATTACAGGAAATCTTTATGTCCGCTGTTGATGACAAAAGTTCATAAATCAAATGGAATGAAATTGATTTTTCTTATGCCTTAATCATGAAGGCGATTCAATTTATTAACTTCCAGATTTATATTCAGAATTACCTTATCTTACAACAAACATTGATTTAACTGTATATAAAAAACCTTTGACATCATATTACCGTTTGAACTGATTTTGTCTAAAACAAACACCCAAAAAATGAAAAAAATACTGTCAATCTTATAGCGAACCAGTTTAATACAAGTGTTTGCAAAAAATTGTCCTGATTGCATTTCTTGTCACCTATTTTGCAAGGTTTTTAGTGGTCAAGAGGTCAACCTATTGGTCGCTGGACTGAGCAAGTTTTTATTTAATTGTATGTTTTATTTTTATGACATATGGTTTGAAATGGCAATGGGCAGAACAGACTCAAAACCTTGAGGGAAATATTTTACTCTAAACAGCTGAGAGAGAAAAAAATGTTTATAATTACTTATGACCATTTTGTAAATTACACCTGTCCAATACAATGATATTATAATTGGGCACCTTGCAACACATTCCTACTTGAATTAAAGAAAGGTGTTTCATCATCATAAATTTCAAACAGCTTACTTTTAAAAAATTTGCATGTCATCTTCTTCAGAGAGATTATACCTGTTGAAAGTGGATACAATTCTATTTTTGTTCATAATTCTATTCAATTATCTAATCGGATGAAAGAGGATTCCATATGTCCAAAATGAATTATAAATGACCATCATAATTTTGCTCAGTCACAATTATAGACTGTTTACAAGAATTTTGTAAACATCAAAGCATGTAAAGTGTTATTGTTTGAGAACTTCTGACAAAGTTGAATCACATTGAGTCTCAGGTTACTGAGGTGTGCTCTATTCATCGTCACAGCATGTTCCAAAATTGATCAGCTTAATTAGGAATGGATATTTTTCACCTGATTGTTTCTTTCATGTCGGTTACCTGTAGGGGATACATAGGTGTCTATTTTTCTGTCACAAACAAAAAGATTTGTCTAACAGGGAGAAAATATAACTAATCTAGGTTTAAATGGGGGTGTTTTATGATTGGGTACAATTAAATGACGTCATAGTGAGAATGTTAGCCTGTTTTTGTTCAGCCTTGTCAATGACCACTAGATATCACACAGTGTCCAAGCTTATTTGTTTCAGAAAAGGAAACATGAGTCAGACATGTTTTCTTCATTTTTCACACATATATGTATGAGTGTGCTTCCGTGTAGGCTGTGTGTGTATGTGTTAAGTTGTTTGAGCATTGTTCTGAGTCCTATGGTCACATAATTATCTGCAGAGTCAGTGGTTTAGTCTTACGCAAACTGATAATTTAGGATTTTGTTCAATTGTGAACCCAAAAAAAACAAATAATTAGGAATTTGACTAAATACTTGACAGTACATGTCTTTATTTTTTTTTATACTTATTTTCATGGATTGAGAAAAAACTGTATTTTTGTCAATATTTGACTTCATGGTTTTGCCAATTTTACCCATAAGCCAAAATTTTGCTTTTCCTATACTCATACACTAAAATATAAATCTTTTTAACTGTAATATTTTGTTTTCATTATACCTATGGAGATAAATTTTGCTTTGAAGTTACAAATGACAAATGTTACAGCATTTAAACATTTTTCTGAACGAAATGAAGTAAACCCATGTTGGGTTATCTTTGGACATTTCTTTTCTCTTTCTCTTTCAGTTTCTCTTGATCTATAACTCTTCTATGATCCTCTCAATTAAGTTTTCTATTATTCTAATGCACAAAAAATTATTACACGAATTACCTTAAAGTCATATGAAACGAGTGAGTGGTGAAAAATAATGTTTTTCCAATTCTTGAACCAATGCATGTATATATCACAAACTAAGTCCTCTGTGCACGATTTTATCATTATTTACGCAAATATATCGTATAATTGTCAATTTTTTTTTCTCTCTGTCTGTTATGATTTAACAAATATGGCTGCTCATTAAATGCCGTGTTTTGAAGCCGAAGTTTACCGATTGTCACCTTATAGTAAATAAATAACAAAAAGCATGGGTATTGATCACGTGTTTAACATGTACAATCAGATAATTGTTTATTTTAATGACAGATTCATGCGTATTGCGATCACCGGATTTTTACGAGGAGGGTTACGCTCAGGTCACTATGCATACGGAAAATATGTCGGCGAATTGCTTCCTGGAAGCAAGCAATTAAAAATAAGTAAACTTCTTCTAAATGTGGACAAATTAAAGAATTTTCCTCAGAAAAAAGTATATGTACAAAAGTTTTATAATGAAAACTATCCATTTAGTTATAAAAAACAGATGCATATTTTTTTTAATTTGAGGTTTCATATGACTTTAATATTGAATAGTACACATATTGCCATATGTAGCTTTCCCGTTTTGATTGATTGACTGATTTGCATATATTCCAGTGGCGAATATTTCATACTTTGACATATAGCTTTAAGAATCAACTGTGTTAAAACTAGTAAATGTATATAGATAATCTTTTGAAAGCATTTGAGGTACTAAATGATGCATACAGCTCACATTACTTTTTCACTTATTGAAGTAAAAAAGGGGGAGGGTTCAGTTAGAGCATAACTATCATTAACTCTGTCATTTGATATTATGTGCTTGTCCTAACCATGCCAGTGGTTCTTTTAAGTTTGAAGTCCATCAAAGAAGTTGATTATTTGTAGTTCTATTGAATGTATAGCTTGTCTGCACATCTATGGGTGACAAACGTGTTGACCAATAAAGAGAAATGTATGCTTGCTTCAATATATATTTCAGGTTTTGTTGTTTCAATTAGGTTTATGTTACATAGCATTGCATCCCTCAATTCCTTTTACCCTCATCCTGATTACGCACTAAATAAATGCCACTTGACAACCTCACTCAATCTCATTTTACTAATATCAAAATAGATAAAACTTCAATAAATACTGAGACATGTTACATTAAGTAACAGGTTTATATTTTGTGCAAATTTTACTTATAGAGACAACTAAACTATATAAAGTCCTACATAGACATCACAAAGTTAAATTGTTCTTGTTGAAATTAACATGTTACAAAAGGGAAATGTTAGCAAAGATAGAAATATGTTTTTAAATTGAATGCAAGTGATAAGAAAAATAAAGAAATCTGTTATTCTCTCCAGCAAATGGCAGTAATACTATTTTTAAAATACTAAGTCAGCATACTGATTGAGTTCAAATTTATTGATTGAAATAAAATTATTTCATTGAAAAAATCTGGATGGAATAGACATGGTTAATTCTTATGAAGCATGATATTAGATAACTTGTTTTAACATCTTTTTTTATTCAGATTAAAAAATACAGAAAATGCTTGTTTAACGCTAATTTTCCATTTGGTAGTTTTGCCCTTAGGATTTGAAACCAAGTACTAAAATGAAATATTTTAATTTATGACATATTTTCCTCCTTACAATGTATTTTCCACAAGTTTATTTAACCAATAAAGATTTTTTGTAGGATAACATGTATAATGGTTACAGATTGTTATATAAATGTGTTGATTTGACCAGATAAAGAGAGACCATTTGCTATTAGCTCCCTTTGGTTTTACCTTTGATCTCTTGTAGCTTCAAGCTACCTGAAATTAATACACATGTATCTTATTGTTATGTAGTAATTATTACCACCTTTGCTGTAAAATTAACAAACTGTGATCCTTTGTTCATGTTCTACTGGAAATTGATTTTGGAAAGTTTTCACATGTAAAACTTCTAATACAAAAGTAACCTAGATAATTCAGTCGCTATATTCTGCTACTCTACTATGCCAATTTTAACAAGTATTGAAAAGTGAGGGCCTTATTTAGTCAGGTTAATACAAAAGGAGAAAAACCACTAACTAAGAATTATCTTTTATTCGTAAGCAATACAGTTATAGAATATAAATATTACAAATATTCAATTTCATCAGTGAAATATATTTACATTTAAACAATTAGTCAAATATTCATATAAGTAAGTATACCCATATAACAGTACAGCAGAGTATGATTAAACATAACACATATAAAGCATTTATAATGATGAAATTAATTACGTGCCTTCTCGGCCAGAATTAAAACTTCCCTAAATTGTTAAGTTCCTTTACATTATGAACAGATAGCAGTTGTATGAGTTAAAAATTTGAAGGTTTTCTCCAATAATATGGTTTAATAAATTTCTTTCGAAGTTCATTATACTTTTCACATACTAAAATAAAATGATATTCATCTTCAATTACTTGTTTATCAAACATATTACAAAGTCTCAGATGTCTCTAAATAAAGTCCCTTTGCTTTCATTATTAAATTTTGCAATTACTTCCTTACTTATCGTCACTGTCCCCAGTGGGACATAGGCACAATTATGCAATATGAAGCATTAAAGCTTTTTTAAAAAAGGTCTTCTCTTTTAATAAGTAACAAAAAAGGGACAGTCTTTCCATCTCAAATGCATATGAATCTTGGTTAATGCTAAAAAAACAGCACACCTTTAATTGCATTTAAAAGTGCACTAACAAGGGTACTTCTGATCTGGGAAAATATGCCTTCCTATATCAATATCTTGCAACTTTGTTGGAGTAACTTTTCCAAAGAAGTATTCTAAAAGAGTTCTTCAGTGATCATTTTAACATTTTCAAAAATGAATAATTATATTGTTTTCAATAGGTACTACTGGTATGTTTTATTATAAGACCCCTGAATTTCAACTGGTAGTAATTTGCTTCTATGGCAGCATCAATATATCAAATTTTGAAGCATGGCAATAAGTGCTACACTGAATTTGAATTACTAGTGTTGCAGTTTTCATAACAAGAATAATGGGGCGTATGACATTTGCGCTGATTTTTTAAATTTTCATTCTTTCATTTGCGCCGATTTCATGTTTTCATTTGCGCCGAATTTATATTTGCTCCTAATTGGATTTACAGGTAAGAGAATACTTGTACATGAACTATACCGTGAAGGTATATTGGTAAAATCTGGTAATAAACATAGGTTTTAGTTAATTTTGATTCATATTGTTCTGAACTTTGCTGTAAATTGATTGACATATTGCACACTGCAACGAGCCGAGGAGTGAATTCTTTAACAATCGACGGTCATACACATAAGTACGTAAGCCAGACAAAGAAAAGATGGACTTTGTTATTGACAATTACAACAAATATAGAAGAGACGAAATCACAAGAAAGGAATATATTAGATGTGTTGCCTATAAAAACTCAGCAAGAACAGATTTATGATTTTAATGTATTCCGTTTTTATGGATTTGAATGCTGTAAATAGATTTTCAATTCGTCATTTTAGTATAAACCAGAGTGCTTTTATCTAAGGTTTTTACTTCTTGATTTTAAAGTATATGAATATAGTGTACAACTGGATGACGGAAGAGGTCTATAATGATAAATGAAAAATAACATGACTTGGATGGAGAGTTGTCTCATTTGCACTCATACCACATCTTCTTATATCTATTCACCTGTAATCAACCTGTAAATTATCTGTAAAAAAATTGGCGCAAATGAAAACAAAAATCGGCGCAAATGAAATGCAGATCCGCGCAAATGCAAAACGCCAGAATAATGATCAAGAAAACTTTTGAGGTACTTTTAAAGGGATATCCAATCCTATTTTCATGTTAAGGCAGTATAATTTTATAATGTTTTTCATATTTCTGCAATGAAGGCAAGACATTACTCTGTGTCAACATTTTTATATTTTAAATTGGAAGTAGGTATTACATTTTTCTTTTTAACCTGAAGGTTTATTTTTTATTCTCTTCTGTCTGAGACATTTTATTTTTTTACGATGACCACTTTTATACAGTTTATGTTACCAATAACGATCTTTATATCAGATATCACTGAAATTGTTACATCAAGGTGTTGATTTGATCAGATTAAGGGGAGACAATCTGTTATTACCTCCTCTTTGATCCTTTATAAGATACAAATCTTGGAATTTGTAGTTTTACATTTGTGTGTTAATTGACTACCAATTACAAAAAAATGAATCATTGAATATGATATTGTTTACTAATAATTACATTTTATTTTGTTGTTATTGATCAGGTAAGCCTTTTGATGTATTGTTAATAGTTAGCAATTATTAATATGCTAAAGGCTAATTTTTGCATTAATTAAGTTTTATTACACAAATTCCTAATGTTATTTTCACACTTTCGTCAGTTAATTAAGTACCTAGGCTTGAAAGTTGTGGAAAATAATACTGTACTAGCAAGAATAAATGTATTTATCAAGAAAACAATCTGTACAAAAATATGTATACAAATATGAGAGAGAAAAACAGACCTGACTTTACATTGAATACTTCAGTTTGAATTTTACATAATATAAAGTAGTCTAAAATGTTATCACATTCAATGAATCAAACACAACTTTTATTTCTTTATGAAAATGTTGAATACATGATTATAAACTAAATGAACAAATATGTAATTTTAAGAATTGACTCAATTTTTAAGGAAAAAAATTAAACCAGCTGTATTTTATATGCACTGAATACCTTTAATGAACTTTTATTTATAAAACAAACAGGATCATTGGTTAAATAATTGATGAAAAGTCATAAAAAGTTATGAATATGATGTCACATTAAATACCATATGATACATCTTAAAGTTTGAATGGAATATTAATCAGAAATAATATTGACAAAATGTCAATTCATCATTTTATTAATTTACATATTCATGATTGTAATTTTCTTTACTTTGCTAACCTATTCTATAATTGATCTTGTTTGTGTCATCTATGAAAAATGTTTTTTTACAAAATTGTCTTTATTTTGTATAAAGGACTTAATAATTATATGCATATTATATGATTATAAAAACATGTGTTTTAAACAAAAAAGTTCAGGGTTGTTTAAGTTCTTTAATTAGATTACAAATTATATCGCCCCACACTTCCTATCAATAAATATGATATATATAAGGTGGTCGTTTAATGAAAATTTAAAATAGATCTGAACTAAATAAGACATGAAATTAGGGAGGATTCTTTTCAATCTTTGAGACTAATTTCTAGTTTTAGGAGAGTTGTGAGATAGTTGTTGTTTTGGTTATAAGTTGAAAGAGTTGTATAATGTGACATTTTCTATATGCATACACCTGATTTTTCACACAGTTGAATTAAGCAAATGGAATGATTTCATCACTGGAGGGGGGTTTAAGTGTTACCCTTGTCCTGACATGTATGTACATCCAAAAATTGGTTTCTGATCTCTTACTTAAGTTTGCCTCAACCAAATGTTATCAAACTTATACACAATGCTTATTATTATTACCACAAAATACACATATCAAGTTTTAATTGGTTGGCATTACTTTTACCCTTCTTAAATTATGCTCCTTTATAACGTTTATGCAAGCAGAGACATCATATGTGTCTCATGAACACATTCTCCATTTAATTGAAACAGTCATGAATGTTTCCTGCAAAGTTCAATCTCACTTTTCATTACTTTGATACCAATAGGACACTCAGGACTGACTTGGCTACAAATACGACTAAATTCTTTCAGAATATTAACCTTTTAAAGTTCAAGGACAAGAGTCACCGATTCAATTGGTATGATCTTCAATAAGCTATATAAAAGTATATGCAAAGATGTCATTCTTATGAATCAAACACATGCCATTCTAATACATTATTTTAAGTCTTTCTTAATCTACAGAGATAGTGAGAAATCGACCTGGATGATTGGGTCTCCTTAACTAAAACAAATACAGGTATTATTTAAGCTCAATTTTCATGTCTCCCCCATGGTACAAATATTTATCTAACAGGATAAATTCATGTTTGACAAAGTTTACTGTTTGTTTTGAGAGGACGGGGAAAGGAAGGCCTGTTGACAAGAAACAAAGATTTTCTTTTAATTGGAGGATCTGATTTCAGACCTTTATTTGGCAAAGTTTATTTAAATAGGGGAATAATATGTTTTGTTATGATTAAAATCAGATTTAGTTGTCTTCTGTTTGTTTTATATTTGCAAATTTGAAAAAAAGAAACATGTCAAAAAAAAGTATTAATGAAAGAAAGATGTCAAAAAAAGATTTAAAAAGAGAAAGATATCAAAATGTATATTTATTTTTGGAAAATACATGAAACTCAAACAGTCAGATAATCATGTACTCAGATTTTAAGGAAATAAGAAAGAAGACAACAACCAGAAAAAGAAATAATCATTTATAAAATTTTAAATAATGTGAAAAAAAAATGAATCAAATGTTAGAATGTTCCACAAGTTCTAGCACTTTTAAGTTTCATTAGCTATTTAGTATTTTTAAGCATGACAAAGGAAAAAATAATTTGAAAAAAAGTGGCTGAAGATACTTGTGGAACATTATGGAATCCGCAGTCAAAGAAAAAAGACCATACCATGGTAAAAATAATGACAAGATAAATTACTTAGTAAACTATAGACTTCAAACATTGAAAACCCCAACATAACCAATGAGTTCTCAGGAGCTCTGGAAAAAGTTGGATAAACTTGACAATTCCAAAAGTGACATCTCAATGTTTCATATCTGGATCAAAGTAAATAAAATTTAGCATTAATATATATTGATATTGAATATTTAATCTTTAAATTACTAATTTCTTATCTTAATAAAGTTCTTTATTAAATTTAGACTAATATTTACAATGGATTCTCACAGTTTCGTTTTATTCAACTTATTCCCTGAGAATCCAGTTTTATTTGATGTGCTCATCTAGTAGCTCTTTAAACTTAAAACCATTCAAAAGAAGTTGTCAAATTGACCACTATCAGAATCGTAATTCTTTTGACGAAGGTGTTTTATATCAAAACGATTACATTGCTATCTGGAGTAAATTAGATAGATTTCACACCTGCCTAGTTATTTAACTTGATTCTTTTCCATTTAATGATTTACAACCAGTGTATCCACAGCCAGGCTCAAGAGTATATTGTAAAATTCGATAAAGAGGAGATGTTGTTATCTGTCTAATCAAACAGACCCAAATCAGGGAGACAAAGGTGTACCTGACAACAGAAAGATTCCCTGTAGCTAAGACATTGATATCTGGATCATTGAATATTATGAACCTAGATTAAATATTACTAAAATGGCAAGTTTTGATTTTGTTTGATGTGAGGGGATTTATACTGGTATTATATCAGATAAATTCTTGGGTCTGTCTATGTCATGGAGGGTTGTAAATTTTATTTCTTAAAGTTTGAGCATAGTTTTATTCCTTGAAAATGAAAGATATTATCATAGCTGATAAACGGTCAACTTTATTTGGAGTTCTTCGGCACATTGACCATTTATATTTTCCTGTATTTTTATAGTTTCTTCATAAGATTCCAACACTGATCTAATTTTTTTCAATAACTAATTTATTATAAGATTTTATCATTTTAAAACATGTATCGTATTAATCTTTGTCATAATTTTTGGCGTCTAAAACACATGTTCAAATTTGAAAAGATCCAAATTTAGCTAAAGTGATTAGATGATACATGATATACCAAAGATATATCAGTTTATATCACAAAAGTAATCTAATATGATGCTCATAATTAAAATTCATTACAATAAACCCATAGAACTTCTGATCCCCGGTCGTCAGTCAACCTGTATTTCGTGTAGGCAGTCATAATAGACCATGATAGTCACATGATACTGTGTAAAAAGAGTATTCTTTAGCTGTCAAAGGAATAGATGTTTTGCACCTCCAAAACATGTTCAATCCTTAAAATTTTATGAAAAATCTTCAATATCTTGTCATAAATAATGTTGTTTTCCGTGTTACACATAAACTTATTAAAGTTTAGAATTATTTGCTTATAAATTATAGTAATAATGATTTAATAAATTATCATTTTGGAAAAAAATGTGGTCTAAAATGATACTGTAGTTTCCAATAACATCTGAAACAATGTTCATGGATTTGAACTCAGTGTTCTTTGGACTATTATTAAGTACTTTAAATTTTGAGTGATTCCAGTGTGACTTGGACATAGAAGTGTTCAGCATTGTAACTTATATTTATGAAGTATAAAAATCCAGAATGCAAAATGATACATATGGGTTTGCAGAATGTTTATACATAATTTAATTAATAGGGTCACTAACCAATGTTTTTTCAAGGTATTATTCATACATGATAATATCTACCAAATTCTAGAAATTCATTTCAACCTTAGTTCTAATCTAGAATCAGTTTGAGTATTCAGTAATTGTTTCTGTTGATGTAAATTAAAGAATAAAAAGGACATTTCTAATAAATTCCAGCAATAGACAATTTCACTTCCTTCCTGTACTGTTTTCTGTAAATAGTTCATAAAGTCATCAAAGGTTCAGTCTACTTTTTGAGAAATCCCAGTTCTTTATATGATTTAAAATCATTGAATGAAAAAGGTATAAAAAAAAGTAACATATATCAATTTAACAGTTTATTATGTATTTTTGTTTGTGACTGGACTTATTAACATGTTCAGGTGTGACATTAGGGACACATTGCTCATAACCTTAACCTCAGGTGACAGCCAAATAGAAACAAAATGACACCTTTACATGTGAAACACTTGTTAAAACGTATTAAACTTAGAACAGTTAAATAAAGTTTGTATAGCTTTATACGTATAGCCACACACATCTTCGACAATAGTACGGTTCTTTGTAATACTGCCGTCAGATAGGATTGTTTGTTAACAGCTTATTCCGTCACGTTGACTAAAATTTTACAAAGAGTTATACTTATCTTCAATCTGATTAAAGCGATTTTCTATAGATTTGCATTTTGTGTTCTATTTCACGGTTTATCAAGTCAGATTGAACTATTAAAGATGTATCAATAGGAGTTTTGTGAGGGGGTCGCGATTTGACGACCTTGAATGACTAATGCAGGTGCTACACAGTGCAGGTAAATTCAGCTCGTCTATTATAAAAAGATAAGATGTGAACTTAAAGATGCATGTTGGATCGCATTACCATGATAAAGGGAACAAGGAAAAATTTGACACAAATTTAAAGGCATAAGACGAATATTTGTGAACCAATTAAAGCAGAAAATTGGATCTAATGAAACACTTCACAAAATTAATGCAAACTTATGTCTCAATTAAGTTTCAATCTGATACTTTAGATTAAAAGAATATTTCATAAGCATTAAATATTTGATAGTACCCCCATCATCTGAACCAATCGTTTGATATGAACTTTGATGCAAAAAAAAGGTTTAAAAAATCAATTTAAGTAATTGTGGTGGTATTTAAAGTTCATTTAACAAATTTATGTGTTTTAATGTTATTTAAATTGTAAAATGTCTGTAATTTTCGGAATTATTATTTCCTTTTTTAGTAGTAAGGTAACCTAATTATAGGGGATAGTCTAATTTCACGGTCCCTGGACCATAGTAATAGATGGTGGTTATATTTTATTACTATTTTATGGTCAGATTTTGCTAATATCTTCATGGATATTAATTATGCTATTGTGAAAAACAGGTTTTTTGTATAAAATTGTTTATTGATGTGTTCTACCTACCAATTTAGTTCTCTTGCATCTTTCTATGTTTACACTGAGATCTGTTGTTGTCTTCATACTTTTTACATGTAAAAGGTTTAGGAGAGTATATATATATGGTCTTCTTTGTGTAACTTGATTATGTCATTACAATCTTTAAATTAGTTTTTCTTCAAGAGAGTTTTTTTTTTACTGAAATGCAAATATGCACTGTAACATGTAAGCAATATTCTCTCATACCTCTTTGATTCTGTCAGAAGAGTGATCATTTATTTGGCTACCCACTAAGGGCAGAAAATTTTTCCTTTCCCAAAAATCAGAAAATCACTCTATGCACAGAATTCCAATAAGAATTATTTATCTTCTTGCAGGATTTTATTAGCAAAGGACACATATCGGAAGTGCAAAGGTTTGTTTCCATTCTATAGGTCTGAATTAGTTGACATTGAATTGATTTTGATGTACAGTATTTGTTATAGCTTTTCATGGGCCCAAATGAGATTGCCAAATGTCGATCGAAAAATTTGTCTTTAAAAAAAGTTTGAATTCTATAAACATGTTCTTCAAATAGTCTGAAAGATGAAAATCATGTTCTGTAAACAAAGGGTCAAAAAGATGAATGATAGTTTGAGGTCAATTAAAATCATGATGTATGTTTATTATACATATTATGCTGCCATCAAGGGCCCTTGATTGGATAATAATATTCTTATTTTATTCTTCTTATTACCGAAAATTTAGTTACATTAATTGATACTTCAATTCCAAGTTTAAAAGAAATTTGCTTCTATTACCCAACAGATGGCTATAATTGCTCTGACTAAATAATTTTTTGTGGTAAAATTAATGGTTTTGTTTTATTTAATTTTTGGGGACACAGCAAAATGGAATAAAACAGAAAACACCCAGGAGTGTGGACTGAATTACTCATTTACAAGTATTTTTAATTCTTACAAATCAATAGCAACAGGGGCAGATCCAGCCATTTTAAAGGGGGGGGGTGGGGGGGGGGCATTTCAAATGCATTAATCGTCCAAAAAAAAAGGGCAGTCCAACCCCTGGACTCCCCCACCCCATGGATCCCATGATAATAATTATCAGATGAAATTGAAAAAATAAATTTGCCTGTCTCTGGAAAAAAGAGGGTTGGGTGTGAAAAAAAAATCATATATAAATAGTGGGCCTATTTGTTAGTACATGTATTTCAATAAACTTTACATACAATGATACATCGAAATGGTGTCATATTAAGTTATATTGAAATCATGTGATAGAAATCAAAGGGGAAATTTGTTCGCAAGGTTTCATGGTTTTCAAGTCTTATTAATATCTTCCTTCAAGATAAAATTAAAGTTAGGAATTTTTTTCACAATTTTATTTAATCGTTATAAATCCTTCTCAAAAAAATTTCCAACTTAATAAGTATTGATCATTGATGATTATTTTATATATATGGTATTTTATTTTCATATGAAAATGAAGGAAAAATAAAAGTACTTGTAATTTCAGGATTATGGTTTTAAATGCAAAAGCACTTGGTGTCACATCCGTTAATTTTTCACTTAGTGCACACGATAATTGGCTGAATTGTGTAGTTATTTACTTCAGAAACCCACAATAATTGGCTTCCAGAGTTAAATTTTGTAATAGAATAATAATGTTGTAACTTTGAACCTATGGACACAGGTTGTTTGAGGACATATAACTAAATTGAGTAAGAAAACCCTTTTAAAAGCTAACGTGTGTCTAGTTAACTTTTAACAGCTTCTGTATGCTAGCTGTGAAATTCCTTGGTAGCAAATTTATTTCTTTAATTCATTACCTTGGTGTAGATTTCATTAGCACCTAGGCTATAAATCTACCTGGCTGTATTTTACCTTAGGGAAAAGTCTTAATCTTGATTGACAGTTGTTTCACACTTCTTTTTTAATTCTTTTTTCTGATTGGTAAATAATATCTTATGGGAGGAGCTAACTTGTTTTGAGCCAATGTGTACTGACTTTGTGGTTATAGTAGCAGAAAAGGTTGTGAATTAATTCTGATAGCAAGGACATATTTTTTCGTTTATATTTTCATGCTAAAATTGTGTTTTTGTGCTTATTTTGAAAACAAAAGTCACTTTTAAAGGAATATATACATGTTAATTAAATTGGTAAGTAACAATTAATCTCATTAACAAAGTAAATAAGGTTATTTATATGATATTATTAGCCTATATTGTTTATTTCTACCTTGCGTGACACACATGTTGAACAATTTAAGTTACATTTAATGATAGTTAAAAGATAACTAAAAAGACATAATAGTTTAATTTGCTCCTAGTTGAACAAAAAATAGATTGAATATCATGGCGTGGAACATAATGTTTTGAAAAATTAGTTTGAAGATGTTGTAGATAATAGGTGATCTGGGTACATTTGATTAATATATATGTTTTAGTTTTTAAAATATGTTTTAGTTTTTATATTTTCATAAGTCATAAAGGATGATATTAAATAGGACTGTTAGAATTACAAAAAGATTAAAGTTTTTAGTAAAATATTACTCCTATTGAATATGAAATAAAGATATATATTGCATTGTTTTGTTCATAATACAATTACCAGGAACTGAAGTATAATTTTTTTACTTAATATAAAGACAGTTATACATATTTGTCATACAGTTTACCACCTATAACTGATAACTTTCAAATAATGAAAAACTAAAATATGAATTTTTAGTCATATATTTAATAGTGCAAAAGAGTATAATAGCTTATACCTGTAGAAAAATTACTTTAAGAACTTGAATATTTAGGAAGGTAAAAACCATTAGAATACAGTAGAAATTGAATTGTTCCAAGTGTTGTAATTGTACAAACTTTGTAAATGAAGTGAAGAATATATGTGTTGGCAGACTTTGTTTAACAATCTGTCTAAGTGTGAAATATATCAGTAATGTAAGAAAAATATTTTCTTTACTTCAAATTGGATTAATTACATATGGATAAACAAATAAGACTTCAACACACTATACTCAGTCAAACACTACTGGGTTTCCTGTTAGT
This sequence comes from Mytilus edulis, assembly GCA_019925275.1. Taxonomy (NCBI): domain Eukaryota; kingdom Metazoa; phylum Mollusca; class Bivalvia; order Mytilida; family Mytilidae; genus Mytilus; species Mytilus edulis. The sequence continues at coordinate 28,175,506 of CM034361.1, read as the reverse complement.
GGTTAAATGTGTTTTAATACCATGTGTCAATATTTTTACATCTATTTTTCAGGGTGAAAGCAAGGCAGTAATAATATTTGAATTGAAGTAATAACAAGTTTTGATTGGAAGAAATTGGAAATTTGATAATCGACTATTAAAAAGATCATGAGAAAATAGAAGTCTGGAAGCACTTGAGAGACTTTACAAGTCTCGACACAGTTACAAGGAAGATGGAGAAGATATTAATTATTGGATTCATATTTTTACCAACATTGCAGTCACTGGTATATTACATAGACGAAGAAGTGGTTCAAATAAATTCCTTGGAAACATTGCAACGGATACAAACTTAGAAAAATTGGTTAATAATTCTGACGATTTTAAAACAATACAATACAGTTTTCTAACTCAGGGACATCCACATTCATCAAAATTCAAGATAAATGAAACAACAAGTGAAATCCGAACAAAAGAAAATTTAGACCGAGAGACAATCTGTGAATATTCCCCTTCATGTGTATTGTCGTTACAAGTTTCTGCCAAGTCAACATATGGAATATTTTTTGAAACTTTGACATTTTTGTTCATTTGAATGATATTAACGACAACACACCATATTTTCCTCATCAAGTGTTAATCTGTCTGTCTCCGAGGCTTCTCTTGTTGGAACAAAATTTACCATTAGCAGTGCAATAGACAAAGATAGTACTAACTTTTCTGTGATAGATTACCAGATCTCACCTCTCGGGTCTCCATTTAATGTTGAATTCTCTAAAAACCTTGATGGACAAACCACAACTGTATGGCTGAAAGTGATTAGAACATTGGACAGAGAAGTAAAAGACAGCTATAAAATTCAAATTTTGGCAAAAGATGGCGGCAACCCAGCAAAAATAGGCACTTTGGATGTAAATCTTGTTGTTGATGATGTCAATGATGAATCTCCTAAATTCAGTAAATCGTTGTACAATGTCACTTTGGCAGAAGATGTTGTCATTAATTCAACTATCGTAACGGTTTCAGCAACTGATTCTGATTCTGGTAAAAATGGAGAAGTTAGTTATAGATTTAGTGCAAGTCAAAACCAGGATATTCTATCAACTTTCTCAATAAATACTAAGACTGGAGATATCAAACTAATAAAGAAGTTACAATATGAACCAAGTGAATCTTACAAAATGATCGTAGAAGCAGTTGATAATGGTGATCAGCCTCCGTGTCTCAAGTTTTCGTGCATGTAAATATTTTGGACTCTGGTAATAATCCACCTACAATTAACATTAACTTGTTATCAGATTCTGACATGGCTGAAGTGTCTGAGTTTGCTAACATGGGAGCTGTTGTAGCCCATGTAAAAGTTGACGATGGTGATACCGGTAGAAATGGAATAGTCACATGCCAAATCCAGAACAATTTCTTCCAACTACAGCGCATGGAAGTGAAAGAGTACAAGGTCATAGTTCATCAACCACTGGACCGTGAAGCAAAACCAGAACATTTGGTTTCTGTATTCTGTAGCGATGTTGGAAGTCCCCATTAAACAGCTCCAAGAACTTTGTGGTTCAAGTTATTGATGAAAACGATCAGCCACCAGTTTCATGAAAACAACCTATACTGCAAACATTGCTGAAAACAACAATTTCAATGATGTTATACTTCATGTTTCTGCTTCAGATCGGGATATTGGAGTAAATGCTGATGTCACATACAGACTACACGCAGATTCAGGTCAAGATTTTACCATTGACAGTGAAACAGGACTTATTCGAGCCAACAACACATTTGACAGAGAAAAAATTGACCAATACAAATTTCGAGTTTTAGCCGTTGATAAAGGGAAACAACCCCTGAGTTCAACATGTACTGTTATCGTCAACATTGATGATATAAATGACAATGATCCTAAATTTGACAAAGATGTCTATCATGCTCGTGTCCTTGAAAATCTCAAAGATTTCAACGTCACTTCATTGCACGCTACTGACCAAGACACTGATGTGAACGGAATTATAACTTACTCTTTAGCGAAATCTTCTGCAGGAGTACCATTTCAAGTGATGCCCTACGGAACAATTAAAACAACCAAACTTCTAAACAGAGAAGATCAGGATAGATACGCTTTCATGGTGGTGGCATTCGACCATGGTAATCCACCAAGAACCAGTACCGTCAATGTGATTGTTGATGTAGATGACCAGAACGACTATCACCCAATTATCATGTATCCTAATGCAACCAATGATACAGTTTTAGTTTCATATCAGTCACCTGTTAATTCTGTTGTAACGAAAATCAAAGCATTTGACCCAGATTTGGGACCTAATAGCGACTTGCTGTTTTCAATCAAATCACGGAATGACTCTGATATTTTCAATATAATCAGTACAACAGGTGAAGTGGTTATGGTTCAGAGGATGACCATTCTCAACATGAATCTAAAATATTTCTTGGAGATAGCCGTATCTGACAAAGGACTACCAACATCTTTAACATCAACAAGAAAATTATACATTGTTGTGTCGTTACGGAATATTACCTCAGCCTCACCTATGGCACAAGAACAGCAGGACTATAGTATTGCCATTGCTATAACTGTTGTTGTGGTAACTATAGTATTAGCAGCCACAATTATCATTACCATATTCGTGATTCGTAGATTGGATAAACAGAAACGAATGTACCAGGAGACTGTGGTACCAGATCAGAATAAGAATCTGTTTTCCTCCTCTTCTGACAAAGGTTCCCTGTACAGTCTACCAGGTGATAGATCATCCAGTCAGCATACAGAGTACAATCCTTCCCATGATGCCAACAGTGTAGCCAGTCAAAATACATATCAGGTAAATTTCTTTCTAAAAATGGGAGACAACTCTTGAAAAATATAAAATAATAGAGATATTAATTTAATCTGTCTAACTTGATCCTATTTGTCCATACATTTCCTTTTGAAAGAGGGAAATACTTACTTGAGCATGGAAGGTTAAATTTATGTTTGTTTAATTTACAATTCAAGGGTACATAAAGCTTCTCAGATTTGGTCATTTCTATTTTAAACTACTTAAGGTTAAAAAAATAACCTTTTCATAGCTATTTTCAAGAGCTCTTTTAGAAACCGAGTACAATTTCTAAATACCAAATAGGACTATACCAAGGTTATAGATATCAAATCACTTTACACAACCCCTTGATATAGTACACCAAAAAATAACATACTTCATGAAGAGAGACATTTTTCTTTTTCTTATTTTTTTCCCTCTGGGCAAAACACCAATTAGTGGTGGAATTAAGTCTCTTAAGTTATATCAACAAAGAGACATATTGTTGTCTCTCTAAACATTGTCATTGATTTTTTGTATCTTGTGTGTTTGAAACTCGTTAATTTTCTGGGTAAGCTTTTCTGGTATGCATCCCTCATTAGAAGAGAAATGTCTTAAGAAGGATAAGAAATAGCGTGTGTATGTCAAATGAATTAAGTACAAAGACTTAGTGACCAGAACTTATTTACTTTGTATAAGAACACTAACATCAAGCTGTTACAGAAAATTGTGACAAATTCTTAGTACAAAAGGATTTTCCATCACAAAAAATGTTAATAATTTATTTAAGGTGTGCTTCCGCTAAAAATACAAACAAAAAATAACATTAGCATTAATATTATGTAAAGAAATTAAGATTCCTATCATATCAATATGAATTTCATGTGTAAAAACAAATGTTATTTACTTATAATAATTATCATAAAAATACCATGAAAAAAATCATTTTCAGTTGCCTATTTGCAGTGAGACATTAGACCTCACAATATGCATGTATGATAAAACATTTGTTGGTCAGTTCTTTGCGAGCCACAGTGTTCAACAAAAATAAAGGTCAATTAGATGCCAATTCTAACCAAGCTTGATTAATTTTTGTTTCACTATGTCAACCTTGTTAATTTTTATATTTTTTATGGCCGCTCTGCCTTTTTAGATCTAGTATCTATACAGCCATTTTATTTGGACATGGACTTTCCTTCATATTACCAATTTATTATTTCCATCAATAAAATTTAGAATCAATTTGCTGTAAATAAATTTGATGCTAATGGGTACACTAAGTATAAAAAAAAAACGAAACTAAAAATTGTTTAAAAGTCCTGTTCACCAAAGTACATTAGTTGTTGAAAATTTAGACTAATAACTAATAACCTTCTGTGGTACATATATTGTAATACTGCACTTATATGTAAACATTTTTAAAATTGATTGATTGATATATGACAAATTAAATATTCTATTGTTTTTTTAAGTCAAACAAATTGTTACAATGTGGCGACTCAGTAAATAGTTGTGGGAATGACATGATATGATATTGTCAAAGTCGATTAACAACCTGAACTATCTAAATACCAGCATCTAAATTTCTGAAGCATGAACAAAACTGGCCCATTCATTTCCTAATGCTATGAAACAAATGTGGTTCGAACACAGGTTTAAATTAGTTTGTAGTTTTGTTTTAATTTTTTATAATTGCTTATGTCAGAATATAGCCATTTAAGTTTCCATGATGTATTTTAATTTTAAATGATTTGAAAGCTTGTCTACATGTAAGGAGAATTTGTAAAATAACCAACTTCTAACCTTTGCTGCCAACAATTCAATAATATTACAAGCATTTACATTTATTCAATCAGATATTTTTGTTCTATTTTCATGACTTTAACATTGTTTACCAGTGGCTTAGGAATCTTGGTGTGATAAAGTACTTTGAGTTTTGAAATCAGAGTTTGATAAAAAAAAAAAAATATATACTTTTCTTAGCCATTTATAAGTTTTCCTGAATCATTCTTTATTTTTTTTAAATGAAATAGGGTTTCTTGAAACTGAAAAGTATATATGTATAAAAGGTCATAGAAAAGTGCTCACATACAAAACTATTCATAACAAGAATAGCTTGTGATACCATTTAAATAAGTTTGAAAATATTGTACCTTTTGCATTCACAACTGTGGTGTTTAAAATACTCTTTACTTTTTAAATTTGCTAAGTAATTGTAGGAGGAGAATCATTTTGAGAGATTGTTTACTTTTAAAAATGTCAACTTTAATAAACAAGAGTATATCTGTTCGCTAGATTTTTTGGCTACAAAAATTTCCTTAATTTTATAATATGGTCTTCAAAATTATATGTTTGATTTTCAATGCAGTTTGATTTTGGAGACTTATGTTTACAAATAATAATATGCTTTATAAGAAGTCAGATTTTGAATTAGGTAACTTCAAAAGATCAAATTAAATGTTTACTTCGGTAAAAAAATACAATTCTCAGTGTTGCTGTGTAAGAGACTAGTAGGAGGCATTGATCATTTCTGTTAGTAAACATTCCCGCTGAGCAATGGAAAATGTCAAACTGTTTGACACCCTATTAAACATTTATTCTGCAAAATCACTTCTTTAAATCCCTCAACAAGTTCTCTTTGTAAAACATACTTAGTATGTTTACTTTTTCAATCACGAAGTCAAACTAATTTATCGCAGTGCAAACATCTTCAGCGTTTCAAGGTTCCGAGGCACACAAACAGCAGTGTGTGTATTGCGTAGATGAATAGAAATCAATTTCTGACTAATTGATATATATAACTTGATTATTTACATTGATAGAGTTAATTAATGGTCACATCTGTGACAACTCCCTACTTGACTAGACTCTAGTTTCAGTTTTGGAAACAACTGGAATTTTCCGTCCTATATACCATAACAGGGTTAATGTATTATTAAATATTGCTGTTTTTATGCACAGCTTGTGAATGTATGTACAGTATTGGAGCAATCAAAAGCGGAAAACACTATAACAAACAAAAATGACAGACAGACAGACATCATACAAAAGTCAACACAAAAAACAAGAGAATTTAGGTGGTCTTAAAGTTACACAGGTCTTGTAAAATTCTCAAACATTTATATAGCATTTTTGTGGATGTCAGTTGTTTGTTATATAGTTTCTGAATTTACAAATTATAATGACTTGTTTACATTCAGACTTTTGTCATGACCGATATTTAAGTTTAGTTTTGCACCATGCACCTAACTTAATAATCATGATTGTGTCATTCCATGATACTTAGAGTGCAAGAAAATAAGTGGTGCCACTCAGAAAAAAAATTGTTACTTAAGTGAAGTGGCCATTATGATAAAAAAAACAGAAAAATCATTTCTTACTTTTGATGACAAATGGGAAAAAAGGAGAACAATTATACAAATAGTTACCTTGTTTCATATTCATAACTGTCATAAGATGATAATCTCAAAACATGAAATTTATGTTTTGTACTGGAAGCTAAAAGTGTATATTGTCATATTCATGATACTTTTTAAATTGAAAATTGGGCAAATAAATAGAATGTTACGAAAATGTACTCTAAATCCATGTGGCATGTTTTACTACCTGTCAAAATTACATTAGATATGAATTATGATAATTAATGCTCAGAAAAAAACAAAAGATAAAGTTAAATGTATCTAAGATGGTTTTTAAAAATATCGTCTAGTATGTGTATGACCATAAGGCATTAGCATTGTTTTGCTGATTTTTATGGTTGGAGTCTTAGTCTAGGTCAAAGTGAAATACTCGTAAACATCATATAAAGATAATCTAGATAATAACTGAAAAAGGTTTTAAAACTGTATAAATATGCTCAAAGGATAAAAGGACAAAAGAATAAGATATTTATGATTTTACTGAAATAAAAGACGAGTTTTCTAAAACTGTTAGCCTATCAAACCTATCATCTTTTAGTTCTTTATAAATTTAACGGTCAAAATCAGGTAAAAGTTGAAATTTGAGGAATATAATTTATACTTTTGGTTATAGAAATTAAAAGTTTTAACTTTAAATAATTAGAAAAAGAGGCCAGCAAACTTCTGAATCTCGACAAATTATTTTTTTCTGTTCAGATCTTTTCCTTTGCTTATAAATTCGTTTTACCTGATTAGAAGGAGAGAAACTCTTTTTAAACATTTTGAGACAGAAATTAAAAAGTATAAGTTTCAATACAGTAATTATGTGAAAATATTTGATTTCAAGATAACTTTCGTGATTTCATCTCTGATAAAAAGTGTCCTCGTAAACAGGGTTATGATATGGAGTCACTTGTTTATTTACAAATAAATTATGACAATAGCCAAACTTCACATAAGAATTTGCTGCACAATAACTTTTTGTTTGTAAGATTTAGCTGAAAATTTGCTGCATTGTACTTTTTGACATAGATATCAGATTGTAAGAATTTTTAAACAGAATATTTAAATATAGAAATATAATGAAAAAATGAAATTAATGTAGATTTTTTGATAACTTTTTGAGTGGCAGTATAATTGAAAACTTTCATCCTAGTTATATGAAAATAAATGTGTTTGTCAGAGATTTTGATACTGTTACAACTTTTGATTTATTTATTATGTCATTTCACAATCAAATTTCAAAATTATTATTAACCTACACCTTTGTCAGTAAATTGTTATTGTTCAAATTTAAAAGTGTTACACTTTATAAAAATGTTCCCATGTCCCAAACATAATTACATTTTCAAAAGTTAAACTTGTTAAAAGAATAAATTCAAATCAGTTTGTTAATTATAAAAAACAGACATGTAAATGTAAATTCCAAAGTAGGAAGACATTCTTATCAATACTTTGCTTTATTTATGCAACATTGTATTTTGAGCTGAAGACTTGGATTGAGGACTAGAAATTTCATAAGAAATGATAGGAGGTCCAAATATCTCAAACTGTTGGTGCCTTAGAAGTGTAAAATAAGATTCTAGTAGCTTGCTTGTTTTTGCTATTAGGTGTCTGTCTCAGTTATGTATTCCTTTTATTCATATCTATGAATCTAAGTTCTAACTATTTAATGCGACTTTTCATAACCTCAATTGAGATTTTCTTAACTTATAAAAGAAGTTTAAGTCCAGTGTACATTGACAATATAAATTCTAAATCCATAACAACTTTTTCAGATGGTCAATTATTGTACTCAATAATATCGTTTAATAATCAAATATGGGGGAATATATCAGTTTTGTCACCGAAAAAGAATTTAATTTTACAAATTAAACTCATGAAAGGTTCAAATAAACCTTCGATAAGCAAGTTTATTTCTTTGCACTCATTGTTCAAAGCGATGCATAAGTCCTTATTGTGTTTTTATCCTAATCCCCTTTTGTGAAATGGACAAGTAATTTGAATTGTACTGAGTTTCACAGTTTTGCCTATCGTATGAATAATACTGGATTAAGCCGTGAATAATTGCTTGTTTGTGTGAGACTATATTAAAGGATATTTGTCTCATTACAAAGCATTATGGTATAGGGTGTAGCTCCGCAGGGATATCTGTTTAACGAACAGATCCAAATGAACATGCCACTGTGATCTGGGGCCGAGGAACTTAATACAGGGGGATCAGTGTCAAATAGATTAAAATCTCAAATTGTAACTAAATTCTTTCTTTTCATGATAGTAAAGGCCTTGCTAATGAACCTACTCACTCTATTATTTGGTATTGTTAATTTCAATTGGATGAAATACAGAATCTTTAAATTTTTTAATTGTGGCTATTATCAAAAAAAAGTTGTGTCTAGTAATTTAAATTTCAAATGAAGATGTCTGTATACATTTAATTGGAATTTTTAATGATTTTCTTTTCAAGGGAAAGGAACAAAGTTAAGGTTTTTACTAATCTGAACAAGCCCTGCCAGTTTACAAATGTTTAGCCATGTCAAATTTTATTTCTTATAAATATTTAAAAATGTGTTAAGGTATTTAAATTTCTGAAAAATGCGAGTATGACCAAAAAAAAGTATTATGCATAAAATAAGTATTTAATAAAGTTAGATAAAAAGGGCACTGTAATTTAGATCATTGGTAAATTAAGGAAAATTTTTACTGCATATCTTTAATCTTCAGTTTTACATGTTATATGCTATATCTAATCTGACAGTCTGAAATCACAAAGATTTACAGCAGAAGATAGCAGTTCTGTCCTTGGAGACAATCTTAGTTTGTCTCCTAGTTATATATTCAGCCAGCAGACAATTAGATTACAAGTCACTGAATATTGAGTCATATTTAATATTCAGGTGTATTTGTAGATAATGGATGGAAAATATCGATTCTTGTGAAAAATAAAGGAAAAATTGTCATTTTGATGTATTGGGCATTATATAATTATATTGTATTAGGGAAAACTGATGGTTGTTGAGAATCACATTGTGCTTCAATCTTTCATTCTATTGCTTTTGATATGGCGACAATGGGTTGAGTAATTGGCCTTTTGATGGGATATCAGTTCCTCAATTTATTTTGAAATGAAATATAGAAATTCTTATATATAGCAAATTAGCCATGTATCTTTACGAATGCTACATCTAAATATTATTAATTTAAAAATTAGCCAATCAGGTGTTATTCAACTTTACTTGGACACATTTAGTTACAATTGTATGTGTTTAAGGTGTTAATAAAGTAATTTATATATGTTGATATGCATTCCTACAAAACTGAATAGAAAAGTTCATGAGAAAAAAGTACATGCCATTGATGTTTTCACTCTTTTTACTTGCCCTTAATAAATCAGATCAGAATAAATTTTTAAAAGGACTGCACTCAAATTGATATTTTCTTCAGTTTATTGACACGTCTTATTTATGCTGTAATCAAGTTTTGAGAGTGCTATAATATTTGAGGGGGAAAAAAAGCACAGAAATTATGAACAACCAGACTGTGAAAAAAGGTGGATGTTCATTGTATTTTTCTTAAGAAACTCCAAATTAACGTGTCTTTATTTTATTTGTAGAGACCTCAATCTGTAGCAGACATAAGCCATGATGAGAGCCGAGACAAAATTGGGGGATATTCAAGAGCTATTTCTCCAAACAGTGATGGAGACAATCAGAACTTACACGACTTGCTTCCATCAGATTACACCAGCAGTTTGCTCAATCACATGACAAACCATGGACCAATCAGCATTCAGAGGTAAAAACTTTTTTCAAAAAATCTGTAATTTCTAAGGAATAAATATAACAGCTCTTAAAGACCCTTCAGATTTAATGTCGAAAGATGTTAGTATCAATCTTGGTAAAACTTTTAAGGGCAGTGGTACTCATTTCTTTTAATCTTTTAAAGCAATTTTTTTAAATTAAAGATAAACTTTTTTTTAAATAAGTTAAATTGGTTTAAATCAGTTACACCTTGACTTTCAGTATGTATCTCGGTTTAAAACTAGTTGCACTTTCAATATTTTAAATTGTAGTATTTTACGAAAGAATTTATTGAAAAGAAAACCAAATAACTATTATTTTCAAATGCCCTCAGATTAACCTTACTACCTTTGGATCACAATACTTTCTAACAGATCAATTTTTCCATGAAATGAATTTTTTGGGCGGAAAAATACATGATAATGCGCTATCAGGGGCAATCTTCCGATCTAAATTTCTTTTGAGATGTGAATTTACCTATATATTTTGGATAAAAGGAAGATTATTTTGTTGGGATTTATATTAAATTTTTAGACATATATCATGTGAAGGCATTTATTTAGAAATTTTGTGATCAAATGAATATGCAGAGTATCCATTGTACTCAGAGACTCGGAGACTAGATATTAAATTTCCATCTCTATATTGGAGAAATTAGTTACGATACATTGAAGCATGAAAATAGGTATTGTCAGTAGGGGTCATATCAATTTTAGGTCACACTTTCTACATGTTGTTCTTTTTAAAAACTTGAGCTAAAAAAAGTCTGCAAAAATGTTTTGAAATAAATGAAATTTTTGGTATTGTCAATGCTTTAAAAAGAAAACACAAAAAATACTGATTATCTTAAATTTTGTCAAACAATGTTACCTAGAATAACTTCTAATTCATTCAATTTTTTTTTTAATTTTGTCTGTGCAAGAAAAATTGCGGGAGCTTTAGGCAAAGATTTGATAGAAAAATTTATAATAATGACCTGATTTTATAAGGTCAGTGAAAAGTTATATTTACCAGTATGATGCTTGATTTACCAATTCAATATACAATATTATTATTTTAAGATTAAATTATCCAAGTTTAAGCAGGTGTGAGCAAAATGAGTTTTTCTTTCAAAAAGAAATAAAGCCTTCATTTGGAAACTGTTACAGGTTTTATGTAACTAAAATCCATTTGAAAATGTATCAACAAAGACAAACAAGACCCATAATAAAGATTTAAATTTGATTCAGAAACAAAAGATCTTCATGAATTAATTTCATGCCGTGTGATTTTGTTAAGTGGCATATACGGGCATGAATAAACAGTTTTACACTTGTCTGAGAGGTAAAGAAATTGGATTGTTTGATTTTGGAAACAACTTTAAATAATTTTTGAACTGGAAAAACGGATAAATGTTGATTGTTTGAAATCATTGCCAATTAAAACAGCACACAATCACAAGTTTGGGATTATCAGTACTAATCAAAGCTTTGATCAAACTGTTTATGAAAGATTGTAGAACAGAGTTATGGACGGTCACTTCCTAGAACCAAAAAGATTTTTTATCTGTGAAAATATTTTGGATTTAACTTTATAAATAGTTAACAAAAGGGCTATGTTTACAATGATACTATATGGTGTGGAAAAATTGATAAATCTTATTTATAGGGAAGATAATATCGAAAGTAGTGGTCTAAATGAAAGAAAATTGAATATTAGTGGAATATAAAAAGTCTAATATCCATTAAACGGGTGAGAAATTTGACAGGGTGAAAAATATTTTCAGTCATATCTCAAAGTTTTCACTATTAATTGTGAATAAATTGATGTAAATCTGGAGTGAATTTATTCTTAGGCACAACATATATTATACATTTTGTCATAAATTACACATTAATAATTTTATGTGGTCAGTTTTATAAAAATTAATTCATATCTTCATGCAACATCAACAAATAAAATATTTATGGATTTTTCATAACCAGCAGCTCATGTCACTGTTTTCATGAAAATGAAATGGTCATTTGTCCAAAAATCCTGAAATACTTTATAAAAAAAACTACTGGTAAAGGTTATTGTAAAAAAAAGTCTTTCATATGTAGTAAAAATTTAACCAGTTCAAAGAAAGTGAGCATTTGCATAACTTTTGGGTCAATAATTACAATTGCTATATTTTTTACTGTACAATATACATAAAAAAAGTTTAAGATTTCTTTGCCAATTTGTCAAACAAGTGTAAAAGTTTTGTGAATATCAGGTTGTCAGCTAGTTTATACTAATGTTTCTTTTCTATTTCAGCATCCAGTCAGGAGACCTGGAGATAACCATAGTGACACATCAGGGGAACAATTCCTAGTGATAGTGGGCGGGGGAGCCTAGATGATGACCATCATAATATGTCCAAATCACACCAATCAGGTAAATATAGAAGTGGTTTTAAAAGAAAGGTTTTTTTTATTAAAATTAACAGTGTTTGAATTTGTAATAAATGCCCAAAAGAATGTGTCAAAGGTTGTGACAAAATGGTCTCGTTTAGACTTGAGCAATCAAGCTCATGAGATGTCAGTGTTAATCTGTTTTTATCTACTTATGACATGTTTGATTTGAAATTAAGTTTTAATAAAAAAAAAAGAAAAAGAAGAAAAGTTAGATAAAGTTAAAAGGGAACACAAAGCAAGTGAAAATAAGATTTTTTTTAAATCTTCATTATTTGATTTATGTTTAAGAGCAAATTTGTCATTTAGACTAGTGTTTTAATCTACTGGCTTATAAATGTTTATAATGTATTTTCTTTATTTCCAGAAGACTTCTAGAAAATATTTACTACACCCAACAGGTCAGCAAGGCAGAAGAGGGACTCCACCTCACAAACAAAATATATCAAATCCATCTCATATTCCATATACTGTAAATAAACTGGGGCCATCAACCCCACATAAACAGACAAACATCAGTAGTCCAAGAGATCCACCAAATCATCCATTTTATGAAAACATTAATCCACATCATCAAAATCGTCATATTCCATACACAGGGAGAGATCACATTTCATACGGACATTTCCAGAAAGGATTGCATCAGCGACCATATTTAGATGAGACAATGGACAGTGTAAACACAGGTTATGATGACGATGATAATACAACCACTCTGGAAGTTACACAATTGACGCTGACGATTTTCCTACGGAAGTGAAGTTTGATAAAATCCAAGATGTGATTGTTTAATCGATGATTTTGATTGGACAATGTGGTGCTCCTCTAGTCATTTTTATACTCATTTCGCAAATTGATTTAACTGTTCAAAAATGATTTTAAAAAGTGCTGTTATTTTATATATATAAACTCTTTAAGTATTATATATTAATTGCTATGAAGTTATTTCATATATATTTTTGTTATGTATATCAAGTTATCATTTATTGAATAAATAGTAAATGTATTTGGCTTAAAACTTGAGCTTCTCTAAGAAAGCTCCTTATGTCTTGAAAATAGAACATGAAAGATTTGTTTGAAATTTAGACCTAACAATTGGTGTTTTTTTCAATCAATCTTAATGAAAAGTACAAAAGATGACTATTTATTGTTGTTAACTCTAGAAATAAATGTTCCTGTGTGTGTTTGTTGGCATGTCTGAAGATCATTGCAGCCAAGAAACATTGCTAACCATTTTGTTTCAATATTCA
>CM034361.1:28013907-28161746 GCA_019925275.1 Mytilus edulis | reverse complement strand
TATGAATTTTTGTCATCAACAGCAGACATAAAGATTTCCTGTAATGGTATTTGTCTACAATGGTCAGCACACATTTATATTTCTATTTACAGAAAAGAAAATATTTGCTGTTATGAAAAGGTCAACAAATGAATATACTTTTTCAGTGTACCTCCGAAAATATGCTACTTTAATATCATAAAACTGTAATTTTTAATCATAATGTATTTAGATTGATTTCCGAGATGATACATTATACTCTTTCCCCTAAACACGGAAATACATCACAATGATTCTGTAATAATATTTGTAATATATATAAATAAGTTTTATGTTTTGAAATCAAACATTTGTCAAAACTGACATAATTTAGTATAATAAATTACTATAAGTTCATGAATATACAACATAATTATAATACTATTGCTAATTAGAATTCTTGTTCAATTTTTTTTGGACTAATCATTAGTAATTTTATGAGAAGTGTCAAAAAATAAATGTGATAATGATAGATCATTGTTTACTGGAACGTAAGTAATCATCTTTTAAAAAAGAACAATAAGAAATTTATTTAAGAAAGTGTCGACACAAGATCGAGAGTAGTTTATCCTACTTAAGCTTTGGGATTATTACTTATAATTTCTTTAATCTGCTTACCTGATATATATTCAATAGATTTCTTATACATTTATGTAATTTATCCCTCATATAACAGTAGTCTGCCGATTAAACAAAAAGCTGTGATTTAAAACCTGTTGAAATCGAGGAACTGCTTGATTTAAGCTTCTTGTTTGTGTTAAGAAACTGATCCCGTCATTTAGCCGATTTAAACGTAACAATTGGAAATTGGTGACATGAATGTATTGTGTGTGGTTGGTCAATCAAGAAAAAAAACTGTAGGCCGCCATCTTCTTAAAGGAAAGTTATAGAAGATTGAAGAGATTAAAAAGACCAATTCTGAGAGCTGATCAAGTGTTTTGATCAACACAAATATAAACACTTGTTATGAAATGAAAGTAAATACAAAATCATGCTGGGATGATATAACAGGGAGATTTATTCTTTTTGAAACTGCTGGCAACAATAATGCTAAATTTTCTGAATTTCAGTCTTTACTTTTAGTTGAATAAAAATTTACTGTGGATTCATTATTGTTTGTTGGATACCAATTTTCATGGATTTAGTGGTTGATCTGAAACCTGGGGGGGAGGGTCCACTTCCTATATACAAGGTGATAGGATGTGCCGCTGGAATAGGACATCTTTTCAAGCTTAAAAATATTTGAATAGGTCAGGAAAAGTATCAGAAAAATATGATAAGTTCAATAAAGTTCCCGTAACTTTGTCTGTCATCTTTCTTGGTGTTCCCGTCTATTTTTTATTGTTATCAAATGAAAGTAAATACAAATATCATGCTGGGATGATATAACATGGATATTTATTCTTTTTGAAACTGTTGGCAACAGTAATGCTATTTTTTTTTAAATTTCAGTCTTTACTTCTAGGTGAAGAATGTGCTTTATAAAAAATGTACCACACTAACAATTATTAACTTCAAGAGGGTGGGTTTGGGGTGTTATAGTTTTTTTTCTATATATTTTGATAAAAAAAAAAGATATAGTGATCAAGCAGATGACAACAAAAAAGTCTGAATCCAGATTTTCCCAAATTCCTTATAGTGTTAATTAAAAAAAAAAATGTTTGATTGACAGCGTTGAAAAACACAAAAAATGTTCGAAATTTGTTCTAAAAAACTATTCTGACAAAAAACCATAACTGAAGTTAAATGGTTGCTCCCTAAATTATATGATGTATACTTACTGTGTTATTGACATCACCATTTTGTCTTCTCTGCTTGGCTAGATGTAGTTTGACCTACAATTAAAATTGACATATCATTGAGTAATAGATATTTAATGACACAAATGTTGGTAATTAACAGTAATTCTTTATAAAACAATAAATTGCTCAAAATTCAATGTTTAACATAGAGTATTATAAAACCTTGAAAACCCGAATATATTCAATCATTGCATTTTTTTTCCACCTTTAATTTCAGAATCACTTTTATTGGATACTTTTTTTTTTAATACCTACATCATTCTTTAATACCATAAGTGCATCATTTCTCCTATTTATGGTAAGCCTTACTATAATAACCCTGTTGCATGGTCTGTAATCATTTTCATTGTGGCCTAAAATAATTCTTGTTGGATTTTTTGTCTTTTTTCTTGAACCAACTTCTTTTGCCCTATATGACTGACTAGAAAAGTGAATTAATTGAAAGAATCTGTGTATTTCATGACTTTAAAATATAGGTTTGCAATGAATGTCTTTGGTAGGTTGATCATATTGATTATTTGTGCTTTGTCCAGTCATAACTGTTTTTTTTTCTGCTTGGGGAAAACAGAACATTTTGTTTCTGTGAAATACTTTGTATAATTTGTAAAATGTATAAAACAAGTACTGCTGTTCAACTCTTTAGTTTTTACATAACATTAATTTTAATCAACATGGACTTTATTTTGTTGACATTTGTAACTTTTCTTTTGTTGAGTGGCATTCCTAATTTCAGTCAAGTGCAAAAATGCATGATTGTAGAATGTGTATGACATAGCTCTTGTTTGTTTAGGTGACTTCATACATATTTTTACTGTTCTGCATGTATAGGTAACTGTTTGTATTGCTTTGGCTGCTTTAACTATATTTTCTGAATATTTAACCATTTCTTGATTTTATGTATCTTTTTTTTCTTTGTCCCAACATTTCTATTTTCTGTTTTAGGAAGTATTGTAAAAGAACTGTCATACTGTAAAGGTTTACAGGCCTTGGTATAGTTTTAATGACAATTAAAAAAGAAATCAAAGAAAAACCTGAGGCTCTAAAGAGCCTATGTTGCTCACACTTAGTATATGTTCATATTCATTTCTACAAGTTAGAAAACTCCACCTTATTCACAACACACCTTCAATTAGTATTTGGAATTCATAATATACCTGAAACCTAGTGTTTGCAAAATACTGACAAAGGGGGTCTCATTGGTGGCAGGGTTCTGATCCCTGATCCTGCTTATTTTTTTGTCAGATTCCCATATCCCACCTATCATTGTAAAGATAATGCTGGTAATTTTACACTTAGTAATTGGACTATAACGTGGAATGATTACAAAAATTGGCCAATCCAGTATCATTCTTAAACCTAAATCATACACTGAAATTCCACTGAAGGCTTCAATTGTTTTTTCCTTAACCTTGTTTACCTTCTATTTATCCTACTTAGTACAATACAGAGATCCTGGCTACAGAGGATATAGAGGTATAATTTGTAACATGAACTTTTTATTTGCTATCTTTAACAAAGTATGGGTGTTGGAGTCAATATCAACAACATGAACCTAATACGGTATATGCTTCATTCTGCCAAGTATCAGACTCCATTTGACATTTTTAAAAGCTAGAGATTCCATTCTTTCACACGACACAGCTAGATTGAGCGGAGCAATTAGACAATTCACTAACAGTAGTTCTTAAGATACAGAGTG
The DNA here is from genome assembly GCA_019925275.1 of Mytilus edulis. NCBI lineage: Eukaryota > Metazoa > Mollusca > Bivalvia > Mytilida > Mytilidae > Mytilus > Mytilus edulis. The sequence continues at coordinate 28,158,227 of CM034361.1, read as the reverse complement.
GAAACTACATTGTATATTTGAATGTGAACATTAGAATCTGTAAAATTAAAATAAATTTGTGACCTTGAACTTCAACTAAAGGTTCTGATCTTGTTTGAATATAGTGGTGGTGGTGAAAGTTCATGATATAGACAAGACTAATTGATAATTATGAATTTAAGTCCGCAATTTTGAACTAATTTGTTTCCTTGACCTTTAAATACTGACAACTATTAAAATATAGTTATCACCTTAGATTGCTAAGCATCAAATCATTTCATACATTTTTTGTTTAAATTTAGAAAATGGGAAAATTTAAAAATTTGTTCGACAAGCTTTTTAAAAATATATACCCCTCTTTATAAAAGAAAACATCTGTTAAAAAGTTTGAAAAATAAAAGGACTCACTGACCTCACATCTTCCTTTTTATTCATATTTAAGAACACAAAACTCTGCAAGGGGAGATAACTACAAAAAGTAAAGTTTAATTTGCAACTGGTGTCTATTGGTCATGGAAATTAATTTATACAATTAAGTATTTCAACATGTTACTTTCTTATAATAAGTACATTTCTATAATGAATACATACTCAAGGACGTCAAAGTTCAAATCCCAGCGTGAAATGAACTGTCAGATTTAAAACTCACAATACAATGCAATTATTACATATAAATTTATTCTATGGAGAATAAAATAATATTTGGGAATATAATAAAAATATTGAATGACATTAAAAATAACAAATAATTCAATAATTAAAATATATAATTGAAATTTTAATAACATTTACCTACCAAGTGAGCAATTTATAATCCCCCATATTGTTTTGATATTGATATTAAATAAGAAAATCGTGCTAAAATAAGACTTTATCTGGATATTTACCAAAATATTATTAAAATGTTCAATGGCCAAGTTTTTAATTCAGATTTAGGAAATGAAATCAAAAGGATAATTCCTACAGCTATTGTGTAGACTGTTCAATGTTATAACAGTTCAGATTTATAAAAAAAGGCCACAGTACGTCTTTTGTTTTCATGTGCAGTTTTAAACTAAAATGAACTGTGCTGATAAACTTATTATAAGTTTTAAGTTTAAATGAACTTTTTCTTTATAGGTTTGTGGTCAGATCTTTTGTTTTACATAAGGGATAAGCTATACCAATGTAAGACATTAAATTACAAGTGGATTTGCCAAATGTGCAGGATTACATGAAGTCATCGAAAATGTGGTTGATATTCCAAAGAAGTGCATATGCTTAGCTACTTGACATTGGGTTCAGTGATTAGGTCAAGGATAGGCAAGTGAAGAAGTCAAAAGTGGAAACACTACATCTTTTTAAACTAATGAAAAAAACGAAACAGAATCCATTAAACTATTTTAACCTTGAACACCATGTGACCATCAGACTAAGAAATTTTCCTTAAATGTACTCATATTATAATAGACCTTAAGATAAGAAAATTTAAATATTGTCATCCAAGAAACATCCAATGATTTAGAAAGACCAGATACCACTTGCTATCATAAAAGAGGGTGGAAGTATTTTATAAGGCCCTTTTCAAGAAGGCAGACCATTCTTTTAAAGAAAGGAGACAGGACTTTTTCCAAGTCCAGTTGAGTGACCTACAGGCAGGATCCTGTTTAAGAATACTATCAGTTGTGGAAATTTAAAACAATTAAAATTAAAGATGTAATATAAGAGAACTTACTGAGGATACATTTGTAACTATAAATTTATTCTACAAAAATTAATTTACTTTTCAAAGGAACTGTCCAGGAAACTATATCATACGAGTTCATCACTTCCAGACAAGCACCTTCCGTATCCATGTCAACCCTTCAGAATGAATGATGTTTCTGCATGTCAAAAGATATTTATCATTAAGTCTCATATTAAACTATAATCAATGCTATCAACCTGAGATTCAGTTTTTCTGGAAGTTTAGTGTCCACAAGCATAGCTGAAGTATGAGGGAAAATATCATTTTTCTATCCATAACTTTCAACAATAATCGAAAGTAATATTACATATTCAAGCATTTACAGTGGCAGATCAAGACATTTTCATAAAGGGGGTGGGGTCTCTGAGGGTGGGGTCCACACCAGTCATTCCCTATATAATCAACCAAATTTTTCCCACACAAGCAGGTGGGGCCATAATCTTTCAACCAGTTTAATTGAAGTTTAAAGCTGGCATGTCAGTAATTGCTAGCAGTTCTTTGTAAATTTATGTATCATTGTCATTTTACTTACCTATTCTGACTTTGGACTCAGACTTCCATTTAAATGAATTTTACCATGCTTATTGCTGTGAGTTTGTTTTTTCCAAATTGACTAGGGCTAGATATTTAGGGGGAGTGTTGAGATCTCACAAAACATGTTTAACCTGTACATTCTTGCACCTGTCCCAAGCCAGGAGACTGGCATTTGTAAGTCTTGTATCTTAAATTTTAGTTCATTTATATGTAGTTTTAGTATGACGTTCATTTTCACTAAACTAGTACATACTTTTGTTTTGGGGGTCACCTGAACTAGTCTACGGTGCATGAATTTCTCTCTGTGTTGAAACCCCATTGGTGGAGTGGGGAGCCTTAATGTGCAACATAAGTAAAAATGCAATGCAGCATTAATTCCTTCAAACTAACAGAAAAGCAATAGCATCATTTAAAAAAAAAAAGCAAGAGACTGGATGTCAAGAGCCTAAATCACTCTCCTGTAATGTTTTGCTTAAATCTTTCACCAATGATTATTTTTGCTATACAATATATATTAATGAGTGGCTTAAAAATGTCATTTAAACTCTCTTTGTATCCATCATATTTTCTTCAAAAGCAAAAAATATGCATTTTGGCTATGATGTACAAGGAAATAAAATGCAAAACTTAAACTAGATACTCTGAAACTTATAGAGACAAAGTTTGGCTGAAATCGATTCATTAGTTTCAAAGGAGAAGATTTTTTAAAGTAAGCAAACTAGATAACAAATTGAGAAAAATTGTCTTTTAAGGGCAATAACTCCTTTAGAGGTCAATTGACAATTTTGGTCTCGAAAAAATATTTGTTGTTCTTACTTTGCTGAATTTTTTTGCTGTTTACAGTTTTATCTTTATCTATAATGATGTTCAAGATGGTTATAGAAAACGGCAAAATTTCATTAAAACTACCAATTTAGTTGCAGCAACCAAACAATGAGTTGTTAGATTAATTTGAATAATCCATGAACAGTTTTTCTTCAAGGACCACCATCCCAAAAAAAGATTGTGAGAACTGTGGTTTAGCCTAGAAATAGAGACGGAATATTATTCAATGTATATAACATCTTTTGTTTTATATTATAAGAGTATTAAACCCATTTATATTGCAGAAAAACATAGCATTAGATTCGGAAAATAATCTTACAGATTCACAGTTATTGCTATAAGCCTAATGTTGCATGACAGAACACATTGTAGTTTTAATCAAATTTCCATTTTTTTCGCTTTTATCTTATAAATGATCGTGACCTCACAGAAACTGTCAGTCATAATGTAAATTTCTTCTAATTACCATAGAACATATTATATTTCAATAAATTTCACAAAGGATAGTGAATTAGCAGAAATATGAGTAAATGAAAAAGAAAATTTCAATTCCATTTTATACTGAATATTTTCATTATGGTTTGCTTAAAACAGCTTTCACCTCATGGTGTGTCACTAATGTCCGCACGAAATACAGTATGCCTTCGGACTATGTAGACCAACTGATCTTTATCTTAATTAATAGCTCACTAAAGAGAAATCATATTTCGATAATTACACAAATTATCATTTCAATTAATGGCTTTTTTCTTTTGTAGCTTAAAGGTATTTAATGATTTTCTGCCATATATATAAACCGACCACAGAATTACCAACAGTACATCAATGTCATTGATACAGGGTGAATTGGTGCTATACTGGAAAAAGTAAACAACGTTTGGACAAAAAATCTAAATTGATCCAAAGACAACTGGACAAATGATAAAGCACCGAAGAGATTTTAAATATTAACTTGGTCATTTTTTTTGTGTATTTATTTAATATAAAGCCCTTGAGGCCAAGCATATTTGTTAATTTGGAGAGAGAGATTAAATTAGATCAAGGGCAAACACAATTGATGAAAAAGTAAACATTTAAGTTATCATTCTTCTTTAAAAAAAGCTATCAGAACATGCTGCAAGAAGACATAGTGTGACCAAAATCAGCTGATAGCTTCAAATCAACTTTTCATCACCGTTATAGGTGTTCTTCCACCATTCCAATTAAAGTCAGACTTTGTATCTTTGATGTACAGATACAACTAGTTATTGAGGATTGTTTATATCATATGGCCCATAAAATTCTTTCTGGCACACATCCAAGATTTGGACTAGGGGTGCAAGTAACTAATTTCTAAAAAGGAAGATAATTTTAATATGATTTTAAGAAATTAGGTGGCTTTAGCCTTGAAGGCAGGAAAGATGAACACAAACCTAATCTGTCAAAAATGATGTTTAGAATCCCCATTTACTGTGGATTCGTAACTATTCCTTGGGTACCAATTTGTTGATTTAAGTTATCAATGAAATTAAATTTTGAAAGACTTTAAAGTCATATGGGTTTTACTTTGTACACATAGTTTGGCAAAACCAAGACATCTATTGATACAATACAAAAATATAATTCTTCTCAATCCATGAAAAACTGTATGCATGATAATAAATGGGACGTCTAAACACTGCTAAGGACTCCTTAGTGCACTAAGGACTATACAATGCCACTGAGGACTAGAAGGACTACTGTTATACGTGTTATTTTTACATATTATGTAAGAGATTGATATTTAATGCATAAATTTCAAATTTTATAGAAAAATAATCATAAATAAAAAAGTTATTCAACATTTTCTAGGCACGTGCCCATTTTTCTTTGATATACCGAAAATCAATGAACCGATTGACACGTGCCAAATAATATAACAAAGTTCTGATTAAACAATCATATTCTTTAATTTAAGTAATTAACAATTGTATCAAAAGATTAATACTTGATTATCATAATAAAATGTGTTGTTTTTATTTAAAATGATTAAAAGGACAAATAATTTTGCTTTTGTTTCATTTATTTCCCGACAAAGTTATTTGCCATAGGTTTTATCTTTGATGTGCGCCAACTAATAAGTAAGAGTGTGGTCAGCTTGGTAAAATGTTTATGTAAGAGACATGAAGACAAAATGAATATATATTTATAACTTTTTTTGTTTTTATTTTAATTCCGACAAAGATGCGTGTATATACAAATGGCTTCACTAAAACATGAGTAAATCCTGAAAAAAAACAACTATAAATCATGATTTTTATTTTTCCACTTTCTATTACTGCTTTATACGTTCTAGTACGAATAACGATTGAATTGGGGAAAAAATCATGTGGCGTCCTTGGGTTTATCAAAACCACTAGTTTTCAACCAGTTTGATATCAGTTTACAAAGGCTTCATTTGATTTTGCCATGTGATTATGGACTTTCCGAATTGATTTTCCTCTGAGTTCAGTATTTTTGTGATTTTACTTTTTTCATACAGTACTTATTTATTTGAAATTGTTTTACATTTTTTTTTCTAAAAGTAAAAGAAGTTCAAAATAATCATTTAACGAATATTGTCAGATTAGGTTTTATTTCAAATATATAAATATGAAAGAGTAACTAACTTTTTGTCTACAAAAACAATAAAGTTGTGCGCAAGGAAACTGGTGATCATCCAATTTTCATCGGCCCATTGTTAAATACATTGGAAGGATCATTTCTATCCTATCATACTTTCCTGTCACACATTAAAGCACGCTTGCAAGAAACAATTAAAAGTATAGAGATACGTGTTGGTAGTGACGACGAAGGTGGTCTGACTAAAGCATTAGATAGCGTCTTTCCAAACGCAACAAGACTTTTATGTACAAAACACATTAAAGATAATGTATCCGACCACCTGAAAAATAAAATTGGTTCAAACGACAAAAAACGCTACGAAGTATTAAATTCAATTTTCGGTGCTACTGGTCTTATCACAGCCCAAGATCATGATGAGTTCAACGAAAAAGCAGCAAACATATCTGTCTCTTACCCAAATTTCGACACGTACTTTCAAAAACTTAAAGAGCGATTGTACGAATATGTATTAAAACCACGTAATCAGCTTCAGCATGTTGATTTATGGACAAATATCAATTGTGAATCAATAAATCATGTGTTCAAAACGGTGATTAACTGGAAACCAAAAAGCATACCAGAACTTGTTAAAATTCTCCACGAACTAGTCAAGCTGGAGTTTGCCGACTTAAGACGAGCACTGCACAGCCAAGGCAATTACCTGCTGTTTGGATACTATAAGCGCCACCAATTATTGTATGAATGCTGGCTTACAAAATCAGCTGACCAAAAATATCGTCTTTTTCATAAACTTATGAAAGACAGTGACAAGTCAAGATTGACTGCAGAAAAAGAAAAAAACTGTGACAAGTACTATGTATGACTTTACTATGCCGTTACCCCCAAAGACTTGCCAAGAAACCATGCCAGACAAAAAGACCTAGGGTTGCCCGAACACAGCCGCGATTTTGAACATTTAAATGTCTTATATTCAGTGAAATGTAATGTAAATATCTGTATAATATATGTATATATATATATATAAATGTGAATTAAAATATTTAAAAGAAATATATATATTCTGTCATTTATTAATATGAACATCAAATTAAACAACCTTCATTAGATATAATATGTTGTTCTGGAGACAAATTTATTATTTACACAAAATAATTACAAAATACACTTGAGAAAAAATACTTCTTCATTCTGAAAAAAAAAAACCCACATTAATAGTATTTCAACAACATTTCATTTATTAGTATTCAACTTTACCAATCTTGTCCATTAAACACAACAAATAGCATGATTCCCGTGTAATCAGTTATGTAATTTGACACGTGTCAAACGGTTCATCGATTTTCGGCACATCAAAGAAATACGGGCACTTGTCTAAATAATGTTGAATATCTTATTTATCTATGATTATTTTTCTTCAAAAATTGAAATTTATCCATTAAATATCATTCTCTACCATAATATGAAAAGAAATTACATGTAACAGCACCCCATCTAGTCCTTAGTGGCATGTTATAAGTCCTTAGTGCACTAAGGCCTCCTTAGCAGTGTTTAGACGCACTCGATAATAAATGAAGCCATAGAATTGTGAACTCTTGAATAGAAATAATGTCTTTTGGCTTAATTTTCTTCATAAGGAAAGACCTAAAGCATTTTATTATTTTTAACAAAACTTTATACACTTAAACAAATTATAAAAACAATGATTTTATATGACATTTGACATTTATTTGTCTTGTCTGTCGGAAGGACACAAGGTAAGCATTAAGTGGCACCCTCAGTGGCACCAGCCTAAAAACCCATGGACCACCTTCAATTACCATACTTTGATTTAATTGAAACTGACATCAGTAAAAAATAACAAAACAAGTATTTAAGTATCTAATCTTTTATCTTCTATAGTAAATTAAAACTGAAAGTATAGGCAAGCATTATTAGACCAGGTAAAAATCCATATATCACTATATCTATACTATAATCTACAGTAATACAACACTTCAAAGGTTTTATTGTATAAAACATTATAAACATTGTCAGTTTTATCTCCTGGCATCAGTTATGATGTATACACTTTCAATATGAGGATAAAGTTAGGATCCTGTAGTAATCGGTCTCAATTTTTTTTTCGAGGTAAAGCCGTGTAGTAGACCACTGGCTAGGATTTCTCAATACAAATGAAGATCAGACTTAAGTCCTGTTTTTTTTTTTTAAATGTTTACTACCTGATATGGTGATATAATTGAGAGAAATTTAAGACAAGTCTGCCTAATTTTCAAATCAATTGAAGATGTGTTTCTCTTTAAGTAACTGCAGACAGTATAATAACTTTGTATTGTGATAAATCCCTATCATGGGCTGATCTTATCAATATCTTCAAGTAATTATGAAATTTATCTGCAGAGGTCAAAACTCTAGAATTAGTTTTATTTATGAATTATGCTATTCTGATGTTATGATGACTTAAAAGTGGCGGATCCAGCAGGGTTTATTCTGGGTTTTTAAAAAAGGCTGCATCCCCCCAATTAATAATGTAGCAGTATTTGATAAAAGCAACCAAAGAAAACCTATAACATGTACTATCTTGTGACATATTCTGATGATACACACAGTCATACTTCTTATTTCATACCCATTTTTCTGTTATCATCTCATATTTTGTAAGAATTTCTAGACACTTCAAAGTGGAGTTGGATTTTTTGTTATACTTTATTTTTTCAGTGCACTGCCCTCAAAGGAATTACAAAAACACATTGATCTAAGTACATCCACTTCTTACTGAGATTAATTGTATATCATGGTAAGAACTATTCTGATATTTATTTCCATCAACAAAATACTTATTGCTTACTAGGACAAGTGGTACTTATATGACAACTTCACAAAAATGCACTTGTGTGTTTTTTTCCTGGTCTAATATGACCTGTTCTCATGCATGTTTGGCCACTTTGGAATGCTACGAAGTATGTTATGGGTAAAATATCTTCTAAAACCAGACAAAAGAAAAACAATCTTTCTCAAATTACATGAAAACTTTTCTTGGTTTGGCTCAAGTTTTCCCACTAACAAAATAACACTTGTGTTGTCGTATAAGTGTGAGAAGAAAAGTATAAACCAAAATAACATGTACCCTTGTACCCTTCAGTGACCCCAGTGTAGAATATTGTCATAGTAAAAGTCTTTCAGGGCAAAAACAAAAGTTCATTATAAAAAGTTTATTACAACAAGGCCATTTGCACTTTACAAAACTGTAACAGATAAGGTCAGATAAATGCAAATAGGTTAGAATCGGGGAAAACCCTGCCAAAAATAACGATAAAATAAACATAACAAATGTTCATGTTTCTCAGAGACCGGCAAATATTGACGTTTCTTTAAAACAATAGTTTGCAACAATTTCACAGGTGTGCAGCTTTGAAAAACGGTAAACTGTGAAACATTTGATTTGTTTAAAGGAAAATGTCATAACACTTTAATGGGTTTGTGCATCTAAAAAGAATACTTTAAGATAAACATCGAGGTTTTGATGAAACGTAACACTGCCCGGGTCTTATCAGCAGGCATGTCACAAATACATGTGATCAACCTCATTGAAAAAGATGAAAAAAATATTTTAAAATGAATTCAATACAAAAAGCAATTTTAAAAAGATACTATCCTATATTATTCAGGCTAGGGTCTTTAGCTGTTCATCATGAGGTAACTTGATACATCTATTGACGGGAGTCATCTTGACTATTTGAGGCTATAATGATGGGTTTGTATACCACAATGCACTCTAATGAACGACTCACTCTATTATTATTATTATTAGATATATACGGTTTCATATCCGATTGGGGTAAATTGAAAATTTCGGCACTAATGTTAATCTCTGATGACTAAATTGATTGGTAGTCAACAGGTTATTCAAAGCCTCTCAGCGATAAATGAAAAAGATAAGTGCCAAGCAAGAAAGATTTATTAAAATGATAAGTGTCAATCTAAGACTTTGTTCAAAGGCAATTAATGATCTCAGCAAAGTTGTATCCGAATATAGATTTATAACATACGATTAATTTTGATATCTATAATGATAGGTGTAATGCACAATTAGCTTACCTTTGTTTTTTTACGTAATTAAACACATTATCCAAAAACAAAAAGGACATACAACTTCTGCGTATTTTTTTGTGTCATCTCGATAAAATTTATTACCAATTTAAGGGCTTGATATAAATAAAGGTCATTGAATGCTTTTATTTTGAATCATGATATCAAACTGAAGCATCTATTGACAATTCAGATGTGACCAAGAACTATAGCACCAAAATGGCAAAATCTTTTCATTTGATCTGATGCCAATTTCAAATCTGATTCAGTTGATTAAGACAAAAGATTGTGGGCAGTGGGAAATATCTCTTAATCATATCCATTCATTTAATTTTAATTTGATTTAATAGTTCAGATATTTGACCCCAACCTGACACAATGTAAATTAATTTACTAACACTCCTTTTAAATTTGTTATTGTTATTTTTTTATTAGTTCTAAAATATGATTTGCAAATCTTATTAAAAACTGTTCTCACAGACCTTCAGGAAGTTTTATGATAATGGCTTATGATTCCAGTGGTTTGGAAATTATATATTTCTAAAATTAGATAGCTGGGTAATATATCACAATGCCAATAGTCCATTTGCCAATCACCAATTACTTCCCCTTGTCAATTAATGACTGTTTTTTCACTGGACAAAACAGGCTTTGGCCTAGGGATTTCTATATAGACAATTATATTCCATTACCAAAACTACCTTTTTACCTTCAAACTAATTTAGCCTCAAGGTCATACCAGTTTTTTTCCACATTCCTGGACAGAAAATCTTCATCATTTCCAAATAGCACTTTCCTCTTCTCACATTTACACTGTTTGAACATATAGTAGGTAAACTTTTTCAGGGCTTGATAATGTCTACATTTCTAATAGATTCTTTGTCTGAAAGAATGAAGTATGTAAATGTATAATGAAGCATAATTCAACAGTGTTGAAGAAAACATTTAATTGATAGGTTGATGACTGCTTTATGGCATTAGCATGAAAATAATCAAAACAGTGTCAACAAAATATAAGATGAAGTTTTGAATTTATCACAACTATAAGTGAAATAGTTCTGTAAAGTTCTTTCTATGAAATATTTTGATCTATGCATAACTTTTTCAGAATTTTATTCACATTATAAGTAATTAGATTTTTTTGTGGAGTTAATTGAAGTGAAAATGTCTCCATGCCCTTACAAATTTAACATTATTTTTTTTCAGTCTTCATACAGTTTTGTGAGTGAGTCTGCCAAGTTTACACACCAAAACTCCTTCAATATAACCTACTGATTGACTTCTGTGTCATTTGGTCTCCTTAGGCGGATCCTGGGGGCCCGGGCCCCCCCTTTCGTGGGAAAAATTTGGTTGATTATATAGGGAATCACTGAAGCATGACTGGAGTGGCCCCCCTTAGGTCAGTCAGCGGGCCCCCCCTTAGGCAAAGTTCTGGATCCGCCACTGGTCTCTTGTGAAGAGTTGTCTCATTGGCAATAATTCATATTTATAATAGCACATAAAAGTCCTAAAATCCTTTTTTCACAGGTATTCGTTGAGAAAAATCTACTGGTTCACACTATTATTTCTATATCAAAATAACAAGATTGTGTCAGTCTCTTTAAAATTTTGGTGGTAAAAACATTCCAACAACTATTTCGAGAACTCTGAAAAATCTCTTTAAAGCTCTGAAGTTTCTAATGACTTAACAAAAATGAAAATGCTAGAAATGAACCTGTAATAAAAGACTTTACTGTATTAATATATATTTATACAGTATATCATTCTAATATTGTAAGATATTACCAGATGCTAACTATGGTCAGCAAACTTAATTGTACTCCCAGGTTGAGACAAAATTGTCACCTTGGGTGATCTTGACATGATCATGTAGGAAAACAATACAAATAAACATCTTAAAGACCAGACAAAATCCATGTAACTGTCAATATCAATCTAGGTTTTTCCCTATCTGCATCCTATTATTTTGCATTTAAGTGGTTTGTGCAGTGAAGTTGAGCTGGGTAAAACTAATCTACACATGTGATGTGACAGTCCAAACGTCTGCATGTCTCCGAAGTTCTAAATCTACCGCTGTTCTTAGTGAAATTTTTTTAATCTCATCTTCAATCTCATATAATACTATGTAATAATGGCAGAAATTATTGGACATGATGGCTCCCCGGTCAAGGCTAGGATAATTGATATCTTTTTAAAGATGACCGATTTTTTTGTCATCAATCATGATCTCCATCGAGAATTGTATGAAGTTACATTAAAATTGATCCTCCTTCTCTGCAGGATGATTTAAGACATTTAAATTGACCACTGAATAAATTTCAATATCATTTTCAAGAACGAAATTAAAAGTCATTGATATGAAGCTTTGAGTCACACTTTCAAGGAAAAATGCACAAAAGTCGCAGTTGGTCAAGCACAAGTCCAAGCTTTAGAAATGAACAACAGTTCAATTAAAAAGCTAAAAACCACAAACTTTAATCAGAGTCAAAACTATCTGAAAATTTCTAGTGATCTGGACCAGCTAATCAAACACAAAATGTTCAGTCAGCCTTTACCAGAGTAAAATGTATACAACATTGAAATATTCATCAAGTTTAAAGGTCAAAAGAATATAACTTTCAACAACTACCAAATTTTTTTATAAAACAAAAACCTTTTTATTAACTACGAGAGAAAATTTGTGGACTAATATTTCTTTGTCTACAAAAAAGGAATGCTTTCTTATTCAGAATGGTTTATTCCCCCCCCCCCCCCTTTTCACTTTTAGAGCATCTTCCAACAACAATTACTTAAAACAGAATTTCTTTTTCTTGTTCAAACCTAATAAAAGAATTTTTCTTCAAAATTAAAGAATAGGAATTGCCTAAAGACAATATCAGTAATCCATATTTAAACAACATATAAAAATATGGAGTGACATAATCCCAAAATACTACATTGTCCCAGCTGCTGCCACAGCTGTGAGGAAGCATGCTTAAGTCTCGCTTTCTCATCTTCATTGAAGCATGATAAAAATGAACATGCTTTTTTCTGAATCTACAGTATTTTAAAAGTTTCAATGTTTTATACACTGATGCCATGATATCTACATATTTTTGAAGATATCATTGCATCTGTGTATAAAACATTGAAACTTATTAATGATACAAGCAATAATCTTTTCTGTAATTCCTTTCCATGATTAAAAAAGATTTAAGCTCTTGGATAGTACAGTAATCAGTTATTTTTGTGGTAGAAATTTTTCGCAGCTATCAAACAATACTTTGATTTAAAAATACCACTTTCAATAAGGATTAAGATTTTTCTCTTACTACATCACCTGGACAATCAACTCAGTACATTGAATGGGCGGGGATAGAATCAATAGGTATGACTTGTTACAAAAATATCTGCAACTTTTACACTTAACCAAGTGACTAAGCTACTAATTACATATTACTAGGACAAAAACCAATTTAGGATTATGGGTAAAATCTATTCATTCGATTACTTAACCTGTCAAATACTAAATGAAACTTAATTTTCAATTTTTACTCCTTTGAATTCTGTAACGGCAATATCAAAGGTAGAAATTGTTCAAAAAATTTGGATGTATAATAAATTAGCGGTTGACATGAAGGGATGTATCAAAGTGGAGAGATGTGCTCTAATGGTGTCACTATAATAGTTTAAGTGGTATTAAATAGACTACAATTTTACAAAAAAGTATTCATGGTATGAGGTATAAAAGTAGTGATTCTGACGTTCATATCCATCACAATTTACTCACGTGTGAAACAAGACTGACAAATGTACAGCCTTTCTAGATGGCACCAGTCCTGCCAAATACTTAATACAAGGAGATAATAATATGTCACCAGAGACCAAAAAACATCCTCTTGTCAAGTTCGGTAATTTACAATTTACGACATGTGAATTCCACTACAAAAGAAACTGACACTTGTATTAAAGACCGATATTTAATCTATTTCAATTTTAAATGCTATATAATTTCCCTTAATTTTGCCTGAACTTGTATAATAGGGGAAAACAAACTTATAATCTTTTTTCATTTATTATCTTCTGAAAAGTGAAATTTATTTGTTCTAAAGTGTTAACATGTACACCTAAAGGAGCTGAAATTGACACTAATGTTGAAAAGACGTATATTTTATCTATGGGAGTTTAAACTACTTATATACAATTAACCTTTACCAATATAAACAATCTATCTTATCATTTACTTCATTTGTTTTCATTTCAATCTTGACAGAATATTTCAAATTGATTTTCAATAAATTATCATGTTCAAACTTAGATTAAAAACTTTGAGACAATTTTAAGTGTGCAAAACCCTTAAATCTTTAACCTAAAACAGCTAATATACAGAAGAAAATACCTAAACTATCTTGATTTAAAATCTTAAACTTAGCTGCTATTCTAGTGGTTTCATCATACCTTAACCCACTAAAATAGCAGCAGTGTTTTCAGAAAATTGTTGGATTTTATTACACAAAATGGCTGGCCTACATTGAGAATGCTAATGAAAATTGACTCAAATTCACCAACCAGGGATCTTTTAAAAATTCTCCAAATATGTACACAAGGGGTGTGTATAGGCAATGATTGCATAGGCATTAGAAAACTAGAAGGCTTAGGCACAATGGAAATCTAGGTTACTGTTGCTGAAAATTGACTATAGAAGTAAAAAAGTGAATACCAATCTTCGATTCCAATTAAAAATTGTTTTTTCTCCACAAAATGGTCATTTAGACTTAATTAGAAAATAAATTTAAAAACTTCAAAGAACAGTTTAGTTTGTTTATAACAGCATGAATGTCCAAAATTATTTTTTATTCAAATAATTGTTGACAAACTTGTTAACAAGACTGTCCAACATGACACTTATTAAATTTTACAATGCACTAAATCTTCAAAATATTAAATTTTACAAACTTTTCACCCTTGACTACAAAAAAGGGCCTAGTGTCAATTAGACTTGGCTTAAGTCCTAACCAAACACCAAAGACACTTTAGAACCTGACCTGAACAAATAATTTTAGAAGCTTAAATTCACCTTGTGACAGAAAATGCGTACAAATCGTTTCAATGATGCAGAATACCAACAATGGCGGGATCATTAGCCGTCTGAACTGATGGCAATCCTCACTTGTCCGACAGGAGGAGATAATCCTACTTGACAGTTCGATCTTTATTGATGGCATTTTAATATCCAGTTTTCTATACCTCTTACAAAAAATTTACAGTTGTGGTTACAAATTAAATATTGATTAGGGTTCGTCCTTTTGTTTCGTAAAGCTGACATTTGGTCCTCTTATTGGTACACGCTTTTATTGAAAATTTACTTCAATATATCAAACAACGATATTTCATAGTACCAGACATTTTTAGTGTTTAATAATGAAGAAGACTCAAATCTGCTATTGAAAATTTCAAATATAAATGACAATGATGTGTGGAAAAGTGACGGAAATGAAAAGATTCCTATAACTGTACAATACTAATTTCATCAAATAAATTCTTAATTCAACAAATAAGTTTATTTTACTTAATCCTCATAAACATTTGTACTCAAAATGAAATCATATTATTAAATTTAGTTATCCTAAATGCTTTATTCGGTTGAAATTATTTTTAAATTACAAATAAAATCGTGATAAATTACTTATGATGAATGATAATATGATAGAACAAAGGAAATGAGAAATTTTATCACTACATAATTTTCGTATCAAAATACCAAAGCTTCACAAAATTTCAAAGTAACTAAAGCCAGAAAGTTACAATGTTGACTCAGTTTCTCATTTTATTGTTTAGTTTATTTATTTGTGGTTTTAGACCATTTCTGTCATAATACTCTCATCATTTTGACCAATTTAAAATAGTTTTGAAAGCCATAGAGAAAATTTATTAAATTTCTAAAAATTGAGGTAGCTTGATAATTGAAGCCCTACAATTTTAGCAGTATTAAATGTTGAGATGTAAGACATATAAAAAGTAGAAATATTTGTACTATTGATATAGTTTATAGCCCCAACAAACAAAACATGAATGATGTATAAGAAAAGCTTTAATTTTGTACAAAGTAGAATATAACAAGCATATTTCACATCAACTAGATTTGTAAATCATCAATATACAACTCAAGGCCAGAATTCAGGGCAACCTCTGCAAGCTCAACAAAGGACCAGACAAGCAAAGCAGATTAAGTAGGGGAGGGTAAGGTCTTCCTTATGAAGACATATTTATGGTTAATGCATAGTTACACTCCTAATGTTGTTTTGCCTGCCCCCTTTTCCCCTTTTTTAAAATCCTGGATCCGCATCGGACAAGTAGATGTTTATGAAATTTCAGTCCAAGGACAGACATTCCCAATGTTGCGGGACAATGGGAAAAAAACCAGCTAAAAATTAGTCTGGTCCAGTTTATTGATATGCATAACTGAACGGCAAATGACAAGAACATTTTTTTGATTTTGTACAAATCATTAGTGTACATGTCCTGTAAAAGAGTCTGGTTCAGTTAAGAAAAAATGTTTAATGGACTGAATGTTGAGGTGATTTCTCAAAGCCTTGGGAACCACTACAAATAATTCTGCCAAAAGTATGAGAATGAAAGGTACTGAATAACAACATGTTACTCAGGATAATTCAACCATATATCCAAATCAGACATATATAAATAGAATACAATATATAAAAACTTTAAAAAAGCAACTTCTTATTCATGACCAACTACTGGCAAGATATATACCTGTTCAATAAAAGTTGCATGAAAGTGGAAAAATCAAGTTTCAAAATAAAAGGTATCAGTGTTTGCAAAAGGTCTGAACAAATGCTTTTTTAACTTATCTTCACTTAAAAAGGAAGTATTATATCAATATCAGTAATGATTTTTGAAAACTCTTATAAAAAATCACCACTTTTATCTGCTGCCTATATCCCTAAAGTTAAAAAGGTTTACAGAATATGAATGATTTATTTGCAGATTAAATCGTCAAATGAAACAGAAGCTAGATAATCAAACATTAGTCCAGTCTTGTCAATACGGTCCTGTCATCTCGTCTCTCTGGTGGTCTTAAGACTTTAAAGAGTACATAAATCGTTGAAGACAAAATCAATATTTTCAAACAAAAATTCTCAAATCATTAAGCGGTAACTGTCTCCTTTAAGTAGAAGCTGATATTGTTTAAATTTAATTTTACATTTATCTTCAAAACGATTAAATCCTGTTCAAATTCTGTTCGGGAAGTCCTCATAAACAAATTAAGTTTCAGTTTCAATGTCTTGTTAAAAATGGACTGCTTACTGATATTTAAGAAGTTTGAATATCAAAAAGATTTTAAACAATTTATAAAGTAAACACTTGGGTTTTATTTAAGTGAAATCAGAGTCAACTTCATTTATGGATTGCGGTTTACAGGACGGAAAATTACCACTAATAACATAACATTAACTCTACCTGTTACTTTAACACTGTAATTATATTATTCTTAATCATGCCGACAATAGACTCTTCAGGATATCTGTTACCAGAATAATTCTCTGCATCTTCACTGCTCCCTTCCCTTGAGGCATGAAATCCTACCTGCAAAATTAGAAGAAGAGAGTAACGTAATCTGACAATTAACTTTCTCAATAATTAAATCTAATGTTGATGACTTGAAACTTTTACATCTTCATGATCTTGTCTTAATTGGAGGGTATAATTATAGCCATTACTGGCGTCATCATTTATCACAAAGTCATTACAATTCAAATGTATGCAACAATATTTGAAACTGATTGTTTAAATAGATCTGTAATATATGAATTGTCATTTTGTGTGGGTTAATAATAACTTGTGTGTTCAGAGAGATAGATCTTCTTCAGTCTACAATTTCTTTTTTATCGTTGTATCAGTTTAAAAAAACAGAACAAAATGGTACATATATAAGTAGTTAAATTAAAATTTATTTGTAGGTCCAAGTTTCGTCTTTTCACTTTTATAGGGCTTTGCAATAATTGTTGGACATCACTTAAAGTTACTTGAGTGTAATAAAAGATATTTGGGACAGTTTGTTTTCATTTAAATTAAGTGGTAACAATTCCATAAATAGTCAGATGATTTCTTCTCAATATGATATTAAAACAATTTCTGTCTTTAAAGATGAAAAATGTAACATTTTTAGTTATAAGAACCTCTCTAAATCTGCCCATACAGTATGGATGTCCAAAGGCTCTCTTTGTTAGCCGAAAGGTTCATTTTTTTCTAAATGTTGCATATATTTTAGGACTTGTACTGTAAATTACAAACACAAGATTGAGGTGCGATTTTTTACCAGATGATAAAACGTTAAAAACAACTTATACGGAAATTAATTGTGGTCTGTGGCCAGTCAGATGAATAAAATACCTAAGAAACACTGCTATACATCTTCACAGCTCTTACAGTAAGCTATGCATACATATTACCACCCAGAGTGTTGTAGGATCAGAAGTTATCAGGATTATTAAGTTTAAGGGAATAGTTTTTCTACCCTTTGATCAAAATTAAACCATACCTGTTTTTAGTGTTGGTTTCATATTTTTGAGCTCTGATATCAAAAAAACAATTTAATTTTGTAAATAAACTTTTCACTAACAATAACAATTTCATAATCTTTATATTAAATTCACTTAACAAAACATTGCAGGAACATTTAATATGCATGAAAAATTGAAATTAATATAGATTAAAGTGACCTTTGAAAATTAAATATACCTCCCTTTCACACAAAAAATCTACTTGTTTTTAGTTTCTGTTTCCTATTTTTTCAGCTTTGAAATGTAGGATAAAATTTAATTTTGTAATTAAAACTTCCATAAACAATTGCAAATTCATGATATTTAATCCCATTTAACAAAAGAATTGATTTTTAAATATGCATGAAAATTAAATTAATATTCATCAAATAAAACATGAAACTAAGATATACCTGCCTCCTTTTACAAAGATTATTATCAGGTCAAAAATCTATAAAATAAAAACGTATTTTCCAAAAGTGCATTATTTCGAAAAACAATATTTTGTTTCATCTATTGATCAAAATATCCCAATTCATAATGTACTTTAATTTGACAATACCATTCTGTTTTCACAGAAAGGTAATGTTTCTATCGTATTAATGCAGAAAATTACAGATATCAAGATAAAAATCGTAATTTAAAACAGAACAAGAATGAATGTGTTATTTGTGCCAGTTATTATATTTTGAAGACAGGACTTGCATTGTTGTGAATAGAACATCCTCTTGATTTGTGTCTTATTAAATAAACTTTCAGGCTGCTGTTTTGTGTCCTATTAACAAACTTTCATGTTGGGGTTTTGTGTTCTATAAACAAACTTTCATGTTACGGTTTTGTGTTCTATTAACAAACTTTCATGTTGGGGTTTTGAGTTCTATTAACAAACTTTCATGTTGGGGTTTTGTGTTCTATTAACCAACTTTCATGTTGGGGTTTTGTGTCCTATTAAAAAACTTTCATGTTGGGGTTTTGTGTTCTATTAATAAACTTTCATGTTGCGGTTTTGTGTCCTATTAACAAACTTTCATGTTGGGGTTTTGTGTTCTATTAACAAACTTTTATGTTGGGGTTTTGTGTTCTATTAAAAAACTTTTATGTTGGGGTTTTGTGTTCTATTAACAAACTTTTATGTTGCGGTTTTGTGTTCTATTAAAAAACTTTTATGTTGGGGTTTTGTGTCCTATTAACAAACTTTCATGTTGGGGTTTTGTGTTCTATTAACAAACTTTCATGTTGGGGTTTTGTGTCCTATTAACAAACTTTCATGTTGGGGTTTTGTGTTCTATTAACAAACTTTTATGTTGGGGTTTTGTGTTCTATTAACAAACTTTCATGTTGGGGTTTTGTGTTCTATTAACAAACTTTTATGTTGGGGTTTTGTGTTCTAATAACAAACTTTCATGTTGGGGTTTTGTGTTCTATTAACAAACTTTCATGTTGGGGTTTTGTGTCCTATTAACAAACTTTCATGTTGGGGTTTTGTGTTCTATTAACAAACTTTCATGTTGGGGTTTTGTGTTCTATTAACAAACTTTCATGTTGGGGTTTTGTGTCCTATTAAAAAACTTTTATGTTGGGGTTTTGTGTTCTATTAATAAACTTTCATGTTGCGGTTTTGTGTCCTATTAAAAAACTTTTATGTTGGGGTTTTGTGTCCTATTAACAAACTTTTATGTTGGGGTTTTGTGTCCTATTAACAAACTTTCATGTTGGGGTTTTGTGTCCTATTAACAAACTTTCATGTTGGGGTTTTGTGTTCTATTAACAAACTTTTATGTTGGGGTTTTGTGTTCTATTAACAAACTTTCATGTTGGGGTTTTGTGTTCTATTAACAAACTTTTATGTTGGGGTTTTGTGTTCTAATAACAAACTTTCATGTTGGGGTTTTGTGTTCTATTAACAAACTTTCATGTTGGGGTTTTGTGTCCTATTAACAAACTTTCATGTTGGGGTTTTGTGTTCTATTAACAAACTTTCATGTTGGGGTTTTGTGTTCTATTAACAAACTTTTATGTTGGGGTTTTGTGTTCTATTAACAAACTTTCATGTTGCGGTTTTGTGTCCTATTAAAAAACTTTTATGTTGGGGTTTTGTGTCCTATTAACAAACTTTCATGTTGGGGTTTTGTGTTCTATTAACAAACTTTTATGTTGGGGTTTGTGTTCTATTAACAAACTTTCATGTTGGGGTTTTGTGTTCTATTAACAAACTTTTATGTTGGGGTTTTGTGTTCTAATAACAAACTTTCATGTTGGGGTTTTGTGTTCTATTAACAAACTTTCATGTTGGGGTTTTGTGTCCTATTAACAAACTTTCATGTTGGGGTTTTGTGTTCTATTAACAAACTTTCATGTTGGGGTTTTGTGTTCTATTAACAAACTTTTATGTTGGGGTTTTGTGTCCTATTAACAAACGTTCATGTTGGGGTTTTGTGTTCTATTAACAAACTTTTATGTTGGGGTTTTGTGTTCTATTAACAAACTTTCATGTTGGGGTTTTGTGTTCTATTAACAAACTTTTATGTTGGGGTTTTGTGTTCTAATAACAAACTTTCATGTTGGGGTTTTGTGTTCTATTAACAAACTTTCATGTTGGGGTTTTGTGTCCTATTAACAAACTTTCATGTTGGGGTTTTGTGTTCTATTAACAAACTTTCATGTTGGGGTTTTGTGTTCTATAAACAAACTTTCATGTGGGTTTTGTGTTCTATTAACAAACTTTCAAGTTGGGGTTTTGTGTTCTAATAACAAACTTTCATGTTACGGTTTTGTGTCCTATTAACAAACTTTCATGTTGCGGTTTTGTGTTCTATTAACAAACTTTTATGTTGGGGTTTTGTGTTCTATTAACAAACTTTCATGTTGGGGTTTTGTGTTCTATTAACAAACTTTCATGTTGGGGTTTTGTGTCCTATTAACAAACTTTTATGTTGTGGTACGGTTTTGTGTTCTATTAACAAACTTTCATGTTGGGGTTTTGTGTTCTATTAACAAACTTTTATGTTGGGGTTTTGTGTTCTATTAACAAACTTTTATGTTGGGGTTTTGTGTCCTATTAACAAACTTTCATGTTGGGGTTTTGTGTCCTAATAACAAACTTTCATGTTGGGGTTTTGTGTTCTATTAACAAACTTTCATGTTGGGGTTTTGTGTCCTATTAACAAACTTTCATGTTGGGGTTTTGTGTCCTATTAACAAACTTTCATGTTGGGGTTTTGTGTTCTATTAACAAACTTTCATGTTGGGGTTTTGTGTTCTATTAACAAACTTTTATGTTGGGGTTTTGTGTTCTAATAACAAACTTTCATGTTGGGGTTTTGTGTTCTATTAACAAACTTTTATGTTGGGGTTTTGTGTCCTATTAACAAACTTTCATGTTGCGGTTTTGTGTCCTATTAACAAACTTTCATGTTACGGTTTTGTGTCCTATTAACAAACTTTCATGTTACGGTTTTGTGTTCTATTAACAAACTTTCATGTTGGGGTTTTGTGTCCTATTAACAAACTTTCATGTTGGGGTTTTGTGTTCTAATAACAAACTTTCATGTTGGGGTTTTGTGTTCTATTAACAAACTTTCATGTTGGGGTTTTGTGTTCTAATAACAAACTTTCATGTTGCGGTTTTGTGTCCTATTAACAAACTTTCATGTTACGGTTTTGTGTTCTATTAACAAACTTTCATGTTGGGGTTTTGTGTCCTATTAATAACATTTCATGTTGGGGTTTTGTGTTCTATTAACAAACTTTCATGTTGGGGTTTTGTGTCCTAATAACAAACTTTCATGTTGGGGTTTTGTGTTCTATTAACAAACTTTCATGTTGGGGTTTTGTGTCCTATTAACCAACTTTTATGTTGGGGTTTTGTGTCCTATTAATAACATTTCATGTTGGGGTTTTGTGTTCTATTAACAAACTTTTATGTTGGGGTTTTGTGTTCTATTAACAAACTTTCATGTTGGGGTTTGTGTCCTATTAACAAACTTTTATGTTGGGGTTTTGTGTCCTATTAATAACATTTCATGTTGGGGTTTTGTGTTCTATTAACAAACTTTTATGTTGGGGTTTTGTGTTCTATTAACAAACTTTCATGTTGGGGTTTGTGTTCTATTAACAAACTTTCATGTTGGGGTTTTGTGTCCTATTAATAACATTTCATGTTGGGGTTTTGTGTCCTATTAACAAACTTTCATGTTGGGGTTTGTGTTCTATTAACAAACTTTCATGTTGGGGTTTTGTGTCCTATTAATAACATTTCATGTTGGGGTTTTGTGTTCTATTAACAAACTTTCATGTTGGGGTTTTGTGTTCTATTAACAAACTTTCATGTTGGGGTTTTGTGTTCTATTAACAAACTTTCATGTTGGGGTCTTGTGTTCTATAAACAAACTTTCATGTTGGGGTCTTGTGTTCTATAAACAACATTTCATGTTACGGTTTTGTGTTCTATTAACACACTTTCATGTTGGGGTTTTGTGTTCTATTAACAAACTTTCATGTTGGGGTTTTGTGTTCTATTAACAAACTTTCATGTTGGAGTTTTGTGTTCTATTAACAAACTTTCATGTTGGGGTTTTGTGTTCTATTAACAAACTTTCATGTTGGAGTTTTGTGTTCTATTAACAAACTTTCATGTTGGGGTTTTGTGTCCGATTAACAGACTTTCATGTTGGGGTTTTGTGTTCTATTAACAAACTTTCATGTTGGGGTTTTGTGTTCTATTAACAGACTTTTATGTTGGGGTTTTGTGTTCTATTAACAGACTTTCATGTTGGGGTTTTGTGTTCTATTAACAAACTTTTATGTTGGGGTTTTGTGTTCTATAAACAAACTTTCATGTTAGGGGTTTTGTGTTCTATTAACAAACTTTCATGTTGGAGTTTTGTGTTCTATTAATAAACTTTCATGTTGGGGTTTTGTGTTCTATAAACAAACTTTCATGTTAGGGGTTTTGTGTTCTATTAACAGACTTTCATGTTGGGGTTTTGTGTTCTATTAACAGACTTTCATGTTGGGGTTTTGTGTCCTATTAATGACCTTGACAAAAAAAACTCCAAGAAGATGTGGTATGATTGTCAATTAGACAACTACCAGTAGCCACAAGAGACCAAATGTCACAGAAATTAACAACTATAAGTTAACATACAATACAGCCTTCAACAAAGAGTGAAACCAAAAAAACTTCTTTTTGGAAATCAGGGCTAAAACTTTTCCAAAATTTAATCAGGAACCTACGCTTACATTAGGTTTTGGTAAAATTGTCAATGCAAGATACACTGATCAGAAATGAAAAAACTATCTTTCTGCTCAAGATTGCAAAAATCAAGGAACTATACAAATCCTTGCAAAAATCTATTTTTAAATCGTAGCCTACAAATTGGAAATGTTAAATTTTTCACTATTTAAGTCAAAGCAAAACATTTCTTGGGTAACATATGTGAAAATGATCAAAAGAGAGCTTATGTGATCATTGGTCAAAGCAAAGATCTATAAAGGATCTCACCTAGGACATTTTCAGCAAAAAGCTGGAGTCAAGCAGATCATTGCATTTGGCAGGGTTTAAACAAGGTTGACTAGTGATCACTGTAGTGCATAAACCAATCAGAAAATGAATCAGGAATCTGATAATATTTAACATTGTGACCAAATACTGTATATGGGTTTATTTTCCCCAAATTTACATTTTATAGTAATTTCTTGGACCAAATCTGTTATTTTTTTTGTTTTTCTTATCCCAAAAATCTGACATTCCTTTAAGATCAAATTTACTGAAAGAGATAATTTAGATAGTTATTTTGATCATGAATTTTGTAAAAAAAAAAACACCAAAAAAATTCACAAAATTTTATGTCTCTTTACAATAACTTGAGCAAAGGGTATAATTTATGAGCAGATGTGTGCAGTGCATTTTAATTAAAAAAACTGTTATAGTAATTGAAGAAAGACATGTTCAATGTGTGTGGTACATATTACGTCTTTTTTCACTGAAATCACTGAATACAATAACATTAGCACAAATGTTTGGTACATTAAAATAACAAATGTTAATGTTAAAGTATGTGTTTTCAAATTGTTGGCATCAGACTAAAACAAATAATAAGGGTTATTCAAATATTGAGACAACATCATGAATGCATTTATAAAAAGCATGCTTTTAATGCAAAATAGTCACCATCAATATGAAAAACAACATTGAAAGCTTGAGGTAGTTCTTATGGTATCAGATGTATTGTCTGTGTGATCAAAATAAGATAGAAATTTCAGAAAAAAATTCTTCTAATGAATTCTATGTTAAAACATCTTTAACATGCAAGGATGGTATCAAACATTTGAAAAAGATGAAAAAAATTCTTTCCAGAAATCCATTTCAATTTTAGGCATATTGTGAACAATCAAAATATATTGTGATTTTTTTGTGTTGTTTTTTTAACCCTTTCACCGATTGCTGCCCAGACAGAAGCTACTCTGAGACGATGGCTTCCCTGGCTACTTTTACTCAAGTGGGAGATCTTCATAATAAATGTCAATAAAAACTTGTTTGTAGTTATTTGTGTATTTATTTCATTCACTAACACCATGTTCACAGTTTTGTTTATGTTTTGATAATTTTTTCTTCATAAAATATTCAAATTTTCAAATTTTCGGCATTATGTAGGTGAAATTCTCAAAATTCTGCTCTTTGACCCCAAATCGTAATTTTTTAAACCAAAACGGCAAAATTTTGAAAAATTTTATGAGGCAGTACAAATTCCTCACACTGAACGATGTCCATTCTAAGTGTTTTGTACATAAAACGACATTTTTTGTCAAAAAAGTATACTATTTGGCTTCAATTCTTCCATATTTTTTCAAAAAAAATGTTCCCTCATTTCAAATTCTCGTAAATTCCGTAAATTACGTCTGATTTTGACACGGTTTTCAACAAACGGAAGCGCCATGTTTACACTTTCATCCGGGTATTCATCAAAGAAAGATAACTCATGTTTGCACTGTTTTGAGCGGGAAACATAAAAGATGTATTCCGATCCCGGTAAAACGGGACTCATCGTCAGCTGTCTGAAGCGTGAATCTCGGTAAACCGGGACTCATCGGCGAAAGGGTTAATATTGACATATTGCCATCTGATAAATATTGCTTTTTTCCAATGCAATGGATTATGTAGTCATTGCATTGTCAATCTACTCAACTCAGAAAAACCATAGTCAGCCAAGATGATTAAGAAAATCTTCATTTTCAGAATTAGATGAGGGCATAAAGGTAGATTAATGAATGCTAATTGAGTCACCCTCTTTAAATAAAATTAGTACTTACTTACTTACTTTAAGATAAGAG
This sequence comes from Mytilus edulis, assembly GCA_019925275.1. NCBI lineage: Eukaryota > Metazoa > Mollusca > Bivalvia > Mytilida > Mytilidae > Mytilus > Mytilus edulis. The sequence continues at coordinate 28,132,619 of CM034361.1, read as the reverse complement.
CAAAATTTAAGAAAATTAAAATAATTAACTATATATTTCATCTATAAATGCACTACATGACAATAGAATCACATTTAATCTTACCATAGGGAAGGAGTGGTGAAAACTGTACTGTTATCAGACAGGTACAAAATGTACAGTGTACATTTTTCAGTACTTTCGCATGTGGAGTAATAATCTACAATTAAAGGTACTAAATACAGTGAGTCCTATACTCAGTCACTATTTATAAAAGTTTGAGAAGAAATATAACATATTTATTTTCTGAGGCTGATATTTTCTTTATTTTCAAAGATTTTTCAATCATTTTGTGTCAAATTAACACTTAACACACTTATTTGAATACATTGCACATCTGCAAAACAACTCTGCATTTTGGACAATTGACATCATTCTGTGCACGTCATAAATATCATTGAGATGAAAAATGAAACTGATGTTATGTTTGACACATCAGCATAAATTGACTCATTAGCCATTCATGGTTGACTGATAAAGGGAGGTAATTTGGTAATGTTACACTTTATGGATTCTTAAATCTCAGATATACAAACCACAGGTTACTGTTGAATGTATGTAATTGATTAAACAGGTGTGGAATTAATATGGTAGATTTAAAAAGCACCTGTGACTTACACATGACAACTTAGGAAGTATTTTTGGTGGGAAGCAGAACCATATCTTTCATATGCCTTGATTTCATATGGTCTTCTATTACAGCTGTAGGGACTATCCATACGATATCAGTTCTAAAATTTCCATCACTGTTGAACCTGAAAAATATAAGTTTGAAATATTTTTTGTAATTTTAACTGATGAACCTACTTTATAAACATTTTCCCCCAGGTGTGACAAATTAGTCTACCACATTTTAAAAATTTTAATATTATTTACTCTCTTGGAATTCTTGTATTCTCTTTTGAATGCTTTTAATATTCTTGAAATCAATTAAAAGACTTGTTTTGTTACTGTTCATCTTGTAAACTTTAAGATCTTTAAAAAATTTATTAAGGAACCAATCCATTTGCTGTAAAAATTTGGTTTTGACAATCTGTGAAAAAAATTCTGTTAATTCTGATATTTTTACCATGGTTTAACTGTTGTGAAATCGTGACAATATAGGTGTTTTTAAATTAGGTAGCATTATTTAAATGCAACATTTTCCGGAATCCTAATAATTTAATTCAATGGTTTTTTTTTTTAATTGGGTTGCTGTTGTGGCTGTTCAACAGTTGATCAACGAGAGTTATGAAAAAGTTGAATTGTAAAGTTTTATTTCTATTTGAACCATCTAATGACTGGAAATACTATAAACGATTATTTTTAACCTTTCATATAAATTGAAAACATTGGTACTCTAATCTAATATGACATTATCCTGATAGATAAAAGAACCAATCTATTCAATTTGAAAGCACAATATTCAGCTATATATATATATACACAATTTGCAATTGTATGGACAATCATGAAAATATGAAGAATGAACAGAAAAAGTGAAAATCACCATTATTGAACTTGACCTTAACATATTTAAATTTGAAAAGGTTTGGTTAAATGGTTCATGAGTAAATACACGGACATGATTGTAAACACCATTTTTCAATCATTCAAGAACCTTAACTCCTGTAAAAGTCAAAATCGTCATTATTGAACTTGACCTCAATTTTGTCATCAGTAATAACATATCAAAATTTTAAAAGCTTTGGTTGAACATTTCATGAGTAAATGCATGGACACGACTGGAAACACCATTTTTCAATCTTTCAAGAACCATAACTCCTAAACAGTAAAAGTCAAAATCGTTATTAATGAACTTGACCTCCATTTTGTTGTCAGTAACAACATATCAAAATTTTTAAAGCTTCGGTTGAACGGTTCATTAGTAAATGCACAGACAACATTTTGCTGCCGCCCACTGACCGCCCACTGACCAACTGCCCGCCGTACATCCTCAAATCAATAACAAATATTTGTGTCACAAAAATCGGGTTAAAAATATATTAATTGTTGACATATACAGCCTTAAGTAATAGAAATCAATTAAATAAATATGTTAACATAAGGACAGAAATGTGAGAAAATCAGCATATTGCAATTTAAAATTGACCATAGAGTGACCATAGGGTGACCCCATAAACAAGTTAAATAAACAGATTTTGGTAAAAATAAAACAGAAGGTTACTTTTGTATCACCAATGCCTACTTATGATCTGTTGTACATTAACGTATCCAATTTCAAAGGTATAATGACACTGTGAGCAGATTTTATATCTTTTCTACCTTCTATGTGAAGATCATAAAATTACAATACTGCGGTGACAGTGACCATTCAAAATATGGATGATAATTTCGCATCAGGATTTTAATCAGATGCGAAAAATTAATTGAAAATAAAACTATTGATGCTAGTAATGTTTTGTTAAGGTTGTATGCTGCTGTGCTTGATTTAAATATCATATTTAAGACTAGCAAAAAGTGAAAGGGGGCACTTGGCTATAATAAAACTCCATCAGTGACGGGTCATTTAAGTTGTATATGAGCTAGGTTGAGAAAATAACAGGATAGTTTGGGTAATTGATTAAATCACATGTTTTTGTATTGGTCGGTCAGTTGTGACAACTTTATCAAAGTGTTCGGCATTGTCAAGTCTCACGGCTAATGATGTTGTAATAGGCAGGTATTGGTAACATAACAAGTCCGTCTGAATGAGAATGGGACGCAGTGACTCAAAACAAATGGAGTGCATATCTAAAATGAACTCAAAATATTTTGGTTAGAAGGACAATGAAATTCTAATGATTCTGTAATTGAAATGGAGAAAAGTTTAAATCTGATATCTTTATTTAAGGAGAAAGGAAGAATGTTCATATGCAGAATTTTGCAAGCCTTTCACTAAAAGTTTGCAATTTTACGCATGGTCATTGATTTGCATATTTTAACTATTTTGTTTGAGGATAATTCTCCTCTGTTTAGGATTCAAAAATAAAATTATATAATATCCAAAAATATCAAGTGAGCAATTTTTCAAAATAAACATCAACATATTTTTGGAAAGATTTTGATAAAAAATTTCCTTTCTAAAATATATCTAGCTTTTCAATATTACCAATATTCTTGACAATGATTCATAAGATATACTGGAAATCTTTTAATTTTCTCCCACCAATGCACCATGCTCATTAAAACTGAAGAAAACCTGGTAAAAAATATCCTCTTCAATGTTTGGTATATTCTCCATGAAGACACTACTTGTATTATAAGTTCTGTAAAATGGGTTAATCCAATCTGGTAGATAGAAAAAAAATTTTAAATAACATACATGAATTATACAATAACCACTTCATCTATACACAACCATCAGAAAACAGCATGACATTCAAGTTTTGAATAAAAATAAGTTTATAGAGTGCTTGCACAAAAATCTTATACTAATTTCTTGGCTTCATGTACCGTACTAAGTCCTTCTATAAAAGTTGCAAATATATATTGAGAGCATATCAGTCCAAAACTAGACCAGTTTTTGTTCATGTTGTTTATTTTGTTTGTTTCTCATTTTAATTGCTTTACAATTTTTTATGGATTGCTGTGCAGTACAGGACTGGGATTATGCTCATAGTTGAAATTAGTGCAGTGACCTATAGTTTGTATCATCTTGGTCTCTCATGGTTAGTTATTTCATTGGCAATCATACCACATCTTCTATACCTTTTTACAGAGTAAAGATTCCAGAATTACAATATATACATGTAAATACCAATCAAATTCAACTGATTTGCTTCAAATCAGCACTTCTGTAAAAGTCTTTTCTCATTTCTGCTGATGCATCAAGATTCTGAATGTGTATGTTTAATATTTGATTTGATTTGATTTAATAATTGAGATGAGTATATATATAAATTTCTAAAAATAGATAAAAGGTTAATCATTTGTTGTAAAAATTTCAACCTAGAAGACAAAGACTTAAAATGATGTACATGTACTACTACTACATTGTATAGTAAAAACAATAAATTGAAATTAAAAGATCCATGTCTTTCTCGAATGCCAACATTTTACATAATGTTTTATATGTGACAAGGAGTGGACCAGTGCGCTATTTTTTTTTTTATTAAACTATAATCTATAATTCACAGAAGACATGTGCTATAGGGAACAGAGATTTTTTTCCCTCAATATTAGTTTACCACAGTACACAGTACAACTACCAACAAGTTGTATAAGACTGCCTCACAAATTATAACTTATTGTTTACTGTTATGGACAAAGGGAGATAACTCATTTTGCACAAAAAGTTTTACTTGTACATTTTGATTTTATTGGAATGCACTAAATTATATACAGTAAAAGGGAATTAACTCTAGTTGAATTCTTTGCAAAACTAGTGTTCAAAGACTTTTATGATCTTTTATCATAATTGAAACAATTTTATCATTAGGTAGCTATTTCAATGAAAAACATAAAATCTTGTATGTACATATATTTGTAATGCTCCTTATATGCAAATGGTCAATTTTACAATTGCAAACATTATCCAAGCTTAAAAACCCTTTTCAATCAAAATTAAGATTTTGTATAGACCAAAATATATAATTATATAGTCAGGGAATTCATGCATTTACATTGCCAAAATAAGTCGTTCAGAAATCCTACCTCTTTTTTTTTATATTTAACATGCAATCAGTCTTTAAAAAGATTCCAAAGGATCTATGCACTAGGAAGCATAATGCATAACACAGCAATATCATAAGTACACAATTGATGAAAAATTGTAATTTAATAATAACAATACTTTAATGTCATATAAATATATGGTTGCCAGTTGTTTGCAACAAAGTCGAAGAATCATTTTTTTTATTATTATAATGAAATGAAATTTAAATTGATAATAAGGTCAAGACTTTCACTTACATTTCATGTAGAATGGTCATGAATTTGCATATTTTAAGATTTTTTTTGAGGATGTATAATTTTGCAAGGCTTTCATTTAAAGTTTTAATTTCTAGCATGGTCATGATTTGCATAATCAAAATGTTTTGTTTGAGAGAATATTTCTGCTATATGTAGAATATAAAGATAAACTGAATACAATGTATAATTGGGAAAAAAAATACCATCAAAATGTCTAAGATTTCAGAATCTAACTCAAGGTTGGCAAAAATCCTGGTTTTAGAAGTATTGCCCAGCACAGTGAGAATATTTAGAAAAACTAGGTTAAATTTTGATAGTTTAAAAGCAATTTTCATATCAGATTAAAAACCATTGAAAATGCTTTGTTGGATGTGTTTATTTAAATTCATGATTGTTTAAAACATGTCTTTATGAAAAGTTTATGCACAATACATTTTTTAAACATAAGCCCCAGATAGCTTCAACTGGTTCATGACGATCCAGAAACTGCTTGAAATTAATACTAAGTGCAGGGATACATGGGCACCATTTATCTAGTAAACGATGTCATAAGGGCATAAATAATTGAAAATATTTTATGGAGATAGACATGATTTGAGAAAAATAAAATTGAGAAAGGAAATGGTGAATATGTCAAAGCGACAACCACCCGACCATAGAGCAAACAACAGCCGAAGGCAACCAATGGGTCTTCAATGTAGCGAGAATTCCCGCACCCGTAGTCTATTTTTGAACTTATCCAGTAAGATAAATAAAGAGCTTACTTAGAAAAAATAACAATATTAAGTGTAAACTTTGCCAACCCTGAACCAATATAACAAGTTCCTCATCTATTTTCACAGAACTTTTTATTAACTTTTTTAATGAAGGCTAAAGGCATTTAATTTATAAAATTGTGGAATTTATACTTAAATATTTTTAGAGTGTAATTTAAAAAACTTATTTTAGTTTGGACAAGTTACATGTTTTTGATGGTTAAATCTACTACAGTACCTTGTCAAAGGTATATGTATGTCACCTGCATTTATTTATCATATACAAACATTTTTAAAAATAAAATTTTGAAGGTATATGTTTGGATTTTAAAAAACAAGGCGTTAAAAGAAGTAAAATTGTCTAAATAATATTTTGTTTTGTTTTGTTTTAATTTTTTTCTCCTGATGTGAACACAGATAATAACATTTAGGCAGTGGCTATTTTGCTGGTCTATTTCATATAGTTCTGATTAAACTGACCATACTGACCGGCAAAATAGCAAAACTCTATATAAATCGCTATTTTGCCGGTCTTATTTCAGATTTTTAATCAGGACTATATGTAATATATTTTTTAAGAAATCTATTTATGCACTAGTGATATATGTGGCTGGATGACAATAACCTTTTCTTCAAGTTGGTCTTGCCTTCCTAGTCATTTAATTTTGGTGAACTGCACTTATTCAATTACATGTATTGTGTTTTTGTTAAATATATGTTATTTATATCCATCTGATAAGTTAAGCCTTTTTCAACTGAATTTTATAGTTCTTTCTTATGTTGTACGGTTACACCACTGCCCCAGGTTAGGGGAGGGTTGGGATATATGCATATAAATCTAGCTATAGACAGCAATTTTTTCTATGAAGGTTGAATAAGTTTTAATCAGAATGTTGATTTTTTATATGGGTTCGTACGCTTTGCTTATGTGTATTATATAATATATGTTTTTAAAAGACTTTTTTTTATACCTCCTATTAGAGAAAAGAAGTGCTAGTATTTTGAATATTTATGCTTTCTTTTTTAGACTTATTAAAGAAAAGGACATTAGTATCAATTTTAATATTTTACTTTTTAAAAAATGTTTTAAAAAGACATTTTTAGAGACTGTAAAGAATATCAATTTTAATACGCACTTTATGTATAAATGTTTAAAGAAGTCATAGTTGTATACAGATTTCTTATTGAAGTGTATGTTTCTATATTTTTTCTATTCTTAATTTCCTTACTTCTATTTTTATCTTAAGACCGTCAAAATAGTGCTTCTCATCAAAATAGCCACTGCCTAACATTTACAATTTATTATGGTTGAAATTTAAAGCAAAGGAGTAGGTCCGGTAAGGACCGATTTTGGCCTCAAATTTCAGGTTCATCTAACGAAAGTTTTTGGACACTTTTTAAACACTTAAGTGTCTACTTCAATTGATTCGATTAGTTTATGTAAAAGATTTTAACTGATTTAGTCATAAAAAACGCTCTGATTCAAGCTTAAATACGAAAAATCTATAAAATATGCCAAAAAACGTCACTTTTCAGATGGTTTTTGTCAAAAATGAAAGTGGCCGCATCCGTGTTCATCCTCAAACTTTATATATGTTTTGTATTAACATCAAATACAACTTCCATTTCAATATTATGAATGAACACGAATGCGGTCACTTTCATTTTAGACGGAAACCGTCTAAAAGTTAACCAAAATGCTAAAATTTTGAAAATTTCAGTAATTTAGCATGACTTAATGATGCTAGTACGCGATATGTGTGCATTGCATTGTCAAAAACAGCCCATATTTATGTAGCAGAAGCATTATACTTTCCAAAATATAGCTTAAAGATTGCATTTTCACAATTTTGTAAAACTGCTATATTTTGGGGCCAAAAAGGGGTCTTACTGAACCTACTCCTTTCTGAACAGAAAATAATATTTGTGTTTATTTTGGGAGAAAAGGAAAATGATCCATACATGCCATAATAGTCAGAGATTACTCTGACGTTCAACGGCTGTTTTGCCAGACAAGCTGGGGCCGTGGGACATCAGAGCACGTCCCATATCAAAAAGTGGATATTTGCCCATCCAAAATAGATGCGCTGCTTCGTCGCTTCTGGTGTCAACTAACAGCCTTAGAATTATATAAATCGGGTATCAATTGGTTCATTTTTCATTTATCTCTTCATTTAGGTAAGTTTCACCTACCTGCCACCCTTTATTTTCTCATATTTAGACAGTTTTCAAAGTGGAAAAAAAGTAGTTTTATATGAAATTAATGGGAAAAATAAGTTACATAGCCACATTCTGTATTCCAATTATGAGGAAAAGATACAAATAGACAAATATTAGTGAAATAAAGTATCTGAAGTTGGAAAATAAAAGACATAAAATAGCTAGCAAAACTACCCACTTCTACTTGTATGACCTCATAAAACATCTGTGATCTGTTATTAGGATCTGAAATCTGTAAATAGCCAAGAGAAATCTTTCTGTGTTGCTCGACACTGCGTAAAGTTTTCGCGCGGAACTATTAACATTCAGCATTAAATCTGGTTTAGTCCAGTCAAACTAAGATTAAACCTCAATCTAATTGCAACAGAAAATGTTTTAGTTCTAATCTATAGCATAATGCCCTTTATATACACAGAAAAAAGTCCCATAAAATCTAACTTGAGGAAAACTCAAAATCAGCATTTTTAATTTCCTCAGGAAATTAACATTGGAAGGGGAGATAACTCCGCAATAATGAGTCTTTTTTTGGTCAGTTTTTGATTGATTTTCTTGAAATTTATGTAAAGTATGATACTTTGATGGGGTTATAAGTTTGTATTTGACTATGTTATATTAATCTTCTGCTCATGAAATGTACAAAACCGACGTGTTATAGGTAGTTTTATTTTTTGTGTGTGCATTTTTCATTAAAGAAACTGCAAATTTGAAGCTTTGTGACCATTTTGAAAAAATAATGTGAAAATTTGGTATTGTTTATATCTGAATATTATATTTTTTCAGCCAGTTTGGATTATGGATAACTGAATTATTGACACTAACATTGTCCATGCAAATAAATATCATAATTTGCATGTATTGTCTGTTGTAAATTATGGTATCAAGTTCATTGGGTGATTTACATGTGATTGTATTGTACTGCTTTCCCGCCAAACAGAGTTATCCTTCTTTTTGTAATAAACATCCATGTTTTACAAACGTTTCAGTCAAGGAAACTCATATTGTTACAATAAAGCGTTTTATTGATTTTGATCTGTATCGAGCACCGGCTTCGGAACGAAACATTTGAGTCTTTTTTAAACATTTAGAATGGAAAACGAAGAAAATCCCCGTGTATTTTTTGATATAGAAATAGGAAGTGAATCGGGTATGTTTAAATAATGTTGATATGATGTTTCCGAGGCCAGGTTTATAACTGTCGATAGTGTCCTTCTTCAGTTCTTGTATTTTTAAATTAAATACTCTTCTATTAACTTTAAATAACAGTTCCAAATAGTAAAACTGACCATACTGAGCTGTTCAAAAACTAAGTTTTAGCGAACTGCAGTAGTTTGTAACTATCTGTAGGACTCAGTAGTATGCGTCACTATAACCGAGGAGTTTAAAGGGGCACTAGCTACGAGATATATAGTCCAAATAATTATGACATCTTGAAAGGCTATTATATTTTTTTTCTGTGACGCCTTACTTCGATAGCCTTTCAAGACGTCATAATTATTTGGACTACGAGATATATAAAAACTAAAGTAAGATTTGTTTTTTGTTCAATCAATAATGAAAGTGAAATAGTGAAATAATAATTCGCTTTTAGCATCCAAAATGGTTCAATTTTGTCAAATTAAACGAAGAAACATTGATAATTACTCATTCACTTGCAAGTGAATTAGTCGACCTCATTAAATCCGTATTCATGTGAACTTCAATTTAACCCCTTGCTAGAGATTGACAACGCATGCATACACCTTAGGCCAAAAAAAAATATATGTCTGTTTCCTGCTTCCAAGGCAAATAAATCGGGGTCGGTAGGTCGGGATTTTTTTTTTTTTTTTTTTTTTTTTATTTATTTTTGCACTCCCTGTCAGATTTGCAGTCGGTTAAATGCCATGTTTGGTTAGGGTCCTGTACCCCAAAATGATTTAATCCCTTTAAAGAAGCTTTAATTGAATAATCCGCCAGTGCTGACATTTTTTAAACCTTAATTGTAGCACAATTTGTGCTGGGAGCAGCCATTTTGATTGTTTGGGCATAGTAAAATACGGATCTGGATCGGTCCGGAAATGATTTTTTTCCGGCCAGAAACGATTTTTTTCCGGATTTGAATAAAAAGATCTAGGGTCGGGGGGTTTGAGTCAGGGTCGGTCGGGAAACAGGAAACAGACATATATTTTTTTTTTGGCCTTATCGCTATTTGTGCGCCATTGCTGGAAATCACACAGGTTCCCGTAAAATTTTGACGTCATAAAACAAAATATCTGACGCCACAATGGAAAAGTGATTGTTGTTGACGTCAAAAGTTCAAGCGGCCGGGTCAGCCGGGATTAGCGATAAGGTGTATTGTATGTGTACTGGTTATTTAAAGAAAAAGAATGTCAACAATGAAAGTGAAACTACGGTAAATCATTTGATTACTGATTCGATCCATATAAAATCACTCTTATACGGTTAAAAACAATGATAAACATATATTTTTAATCTATAAAATAAACTCAAACAGACCTAAAAATAATTCTATTGCACGTGTTGGTTTAATCTATTCATATCTTTATTTATGTTTACATCGCTTATATGGTCATCTGAGGTCAAATCGATAGTTAATTAGATGGCGTCTGGACTAAAATACACACGAAACAAACCTTCATATTATCTACCCCATGCTCTGTAAACTGTTTATTTTAGACTTTTGGTAGTTAGGATAAATGTTTTACATTATTATAAATCAAATATGAGAATTTGAGTCAAATCGGTGACCACGAATTTGACAGCTAGTGCCCCTTTAAATCAGTGTGACTATCTCGCGTGCAGATGAGCCCATCAGACAATAGCTGAAAGGAATCTGTGACCTACACATCCACACACAGATATGGAAAATACAGATAAGGCTCCTGTCAGGCGTCAAAAGGGGGTCTCATTGGGGGCTTCCGATCCTGGATCCCGCTTACTGTTTTGTCAGATTCCTGTATCCCGCTAACACTATGTACATAAGCAGTTCTCATTTTTTTGTCATTTCCCGGGTCCCGATAGACCTTTTTTCCCGTTTTCACAACACAATAATTTGACTTTCACATGTCCTGCTTACAAAAAATCGGCAATCCCGCGTCACGCTTAGACCCCAATGAGACCCACTCAAAATAGTTAACTCTTATGTACCGTTTGTCAAACATATCTATATATCCTTATCATGATTTGTTATGTCTCAAATGATTGTTGTAACTGTTTTTTTTTTTAAAGGATTTTGTCAAAACCAGTCAGCACATCCATCATGTACATTGTTGTAGCTAAGTTATAAATCCAAATTTGTTAATTGGCCACTCATTATTGAATATAAATTATGGAACACATAAATCTGTTTTGTTTTTTCTCATTAACCATTGAATAACTAAAACAAATGACATGTACTAGCCATGGATCTGAAGTGGACTTTGTCAGTATGTATATTGCAATCTGTTACATGTACAAAATGTAATGACAACAGATTTGCAAACAAAACCTCTGACTGAAGAATAAGGATCCAAAAAGTGAAAAACATATATATTAAATTCAAAATGGAAATGGGAAAAATGTCAAAGAGACAACAACCCCGACCTAAGAGTAGACAACAGCCAAAGGCCAGCAATGGGTCTTCAACACGAGAAAACCCCTCATTTGGAGATGGTCCACCACTTTTAGCACCCATTAATCAACATCTTTTTTAGATCCCCTTTAGGTTTCAAGTAAATATAGGAAGATGTGGTATGAGTGCCAATGAGACAACTCTCCATCCAAGAAACAATTTATAAAAGTAAACCATGAATCATTTCAAATTGTTATGTGATGTTGGTGTTGACCATGCATGTTGACAAAATTGACTTTTTAACTAGATTTACAAAGTATAAATTGGTTATTGTTAACTGGATGTACTGCTGGCTGACGACGATGGAAGTTTTTGGGATACGATTGCTTTCAAGCAATCTGTAGACTTATACCATGCATTGACTCAGGGCCATGCCCTCACGTCAACCATTAAGGAACATCTCAGATTCTTATGATTGTCTTGCTTTTAAAGGTAAAAACAAACAAAAGGATTGAACTTAAACAACTTTCCTGTAATGTTCTTCTCATGATCTTCATGTTTGATATTTCCCTTGACTTATATGCGTATTTTTAACAACTCGGAAAATCAGAATTAAGCAGTATCAATTTATATTTCATTGTATTTAGTGTTTTTTACAAATTTAGAAACATGTCAGAGGGAATTCCCCAGTTTTGATAAAATGCGAGAGTTCTCTGAATTCCGATAAATCTATTTCTGTCATATAAGAACTGAAGTGGAGTTTTTTTTATATATATGTCACCGTTATGAAACTGATATTTGATATTGTACTCTCATAAAGAAATGGAGAACCATGTCTAGGTCGTTAAATTTAGTAAAGGTTCTTGTTCCATATCGCAAGTCGCAGATTTGTTTATGTAACTATGGGCATGCATATAGTTTTCTTGACTTCAAGGGGTATCAGATTGAATGGTTGCTCTGGGTTCCCAACTCCATTGATTAATTTTAAACTCATGGGATTCTAATTCTATGTCTGTCTGCTATTGAGAGTTATTGTTGTTGCATAATTTTAAATCATATGCATCATTTAAATTAAAATAAATGTAGTCCACATCTTAAAGGTGTAACTACAACACCCCTTCAGCTGAAATGGAGTCTTCCATATATCGTTTCGAGTTGTCTCCCTTCCGGAAGTTACTTCCATCACAATACGAATCGTAGAGAAAAGTTAACTTGTTAGATGTCGATAAACGTCGTATTATATTAAAAATGATCGCAGTTTAAACTGAGGAGTGTGTACAGAAAGTAGTCATGCCCACTGACCCAAAGGAAATTAAATATTTAAAAAGAGTTAGAAATGGGGTTCCTCCTAGAATCAACGGTGATAAGATACAAAGTGAAATACCTTCTCTCACTCTCAGTGACTGCTGTGGAAAGTAATCCTTTGATCTATTCTTTTTTTCTCTTTGATCTTTTCAATTTTGGCCAAATCTCACGCATATGCTTTATGAAAAGTTGGCGGAACTGCTATACATTTGTCAATGAAAACAATGGCAATCATATCTCTCAGAGCATTCTGCTCTTTGATTAATGACCTTGACTGGCTAAACAGCCATCGCATTGGCCGCCAGGAGACTGGGCAGCTGCCAAGCAGTGTCCATGCATTTATTCATGAACCATTTACGAAAAGCTTGTCTTGTCCATGTTTTAACTTGTGAACTGTTCAACCAAAATTATAAAAATTTTAATATGTTGTTACTGATGATAAAATGGAGGTCAAGTTCAATATTGTCAATTTTACCGTTCAGGAGTTGTGGTTCTTGAAAGATTAAAAAATGGTGTTTCTTGTTGTGTCCTTGCTTTAACTCATTGACCATGTTGACTGTTCAATTAAAGCTTTTCAAATTTTGATATGTTGTTACTGAAGGAAAAATGGAGGTCAAGGTCAATATTGGTGATTTTCACTTTTACTGTTCAGGAGTTGCATTCATTGTACATGTACATTGTATATATAGGCCTTGTGATATTGAAAAATGCCAGCTGGACACAAATAAATGTTTAAAAGTCCGATTTGCATTCACTCTGACAGCCTGAGTCTTGTTATACATGTATATATACAATGTATATGTCTTTAATACTAGTAGGGTGATTTGATTTATTGGAAAAGGTAATTTAAAGTTCTTTCTGTGAAAATAGTGGAATATTTGCACTGTCAAACCAATACTTTAGAAATTTTATTATGTTGTTACTGGTGACACAGTGGAGGCCAATCTGAAATTGTCCATTTGGTTATTTCACTTCTACTGTTCTGTATAGTAGTGGCTTTGAATTGCTTTATGAACATTGAATTGATCGAAATAAATGCTATAGATATAAACCTGTCTTATTTTGACTGCTGCTTGTTCTGTATTTTACATTTTTTTTTACTAATTAAGGGACTTGTTAATCAGTTACAATATAGATGCAGTCCTCAAGGTTAAAGATTTCTGGGGATATACAAAGTTAAAACAATTATAAATTTTGTTTTTTAGTTGGAAGAGTTTTTTTTGAGCTGTTTAAAGATAAGTTGCCAAAGACTGCCGAGAATTTTCGAGCTTTGTGTACAGGAGAGAAAGGCAATGGAGCTACAACAGGATTACCTCTGCATTTTAAAGGATGTCCCTTTCACAGAAGTAAGTCTACAAAAAATGTTCTTGAACCTGTCAAAAGACTTTTTTTTTAATCAAAATTGAGGGAATAAGGCCACCTAGGGTTGTTTAAATAATTGTATTGGACATGTGTCCTAGTCAAGTAAAGCTGTAAATTTTACTTTACTGACATGACTGAAATAAAGCTTACTTGCCACTAATTTTTGAAGTTGTTAAAAAGAACCTTGAAAGATCAATATTAATTTTACTGTAAATTTGTACGTTGTTATATGTATATCATGTATATTAAGAAACTAAGTAACGATTCATCATGTAGATGTGTTATGACAGAGATTTTCCAACTCTCATTTTGGGTCTGATTTTAGGCCTCAATCCTTTTAAGAGAAATTAGCTCTTTTTTCCCAATTTTCAGCTTTAAAATTCTCCATGGTACATGTACATTTACACACACATTGTCTTAAGATTTTGTTAATTTTGTATGACTATTTTCATGTTTTTGTTGTTTACATATATATCTCTTGAATCTTGTTTGCACTACATGCAGTTATTCCTTTTCAGAATGCAGAAATTTGTACCTAATTTTTCAAAATTTTCATCAAACTCCCTTGCAAGTTGCACATGGCTGATACCATGTGCCCTCCAAATAAACGGGCTAATATATATTTTCCCCAAAGCCAACATTTCACGAACATTTATTCCCAATTACATGGGCCCTGGGCCACTCCCCCTAAGCACTAGGAAAATCACTGTTATAATAATTGTAAAATGTTTTTCATTCTAACCATTAAGGTCAAGGAACAGTAAATGGGCTATGTCGTAGATTTTGCTCAAATTTTGCATACAATCTTTGCTCGGTAAACTACAACTGGCAATCAAAAAAATAATGCATTTATCTATTTTATTATCTGAAATATTGCAGATTGATTTCTTTTTTTTGGGGGTGAATATTTGTATAGAAAGCACAGATAATCACCGAAATCACATACAAAATTTGTCTTAAAATCGCCAAATCTTTTATTCTACTCCATAGATTTTTCTTTAAAAACTGTATGTTGTTGACACATAAAATTCCGTTATAATGATGCAAAATAAAGATAGGGTCACCGACTTCGTTTGTTGTCTAATACTCATTTTTTCATCTTGTTGGTAGTGAAAAACGTCAAGAATCAACATTTTACGGCCTGCAACACGGCGACGTTACGATTATTTCGACGTTTTATAGGATTTTTTCACAAAGAACACAACATTTAATGATGTATACCGTAAAAACGAAGTCGGTGACCCTATCTTTATTTTACATCATTATAACGGTAATTTATGTATCAACAACATATAGTTTTTTAAGAAAAATCTATGGAGTAGAATTAGAGATTTGGCGATTTTAAGATAAATTTTAGAAGGTTTTATGCCGATTTTATGTGCTTTCTATTCAAATGCTCACCAATTTTGTAAGAATTCAATCAGTAATATTTTAAATGATAAATGAAATCAATGCATTATTTTTTCGATTTTCATTTGAAGTTCATCGAGCCAGAGTTGTATGCAAAATTTTACTGAAATCTGTGACATAGCCCATTTACTGTAACTTGACCTTAAATGAAACAACTTTTTTACAGACACCAAATGACAGCAATCTGAACAACCATGAGGCACTGTGCATCTTTTAATAATGAGCAAAACCAATTAACAGTATAAGTTACAAAAGGCCCTGACATAATACATGTAATAAGTTCACTAAAAGTGGTTGACCAAAGGTTGTGACCACCAAAATTTATAAGTTCACAAAAAGTGGTTGACCAAAGGTTGTGACCACCAAAATTTATAAGTTCACAAAAAGTGGTTGACCAAAGGTTGTGACCACCAAAATTTTGATAAGGATCAACACAATTTTTTTTGCAATAGAAATGCTAATGAGAACCATTCATTGCTCATCAACTTCCTACATGTGTAGTTACCAAATACTTCCAATTTAATATAAAAATAAGTAGATGTGGTATAATTGGCAATGAGACAACTCCCCACAAGAGACCAAATGACGTAAACGACTATAGGTCACTGTATGGCTTCAACAATGAGCAAAACCCTTACCGTATAGGCAGCTTTAAAAGGCCCTGAATGACAAATGTAAAACTATTTAAACAAACTAACCATCTGATTTATTTAAAAAAAACAAAAAAACAATGAAACAAATATGGTATACTGCAAAATGCAACAAACAACAACCATTAAATTACTGGATCATGACTTGGGACAAGCACATACAAAATGTGTTGGGGTTAAACATGTTAGCTGGCAACCAACCCTCTCCTAACCTTGGACAACCTTGGACAGCTCTGTAACAGTACAACATATGAACAAACTATATAAAATTAAAATATGTATTCATTCACATATTGGCCTTTTGAAATTTTTGTCTCATATTAATCAGGAACTACAAATTAAAGCTTACTAAAATTATAATGGTATCTAGCTTCATGTGAGCAGAGTATGTAATAACATGTAATACCTATCATATATTTCGCTGATCAACTTCATGTTTATTGAATAGCAGGGTATTCTGACAAAGCTCACATTTCTGCTTGATTGGTTTTCTTTCAATAATCTTGATTGAAAAATATTTTAAGTTTGAATGATACATTCATAATCATAAGTTACGTTAAAAGATGCAATTGTATTTATGATCAATAATCAGGAAGTATAGTAATAGCATACTATCATGACTATTGTTGAAGTCTTGGTACATTTGTATTGTCATAAATGTTAGAAATAGCTCGGAACAGTATATTTAAGATATATATATGTTCCTTATAATGCTAGGAAAAAAATAACATTGATTATCAATGAATTTTCAAATACAAATTCTAATCAGTAATCTGTATAAACAAAAATTAGTATGTGCATGACATATTTATTCAAGTCCAACTCTGTTGCATTAAAAGAAAATAAAGAAAAAGTTTCAAGTCTGTGTATATCACACATATGTAGCTAGATCTGGAGTCACCCGTCTTACAGAATTTGTATTTGTATTGGAGGTCGCTCCTCTTACAGAATATGAATTTGCACCTGAGGCTGAATGCAAGCTTTTAACAGGAATTGTACTCAATGTGTCTGGATGCACATGTTTTTCAGGATTTGTATTTGTAATTGAAGACATCCTTTTTAAAGGAGGTGTAAATGTACCTGAAGACACCCTTTCTAAAGGATTTTTCCTTGTAAATGAAGACCCTCTTCTAGGATTTTTTTCACATTTACACGAGAAAAATTGTTTGTAGGCTCTGCGGAATTTAAAATCCATAACTGTATACACTATAGGATTTACACAGTACAATGTCCATCCTAAGAATGTAGTCCAGACATGATGGACAGGTTTAGAAAATGATTGGTCATAAATATTGACAACGAAATAAGGAAATGTCCCAACAAAATAGGCTGCAAATATACACAACATCATTGCAGAACGACGCAAAGCTTTTACCAGAGATGTGCTTTTGGCACGTTTTGAGCTTCCATACGCTTTGATTCCTATTCTAACATAACAGAATATGATGAAAATACATGGTACTATAAAACCTAGTGTTACAGTGAGAACTCTGTTTGATTGTTCTATGTCTCGATCGAAAGTACATGCCAAAATGGCGGGTACATATTTAAATCCGCCCCAGACTTGTAATGAAGCTGGCATTGTAAACACAAGTGGCAGTAACCACCCAATAGCAATGGTTATTATCAATGGTTTTCTCTTAGATAATGTTTGGTATTGCTTTAAATGTACAACATTTAGGTACCGATAAAGTGCAATAATTCCTAAGTGTATCACAATAACACCGACAAGAGTGTATCTTACTCCTCCCACGGCATTACAGAATAATGGCGGAATGGAATGATATTGTTTGTGAAATGTCACTGCTTCTAACGGTAGAATCACACAACAATATAAAAATCCAGCAAGGCTCAAACTTCCAATAAAGACACAGTATGTTTTGAAACGTAAACTGGAAAAACAAATCGCAAGAATAGTGATAATATTCCAAACACATCCAATTAAACTGAGAACGATTACAATAATTTCTAATACCAGTAATGTCTCTGGTTCATCACACCACCATTCCATACATGTATCCTTCATAATTAACTTACTAATTATATAAGAAAATATATAAATAACTTGACATGCAACTAGCATGAATAATCTGGAAAATACGCATTAGACGTTACATAATAATTAATAATTCCAGCTTATTTCATGTTCTCATTTGCAAGTTGTAAAATTGTATATTATGCTAATTGGTGTAACATACTTTTGTTTAAAGTTGTATAAATATACATTGAAGGACAGAAAATTCTTCCTGTTTTTTTGTCCATATTTTTATACTTTTATTTAAAAAAATCTATTTGTTAAAAAATCCATTTAAATTTGCATGATTTTTTTTACAGGTTTACAGGTAATTAGTAGAGTAGTAGATATAATTGATTGGTTACTGGTAAATAAGTACATTGTTGAGTGTAAACAATCCAATTATTTCCTGATAATACAAATATAACCCCGGAATGACCCATATCACAGAGTATTTATTCAGTACAAATATTCACTTCTTCAATGACCAAATTCACAAAGTAATTCTCTATCTGATAAGTTAGCAAGTTTACTTTTAAAAAACATTCAATCCAATAAAAGAACAAAATACAGAGTAATTCTTCTTTGTCTGATAAATCAGAATGGTTTATTTTACTCTGAGGAATTGGCTTGATTATGAAGTGGTTATTATCAATGATAAGCCAACATATAAATATACATGATATATGCTTGTCTCCTCCCTCCTAAAGAAACAAAAATAAAATATATATGTAGGTAGGAAGATAATTGAGGTTAAATGATTTCTGTTTTGAAAATTAGGTTTTACATAGTTTACATGTATGTATGAAAATAGTGCTTCAAAAAAATTGTTTGGGCTTTAATGGTGCTTAATGAAAAACTAAGTTAAATAAAGAAATCTTCAATTAAAGTCTGGTTTTCATATATGCATACAGATAGCCTAGACAGATAAGCTTTTAGAGCACTTAAGCCAACTAATAAATATACATATAACAATATATATGTAACCAAATGCCTCAAAATAAATAAAACCCTTGAAGAGCCTTGCATTTAAATTTGAAAATTTGAAAGTCTAGTCATTATATTGTGATAGTTGAGAAATAAATTTGAAAATTTAAAAGACTTTAGTGGAGAAATATCACATTAGAATAAATTTTAAAATTTGAAAGTCTATAGTCATTATATTGTGATAGTTGAGAAATAAATTTTAAAATTTCAAAGTCTATAGTGGAGAAATATCAAATAGCAGATTCCATGATGTGGTAGAGTGACCCTTTATATTTATCTTCTTTTGATGTCATTGACACTAAACTCCACAGGCTATTTTATATTTACAACAAAAACAATTATTGTGTCACAAGTTTTATAAAATTACTTATATAATTATGAACTTATTTCCCATCTGAATTTAATGAGGGAATAACCTTTAGATTTTTTGTTAGATAGTGATATTTTTTTTGAATCTGTAGCATGTCCTTAAAAGTAACCAGGGCATTTTGTTTTGTGAGGGTAACAATAAAAAAAATTGTCACCTGCTCAGCCATGTGATAAGTAAATTAACACCCCCGTATTTAAACCAATCAAAATATGGCATTTTAACATGAAGTATAATTATAAATGTATTGTTATTAACATAAGATATAATGCTGCATGTTAAACATGTTTTGTGTGATCTCAACCCTCCCCCTTTACCTCAAGCTAATTTAGAAAAAAAAAAACCCAGCAAAATACACAGCACTGTGCGATTAACAAATATTTAACAGTGTAGGGGACTGAAATTCATGTATAAAAAGAAGATGTGGTGTGATTGCCAACTCTCCTCAAGAGACCAAATGACTCAGAAAATAACAACTACAGGTCACTATATGACCTTCAACAGTGAGCAAATCCCATAGCGCATAGTCAGCTATTAAAGGCCCAGAAATAACAATGTAAAACAATTCAAATGAGAAAACCTAACAGCCTCATTTATATAAAAAAATGAATGCAAAACAAATATGTAACACATAAACAAACGACAACCACTGAATTACAGGCTCCTGACTTGGGACAGGCACATTCATGTTTATGAATAGCAAGGTATTATGTTATTTATATTATAACTATAAGCAGTAAGGCCACGAAATGACAAATGTAAAATATAACAGAGTGGACATGGATTTGTATTCTTGATAGTTTTGTTTATCAATGACAGGGAGAAAAAATCTTTAAAAAAAATTAACATGGTGCCAAATTACCTTTTGAATGAGTTACCAAGAAGTATACTATTGTATTGGAATGAAAAAGGTATTCATACATTTGTGTTTTGTATAAGATCTATTTTTACCAATTGCATTTGGAATTAACTCAGTGTCAAAAGTGATATAATTCTGCCTGGACATCACCTTCAATTTTCATTGGATACTCTTCTAAACAGTATGAAAGTTTCCACTTATTGTAGACCCCAACCAATGATAGCCACTTGATAATGGGATTCTGACTGGTTTGAAATCTTATCAATTTTAGAAATGAACTCACTTATTTCTACTACACATAGCTAAAGTCATGTTACAAGTTTGTAATTAAACGCTTGCAAAATTGAGTTGGTTACAAGAGGTAGGTCATAGGGTTTAATATAAATAAGAAGGTGAGACCACTCTACATCCAATGACAGAATTGTGTCAATGGTGTTACCAATTTAAAGCATACATTTAGTTACTAAATATTATTGTTTAACATCAAACAACTGTCCCAATTTGTTGTTTAGGTTAAAATTACAACTTATTGACATTATTCATATAGCTGTGCATTCTATTCAAAAATAATTTCAGAATACATTGTCGTAAAAAAGTTGGCTGTCCTAATCATGGCCGTTGTAAATACTAAAATATGCACTTAAAATGAATATATGTGAATTGTGTAAGATTAAATGATAATAATATACTAATCCTAATGTACACGACCTAAAAACACTTATATTTATGAATGAAAATTAAAAAAATGTTGCATTTTTATATAGTAACACCACTGACCCTTCAGTAACTCCAATGACACAAAAGTATCACCATTGACATCACATTTCATATTTTACCTTTATTAAGTTCTGAACACAGCTAGAGCCAAGAACACCGAGCAAAAGAAAAAGATAAAAAAATAATTCTTAGGCTAAAATATCTCAAATTATATAGCGTAACATCAATAACTAAAAATGTCATAGTGTTACTAAATAGTGTCATTGGTGTTACCAGCATACATCAGTTTGTGAAAACTTTGTATATGTAATACATGACATTGTTAAAACATTGTTAAATAAGTATTGTTTTTCGTAAATAATATGATGTTTCGTTTGTTAATTAAGCATGAAAGAAACACAAAACAATGCTGGTTGTCATGATATATTCAGTGGTGTTACTAAACTGGTCAATGGTGTTATTTTATCAAAATGGTCTCACCATTGACAGTAACACCAATGATTTAAGGTGTATTTTAAGATTTAGTTACGAAATAAGTGCTCCATTCCCCTATTCTATATGTTGTTCCTGGTGCATGTTTCTATAATCAATATATTTCATAATTCAAAGTTCAGCAAATAACAGGCTATTATTTGAACTTGGAATTATTTTTAATTATGGAATTTGTATAATTTCTTGTGTTTAAAATTTTTGATAAATTCCATGTAATATTTGGTACAAATGTATTATGATCTTTTAAGCGGTTAATAACACTTTCCATACAATGTAATTTGGTTAGAAAGTGTTGTGCGCGGCACAGTACATTCTATTGAAAAATACTGTTTTCTTTGTAATAGAAAGTGTTGTGCGGAGCACAGAACATTTCAGTACAGAATAAACGTGCAATTTATTTAAAATTTCAATAACAAGAAATCAAGCAAATTCCATAATTAAAAATAATTCCATGTTCAAATAATAGCCTGTTAAATGTTTTCAAAAAAAGATTTGTATAAGGGTACACCATGGACACTATTTTCAATCATGATATAGCTTTTACTTACTTTTAAGATTTTTTCACTAAATTTTCAACATAATTGTTTGGTTTTTTTTTGCAAAACATGCTTACAGGTAATATTGCAAAGGGAGAAATTGTTGTAAATGCCCAAATCTTGCGAAAGATAACTCTTATCCCACTAATTTGTCCTTTGGTTACACCATTGACTTAAAAAATGTAACATTTCCTTTTGGTGATTTTTTTTTATTATGAAACCAAAATACACCTCCTAAATCATTAAAAAAAATGTTTGTATGTATCAAAATGCAATAAAAAGTGATAAATCAAAAAACAAATCATATGAATAATAGTCCTATTTCAAGTCTGAAAGGATTTATAGTAAAAAAATAACCGTTAATTCTGGCTATCTCCAAGGGTTTGAGAAAACATTAAGGATGTTTTTATATAACATTTCATACTGTAAACTGTATATTGTGTATCACAAAACATTCATATCTAACATATGCAAGTGTTATTTTGATATATTTTCATGTCTGTGACTTAAAAAGACCCAATAACATAGTTTTGCATGTTTTTTATATAATGACCCATATATGGTTAACTTTTACAAATTGTGACTTGGATGGAGAGTTGTCTCATTGGCACTCATACCACATCTTCTTATATCTATCTAGTAAATAATTATAGGCCAATGTACAGCCTTCAACATGGTTAAAGGCTACTCTGTAAATAGAATAATTCAACTAAAGAAATACAGAAAGATTTAATATTAAGAAGTATGTTACACTCTAGTACTTGTACCTGAAGCTATCCTTCTTACAGGATTTTTTTCACATTTACACAAGAGAAGTTGTTTGTATGCTCGGCGGAATTTTAAATCCATTACTGTATATACTATAGGATTTATACAGTACAATGTCCATCCTAAAAATGTAGTCCATATATGTTGGACAGGTTTAGAAAATGATTGGTCCTGAATATTGACAATGAAATAAGGAAATGTCCCAACAAAATAGGCTGCAAATATACACAACATCATTGCAGATAGACGCAAAGCTTTCATTAGAGATGTGCTTTTGGCACGTTTTGAACTTCCATACGCTTTGATTCCTATTCTAGCATAACAGAATATGATGAAAATACATGGTACTATAAAACCTAATGAAACAGTTACAATTCTGTTCGATTGTTCTATATCTCTATCGAATGTACAGGCTAAAATAGCTGGAACATATGTAAATCCACCCCAGACTTGGAATGAAGCCGGCATTGTAAACACAAGTGGCAGTAACCATCCAATAGCAATAGTTATTATCAATGGTTTAGTTTTGGAAAGTTTTTGGTACTGTGTTATATGCACTACATTTAGGTACCGATACAGTGCAATAATTCCTAAGTGTATCAGAATAACGCCCACAAGTGTGTACCTAATTCCTCCAACTGCATTACAGAATAATGGTGGCACTGTATGATTTTGTCTGTGAAATGTCACTACTTCTAATGGTAGGATCAAACAACAGTATAAAATTCCAGCAAAACTTAAACTTCCAATAAGAACACAGTTTATATTGAATCGTAAACTGGAGAAACAGATCGCTAGAACAGTTAGAATATTTCCAGTACTTCCAATTAAACAGAGAATGATGATAATAATTTCTAATACCAGTAATGTCTCGGGTTCATCACACCACCATTCCTCACAGCTACTTGTCCCGTTCATGTCTATCCTCTAGGTAAAATTAACTTGTCATCATAGTTCATATATATAATTTGTTAAAAAAACATATTAGTATAGAAGTTTTGTAAAATAAAATCCCACTTATATATCACATTCACATTTTAAATACAATTTGTACTTTTAATTGATGTCTCCACCGTTCCATAGTCCAGTTTAAGTTTATATTCCTTTTATTTAACTTTTTAAAGTATGTGTATTCCTTATATTTGACTCCTATTAAAATTGAAACATTTTGATCAAAATCCATTTAAACTTTGCATGACAGTTTTACAGGTATAACCTAAAGGTGCAGTTAACATATAAAATTAATGATTTATTATTGGTAAATAAGTATCTTGTGGTGTGTAAACAATCATAAGATCTCCTGATAGTACAAATATTTATTTTTTTAGTGACCGTTATCACAGAAGTTCTTTTTATCTGATAACTCCTTAACTTTTCTCTTTGCTCTGAGGAATTGGCTTTATTTTCAGCTGTTGTAATTAGTTCTTTTCTCTGTAGTCTAGTGTTATTCTTCTCTATATCACTGTATGTTTGATATATAAATAATAAAATTGATATCACTATGTTTTTAAAATCAGTATTTCCACAGATCCAAATTACATTGGTTTTTAGATAGACCATGCAAAGGCAACCAGCTTAAAGCAGATTCTTCAACTCCTGCATTTCCAACCAAGACTTCTCATGTTTCCATTTTGTACTATGACTTTGTAGGTAAATCCAGGTTTTCAAATATTTACTGGAAACACAAACTATTATTTTACAAAAATTGTTATGCCATTTCAGTAGTCTTTCAGTAGTCAGAATGAAATTAATTGAACTTTTGATATTATTTTCTCCTTTTGTAGTCTAATTGTGATTTAATTGAGATGTACTGAAGCTAATGAATGGTTTGTCTGAAACTTTTCTCATGTTTTTGTCACATTGTCATCAATCTTAACGGAAACCAGACTTTTTTAACTGTTTGCTGAAATCAAATTTAACTTTTTGAACTATAATAATTTAATTACACCCAGTAAACATTGACAATCTATTACAACAAGGCATAACACCTATAGATGATATATGAAATATATGCATTTTCCAAATATAAGACATTAAAGTTTATTGCTCACAAAAAATTGGAACTCGAAAAGAAAAAAAAACCCACATAGATTGCTGAAAAATAACTAAAACATTAAAGGGACGACAGTGTTCTCCATCGTGACATTTTCTTTTAAAAGTTGTGACGTCTTCTTTAAATGTTTTTCAACATTGTGACGTTTTCTTTATGGTTTTAAACAATCTGTACCATTAATTCAAGTCCGCTTTTAGTTGATATGATAAATAGATCATAAAAGCTGTCATAATTACTTTTCCTATACATAACCATATTTTAAAGGTGTGAACATATATCTATTACATGTACTTATAGTTCTGTTTTTTGTGTTTTACTTCTCATTTCCATAATCATCAATCACTAGAAAATATGACATAGGTTTTTATTTATCAGATTTAAAACACCATTCACCTACTTATACCTATAAAATTTGTTTTGGGGTATAATTGAAAACTTTTGAGGAGTGAATCTTTGGGTAGGTGTATTTTGTATCAGATAGATAGATGTCCTACAATAGTACATAGGTACTGGTTCCCTAATTCTCTACGAGGGGAGGTTAATCTAAGTCTGCATCCTTGCTTATTTGGACTGCTTATATTATGTGTATTTCCTGTTTTATCCAATGGTTGTCGGACAAAGTGCCATGTTCCCCTCCGTTGGATTTTTGGTTCAGATATACATTGTAAAGGTGGGATTTCAAAAATGCCCCACATTCATCTGTACTGAATTCTTATTGAAATCATAACCCATAAATGAAGGTGGTGGAATGAAAGAAGGGGGAACAGGGAATGGATGATAGAAAGCATACCTGTCAACTTTTCAAAATCTCCATGGGTGATTTGAAGAGGTAGAGGAACTTATGCTCCTCTTTTTTATGCCCCACCTACGATAGTAGAGGGGCATTATGTCTTCTGGTCTGTGGCTCCGTTTGTTCTTCCGTCCGTCCGTTCGTTCGTCCGTCCCTCTTCAGGTTGAAGTTTTTGGTCAAGGTAGTTTTTGATGAAATTGAAGTCCAATCAACTTGAAACTTAGTACACATGTTCCCTATAGTATAATCTTTCTAATTTTAATGCCAAATTAAATATTTACCCAATTTCAAAGTCCATTAAACATGGAAAATGATAGTGCGAGTGGGGCATCCGTGTACTTTGGACACATTCTTGTTTTGTCATAAGTGTTTTTAATCTACTACGATATTATTTGAATGAGAATGTTATGATGTGCATAAATACCATTTTAACTCATAGGAATGTTATGAGGTGTTCAGTTTCTAAAATAAAGAATTTCAAAATTCAGGTCAATATTTCTCATGGGGTATATCCCCCATAAATCGGGATAGTTGGCAGGTCTGAGAAAGAATGAAGTGGGTTGAAGAAGGAAAGAGAGTTTGAGAAAGGACAAAACAAGTAAAGGAAAGCTAAAATATAATTTTTATAAAAACATGATCTGAAATAAAAAACAAGGAATGAAAAAATCCAGCATATTATACAGAGATGAAAATTGTTGACCCTTTGACATTTGACATTTTACTATCATGAAATTGCAATCCCTTGATGTATTTATTATGTGTATATTATAAGAGGTACCCATTCCAGAAACATGTCTGTACATTCCTATCATGGTCTGAAAGTCTTTGGATCCACTGTCAGATTATAAAAGCCAATACAAACTGGTTGTATTTTCCTAATGTCTGTCAAATTGTTATATGAGATCATTTAGGAACTAGTGATGTGTTAAATTACCCAGTATTTATCTTGATTTCTGTCAATAAGTCAGTGATATACAGAGTTGTTGTTCCTGAATAATGGATGTCCTTATCTTATGTGGAACAGGATAGTTAAAGCCCACTTAAAACAGAAGGTGTCCTTACATAATTATTGATTCTGCATGTTCATTGAATAAAGTAAAGTTGTTCAAAAGAAAATTTGTTGAAACTAAAATCTAGTCCGATTGAGAAAAAAAAATCATTTGCAACTTTGATTATTAGATTGCATTTGGTGTTCTATCAACCTTTGCCTTATTGTTCTATAAAACATTAGATCAGGTACTTTAATGGTTGAGTTGTAATGTAAATGGTTATGGAGAGATGAAAAGCCTGTTTTTAAATTGCAAGTTTATGAACTTGTACATCCTGTTTGAAGTTTCATGCAAGATGGAAAATGATAAAGAGGTACATGTACTATAAATAAATACGAATAAAAGCAGAGGAGGAGTACACAGCATGAAACAGCAAGACAGAAAAAAAAATCATCTATGAATTTGGTTTTGATCTTAATTGACAAAGATCTTTTGTTTATTTTCAGTTATAAAAGATTTTATGGTACAGGGTGGTGATTTCTCTAACAAGAATGGTACAGGTGGAGAAAGCATATATGGAGAAAAATTTGAAGATGAAGGTTTTCCATATACTGTAAGATTATTATGCTTATAAATCAAAAATGAAATAGAGGGTAAATTGGGGAACAATCCAAAAACTAAAATGATGAAAATATTAATAAAAGATGTGAATAAAAGATATGAGGTATAACATCAACTAGACAGCTACCCAATGACACAGAAGAATCAAAGGACATCTAGAGGTCAAAATACAGAATGAAATAAAAGAATATATGTCAAGATTTTTAAAACTAAGATTATAAGGCAACCAATAAAGAGAAATATCAGACATGGGGCAGGGACTTGAAAACCTTTGGCTTTTAACTTCCTTCTTTAGGCGACCTACTGCCCTAATCAGATTTGGAGCAGTTTACCGATAAGGGAAAATGAAAAGAACAAATGAAAAACCAAGTTCATCATAAGCACTACAAAGTAAGATAATGAAATGGAGAGGTACCAAAATCAAAAGTACAAACAACAACCCAATAACAGACATTATTATGACATGGTGAATATGACGTAAAAAAAGCTAACAGTTTGGGAAAGCAATAGCTAGGGGCTTGATTTTTTTGGGGAGGAGGATGGTTAAAACCATCATTAAGGTTATTCAAACCAATGTTAGCAAAAAAGCATACTCTATATTTCTTATTATTGAGAGTTGTTTGTAGTTCTCATCATTAAGTGATTTGTACAGATTAGAGATTATTTGCATTCTCATTGACATCTTCATCGTGAAAACAAAAATCATTTTTAACATTAATATTTTTCAGCATGATAAAGCAGGTCTACTTAGTATGGCCAATTCTGGTCCAGGAACTAATGGTTCACAGTTCTTCATCCTGTGTAAGCCTGCACATCATTTAGATGGTAAACATGTGGTGTTTGGTAAAGTTCTCAAGGGAATGGGAGTGGTCAGAACTCTGGAAAATACAGAAAAGAATGAAGAAACACCTGTTAAGGTAATCAATTATGGTGAAGCTATTCTAACAAATAGATCACTTCTGATCTTATGAATATATATGTTACAAATTATCATTGTTCGTAAAGGATGTGCCAAAAACAAAGACACAAAAATACCACATCATTAATTTTTAACATGGTTTTTTTTAAGTACAGGTTACTATTTTTTGTTTTTAAAACATTGGTCAGGATTGTACCTTTTTAACTTGAAAATAACATAATATATCTGCTTTCTGAATGAAAATTTAATAAATGATACAGGATAATCATCAATAATTTAACTTTGGATGTAATGCGTCTTCTGATTGGCTGACGTCATTTTGTTTTTCAGCTCGGACATAATTTAGTCATGTAATTGTGATGTCATCAACGTTTTTACATGATTAACTCAGGTTTAAAATGGAATTGATATAAATTAAATTATAAGAAATGACTGTAATATTTTATCTGTCTATTCGAATTAACATATAAAATGGGGTGCACACTTTAAAATAACCCACTACCTAGGTTATTCAGTGTGCACCACATGTATTATGTTATTTCTTCATAGACAGAAAAAATATAACAGTCATTCCTTAAATAAAACAAAACCCATTTACCGTGTTTACCTATGTTAAGAATAATTGTACCTCTAGAAACTCATTGTATTTGATAATTTCAGGAATGTAAGATAGCTGACTGTGGTGAGATAGCACCAGGAGAAGATGATGGTTTTGTGAAGGATGACGGCAGTGGGGATATCTATCCAGAATGGCCTGAAGACTCCGGAGTAGACTTTGAAAACGTTTGTATTATGACAAAAGAGTAACGTTCTTCTTGCTTTAAAACACAAAGATTACATCATTAAGAGTAAGCCAGAGTAATATGGAAATATTGAGATTTGTTCTGACTAGTTGTTATCATGTTTATCTTTGAGTATCTATCTATGTAAAAAGAGTTATTGTTTATCATTAGGATTTTTAATGGAATATACATGAATTAGTATGTGACAAAATTGTAGTTTTATTCTACTACAAACTTTTAGGGAGATATCTGTTTGCACCAAGCTTGTGTCTTTTTGCACAAATGACTTTTTTGTGCCACTTGTGACTACTTAATTAACCATGACTATTATATAACTTTGCAGACAGAAAACAAAGAGAAAGTTTTGACAATGATCACTTCAATTAAAGGATTTGGAAATAACTTCTTCAAAGAGCAAAAAATACAAGATGCAAAAAGAAAGTACAAGAAAGCATTGAGGTAAGTCCAATTTTCTGGCAAAAATTACATTTCTACATTTATGTACTGACAGGACTTGTGCATGTTCTGTTATTTATGTCTGTCCCACAGCCCTAAAGAAATCAAATATTTATCTATATATTTTTCAATTATACGGTACTATAATATTGATCTAATTTTTGAGATTTTTTTCTTTAATTTTTGTGCTATTTCTTGATCGGTGTGAGAAAAATATTTCTCCTCACTAGTGAGATATCTGTTCTCAGTAAATGATTGGTCCAAATTTAATTAGCACGTCAAATTTTCTTGGCTTCTTTTGAATTTCCTGTGGTGACGTCATGAAAAAAACCCACCAATATGCCTGATGGTGTCACATTTATGGAACACAACTTTCTGCAATTCTTTGAAAAGGAAGGACAAAAAATCATAAGGGAAACAGATTCCTCCTCTATAACTCGTGTTTGCCAATATTTCTCCACTTGATAACAGTTATATTTTAATTATTCAAACAGCTGCACAAGCCTCATGATTTAGATATTAAAAGGAGTAGGTCCAGTAAGACCCCTTTTTGGCCCCAAAATATAGAAGTTTTACAAAATTGTTAAAATGTAAACTTTTAGTTATTTATTGGAAAGTAGAATTCCTCTGCTACATAAATATGGGCTGTTTTTGACAATACAATGCACATATATCGAGTACTAGCATCATTAAGTCATGCTAAATTACTGAAATCTTCACAATTTTAGCATTTTAGTTAAATTTCAGACGGTTTCCGTCTTAAATGAACGTGGCTGCATTTTTGTTCATTATTAATATTGAAATGTAAGTTGTATTTGATGATAATACACAACATATATAAAGGTTGAGACGAACATGGATGTGGCCACTTTCATTTTTGACAAAAACCATCTGAAAAGTGACGTTTTTTGGCATATTTGATAGAATTTACATATTTAAGCTTGAATGGGAGCGTTTTTAATGACTAAATCAGTTAAAATCTTACACATTAACTAATTGAATCAACTGAAATCATGGAAATAGACACTAAAGTGTTTAAAAAGTGATCAAAATCTTTCGTCAGATGGACCTGAAATTTGGCCAAAATCGGCCCTTACCAGACCTACTCCTTTAACTGTCTTGAGTGGAGAAATATCATAGCACACTTGTTGCAGGGATGGAATCTTTATGTGTATATATAAAAAAGGAAGATGTGGTATGATTGTCAATGAGACAATTCTCCACAAGAGACAAAGTGAGATTGCCATGATGGTAAACATTATGCATTGCACTTTAAGAGATGCATATATAGTGTAATTTAAAATTTTAAAATTTTTTTTTTTTTTTTGCTTACTTCTCGGTATGTCTCTGTTGAGACAGAAATGTATAGTCCAAAGTAAATCATCTTTTCAGTTGTATCATTTTGCTGTTTTCACCTGCACCTTTACTCTCTATAAGAGACCATATGACACAGAAATAATGACTTACGGTAGATTGATTTTCATTCTGGTTGACTTATATTTATTGTAAATATCTGTATTGAGTTTGTGTTTTCTGTTTCAGTCAACCAAATTTTCACAGTTATTGCCCTTCGGCATTTCTTTTTTCTATAAAAATACTTCTTTTATGCAAGGCTTACAGATTTTGAGATAACTTTTGGTTACTAGAAAATTTTATAAGTACTTGTCCAGACTTTAATATGAATGCCTGCAGATTCCAAGAAAATTTTTAAATGATTAACCCTTTCCTCCATAATGACGCCTTTGATGCCACCCCCTTTACTCCATAATGACGCTTTTTGACGCCTATGTAGTGCTTCAGTTGAAATATTCTCTGACGAAAAATCTTAGTCAGACTTAATAAAAATTTGTATCTAATTTAAAAAGGATATTCATGAGAATATCTGTCTGGAATTTCATTGATGAAATATGTGTTTTCACAATGCATTAAGACTTTAAACCTGATGTTTTTTTTATATTAAAAAAATCCTATGCAAATTATGTATGTAAAAAAAAAAATCCATGGAGGAAAGGGTTAAGCTGCTGGCAGGGGCACCAATGTTCTAACAAACATCTTTTTAATTTTTCAAACTATATTTGAACTCTTTATTGTTGCATAAGATTTTCATCTGAGTTTAGTATAGCAAAGAAAAGCTTAATTAGCTTTAAGACTCATTGTAAAATACAGATAATATATGTGAATATCTGTATCACAACTTATTTCAACATTTAGGCATGTTTTATTTAAGACTGTTTCATCTTCAACTCTTAAAGAAATAATTGGAATGACTTTTAATAGATGGTTAGTTTATTTTAAACCAAGTTTATGGTTGGTTTCACTTTTTTACAGATATTTAGAGTATGCAGAAGACAATATGGATATGGAGGAAGATGAATCAAATATGGATAAACTGTACAATATACCTATCACATTAAATTTGTAAGTACAACATACATATCACATTCAATTTGTAAGTACAATATACCTATCACATTAAATTTGTAAGTACAATATACCTATCATATTAAATTTGTAAGTACAATATACCTATCATATTAGATTTGTAAGTACAATATACCTATCACATTAAATTTGAAAGTTTAGTAAAACTGTGCAATATAACTATTTCATTAAATTTGTAAGTTAAGTAAAACTATACAATATACCTATCACATTAAATTTGTAAGTACAATATACCTATCACATTAAATTTGTAAGTACAATATACCTATTATATTAAATTTGTAAGTTAAGTAAAACTGTACAATATACGTATTTCATTAAATTTGTAAGTTAAGTAAAACTGTACAATATACCTATCATATTAAATTTGTAAGTATAGTAAAACTCTACAATATACCTATCACAATAAATGTGTAAGTTGTGTAAGATGGCTTTTACTTTTTATACCCCTGCTCTGTTATACATCTCTTTGTGTCAGTTACTCTCTATCAGTGGCGGATCCAGAAATTTTCATAAGTGGGGGCCCACTGACTGACCTAAGAGTGGGGTCCGCTCCAGTCACGCTTCAGTGATTCCCTATATAAGCAACCAAATTTTTTCCCAAAAAGGGGGCCCCTCCCCCTAAATCCGCCTCTGTCTATTACTCATCTGATTGATACCAGGATGCTTTATAAAGTTAATAAATAATGAAAAAGCCTCAGTATTTTAGGTTTGTTTTCCTGAATTTTAGATAGAAAGCATGTATTCAATAGGTTTGTTGAATCTCAAATGATTTTATTGTAAGAAAATAAGATAAGAATAGTTCTTATACGCCCGTCAAAATTTTGACGGGATGTATTATGGTATACAAATATCCGGTGTCCGTCTGTCTGTCTGTCCGTCCGTCTGTCTGTCCGGCGTAAACATGTCGCACCGTAACTTGAGAACGACTTATCCAAATTTCATGAAACTTAATATAGTTGTTTCTTATGATGGTCAAATGATCTGTATACTTTTTGGTGAAAATAAGATTAAAACTTTTTGAGTTACAGCACTTTGTAACTAAAACAGGGGTGTGTTTTTTTCACATGTCTCACCGTATCTCAAAAACGATTCTTGATTATGGCTTAAAACTTTAAACACTTCTTAGTTATATTAATCTTAATATCTGTATACTTTTTGGTGATGATTCAAAATTTCATTTTTGAGTTATTGAGTATTTTGTAAAAAAGGGGGAGGGTTTTTTTACATGTCGCACCATATCTCAAAAACTATTTATGATTATTGCTTAAAACTTTACACACTTCTTTGTTTAATTAATCTTAAGATCTGTATACTTTTTGGTGATGATTCAAAATTTCATTTTTGAGTTATTGAGTATTTTGTAAAAAAGGGGGAGGTTTTTTTTTTACATGTCGCGCCGTATCTCAAAAATAATTTATGATTATTGCTTAAAACTTTACACACTTCTTTGTTATATTAATCTAAAGATCTGTATACTTTTTGGTGATGATTCAAAATTTCATTTTTGAGTTATTGAGTATTTTGTAAAAAAGGGTGAGGTTTTTTTTTTTACATGTCGCGCCGTATCTCAAAAATAATTTATGATTATTGCTTTAAAACTTTACACACTTCTTTGTTATATTAATCTAAAGATCTGTATACTTTTTGGTTTTGATTCAAAATTTTATTTTAGTGATATTTAGTTTTTTCGAAGAAAAAAAACAGGGTTGGGGGTTTCACATGTCCCGCTGTGTCTCAAAAACAATATGTGGTTATTGCTTAAATTTTCTCAGAAACTATTTATGATTATTGCATAAAACTTCCACACAAGACGTCGGGCGTATCATGCGCTCATGGCGCAGCTGTTTATTAGATAGGTTACAATGCACTTTGATTTTCATTGAGTCCTGAAGCTACACATATCATTTTATATTGTATAAGGATATAATGACATCAATATAGGTCTTACATATGACATGTCTAAACCTTAAAGAATCCTAGATTTGCTGGCTTTTGAAATTTTCATTTGTCTTTCTACTGCATTTGTATAGTTTACCATTGTAGAGATTTTTTGTATTACAAAACACTCATTAATTTCACCTTTCTAGATCCTTTAGTCAACAATAAAACTGATTTAAACAGAAAAAATATACAAGTCATTAGACATGATTCTATGAGAACTTTGGTATATAGATTTCTCCCTGTTAACATATCATGATTTAGATTGTTTTCAACATTTTATCTTACAGAGCTGCATGTAGTTTGAAATTAAAGGAATACTCTGATGCTTTACAACATTGTGATCAGGTAAAAATATTAATGATATATCTTAGAATTTAGGTGAAAGAACATGATGACAGTTGTCTTGGTTTTTATGTAATGCTGTTTGAAAAAAAATGATTAATTTTTGCTAGAGAGAACAAATTTGCCTTTATACCTAAAATATCCTGTATGCATAATTATATAATTATTGTAAACCAGCTTGTTTTTTTTTCGCGTTCAGCCATTTCTCTGTTATTTTTTTTATATATCAAATTTACTTGATATTCTTGAGTAAATCTGGATTAGAAATTTACTTTTCGAAGTACTTAATGCATTTTGGAGATATTGGTACACCTATGTATAAGGTTAGGAGGATGGTCAAGATCTCACAAACATGTTTATTATGAAATATGGAGATGTGGTATGATCATGACATGGATGTAAGCAGCTATAGGCCACATACAGCCTTCAACATTTTGAAATGTTGAACAATTTAAAAGAAAAAACCAACAGCTTGATTTATATTAAAACAATAAAAGTTAAACAAAGACAGCAACCGATGTCTTCCACTTAGTTATAGGCTCTTGGGACAGGCACATATAGAAATGGCAAATCTCTTTTGTGTTTATACGTGAAAAAATTAGAAAATGTTACCTGATAAATATGATAGGTCTATTTAATTACAGGTTTTACAAGAAGATGAAAAGAATGTAAAAGCCTTGTTCAGAAGGGGACAGGCATTAAATGGTTTAAACAAATGGGACGAAGCACTGGTATGTATTTTGCAAACTTATTTTACCGATTTGAATTCAAATTATATAAGTTATGAGTATTGTATTTTGATTGTGCTCATTAACATCATTCAACTGACTTGTATCATCTCAAAAAGTCTACATTCAAGGTTTAATGCCACTGGTTACCAAAAATATGAAAAATCAACTTTATACAAAGTAATTTAATATATGCTCTTAATTGCTGCCTAAAATTACATTCTAACTTACTAACCGATCATTTGATACTATTCGTATATTGAAGATTAAAATTCACATCTAAGAACATTGCAGTTGTCTTTTCAGATGTGGACTCCATTGATTGTGTTCATATGTTAAGTCTATTGTTATTCACAGATACCTTACTTAATAAATGATGTCAAATAATACTTGATTGGGCAACCCTGTTGTATCAAAGCATGCATAAATTTACATTTTTTTAACTGAATGACATGATTTATATTCATGTTAAAATATAACAATTAGTTTTTCAATGTAAGAAGTTTTTTTTACATATATTATTATTTTAACAGGAGAGTTTAAAGCAAGCAAGTCAGGTAGAACCATCAGATAAAGGTGAGAATCATAGTATAGCTGTTGTTCACTAAAATTAAATATATATATTCTGGCTTAAATGTTTTTATGCCCCACCTACGATAGTAGAGGGGCATTATGTTTTCTGGTCTGTGCGTCCGTTCGTCCGTCCGTCTGTCCGTCCGTCTGTTCGTTCGTCCGTCCGTCTGTCCCGCTTCAGGTTAAAGTTTTTGGTCAAGTTAGTTTTTGATGAAGTTGAAGTCCAATCAACTTGAAATTTAGTATACATGTGCCCTATGATATGATCTTTCTAATTTAAATGCCAAATTAGAGTTTTGACCCCGATTTTACGGTTCACTAAACATAGAAAATGATAGTGCAAATTTCAGGTTAAAGTTTTTGGTCAAGATAGTTTTTGATAAAGTAGAAGTCCAATCAACTTGAAACTTAGTATACATGTTCCCTTTGATAAGATCATTCTAATTTTAATGCCAAATTAGAGAATTTATTCCAATTTCACGGTCCACTAAACATAGAAAATGATAGTGTGAGTGGGGCATCCGTGTACTGTGGACACATTCTTGTTTTGATAAGTTCTTGCCTTGAATTTGTAACATATAACAAGCAACAGCTTGAACATTCCTATATTTAGATAATTTTGTAGAAATATGTTTCAATATAAATATGTTTTAATAAAAATAAAAGAACAACCTTCACATTTGTAATCTTTTAAACAGGAGGAAATGTACTTTTCTGAAATAAAATAAAAAAATGTTTTAAGGGGAGATAATACATGAAACATGAATTATCTCCCCTCATATTTCTTCTAATAGAAAGGAAAATTACACAAAATCAGTGAATGCACAGATAGAAACACAAAAAGTAAAGTAATAGCCTTTTAATTACTATAACAAAGGCATGGAGAAATATCAATCAAAGATATTCGGCCAAGAAATTAAACATGTACTGTCATAATTGACCCAGACAATCACGCTGAAGGTGGAAAAAAACAATACAAACATCAATACAACCATTGGGCACATAGAGATATATGGTAGACAACTTGTCAGGAAATAAAATTTGTATCACAAAAGGTGGTAAGAAGTTTGAATTCCTATTAAAGTTAAATTTTTGTTTGTTTATAAGTGATTCACTTCTTTTGCAGGTATTCTCACTGAAATGGCAAAGACAAAGAAACTAGTAGATGCATACAAGGCAAAAGAAAAGAAAATGTACTCTAATATGTTTGCATCCTGAGAAGTCAGTACACAAATTTTAGAGTCTTTACACCACACATGCTACCTTTATTGAATAAGCATCAACAGCAGAGTGATTCAGTTAGCATTAGAACAAAGACCATGATAAAGACAGACAATTTAGTGATATATTTTATAATGTCTTGTCATAACCTTTGTCTTTCAATGGTATTAAACTAATAAACAAATAAGTAATAAAAAAGTAAGTCATTATGTGTTATATTTATACTATCAAAAACGATGTATTAAGGGTTTTGATAGTGAACCAATACTGTTTATTATGTCAGAGATTTTAAATACTCCTTAAAAATTTAAGTGCTTTGGATCCATGCATTACATTTGCGCCAATTACCATTACTATTAAATTTGCGTTAAAAAATCATTACATTTGCACTCAGCTTTAATTTAACCTGAGTTTCCTGCCAAAGGAATGGAATGCGGGCAAATGTAATCAAAGGCTGAGCGCAGATGTAAAAAATTTAATCTCTAAATGCGTGCAAACATAATGTGCCCCTTTGGATTCATTTATTTTTGTGAATATCAGTATTTTCGTGTAATAAGGAAAAATT
The DNA here is from genome assembly GCA_019925275.1 of Mytilus edulis. Classification (NCBI taxonomy): domain Eukaryota; kingdom Metazoa; phylum Mollusca; class Bivalvia; order Mytilida; family Mytilidae; genus Mytilus; species Mytilus edulis. The sequence continues at coordinate 28,095,294 of CM034361.1, read as the reverse complement.
GCATATCATTGGATATCTAATTTCATTGTTTTACAAATGTCCAAATACAAGCCTATAGAAATATGTACTTCAGGCTTAAATTAAAATATTGTTTGTTTGCAGTTTACCGACCGACCCTTGAAAATCCTCCCGACTGAAAATTTTATTGCTTTAAATTTGAAGAATTTTTTTTTAATACTTCTATTGACGCCATCCGGAACTTTGGGTCCTTTCCGGAAATGATTTAAAGTCTGGATCAATTACGCATTTCAAGTTTGGTTTTTCTTAGCTTCCCGTCAAGCGTTCATGTGACCATTTAATGATAAAGCACATGGAAATTGTTTACAGGTATCCATGAAGTCACGGAGGAGTACTTTACGCTGTCGTCTCGTGTCAATTTTAAGACAAATAACAAACAAAAAAGTTTATTAGTAAACTGTTTATACAGATTCAGGCACATGTAATGATGTGTGATGATATCATTGACGATGATGCAGCGGATATTCATAACTGACACGACAACCATTCTGTCTCAAACAAATCGGGTACAGAATCTGTGGAGCCTGACTTTATGGAACCAATTTCAGTGGTTAAATAATTCGACAGCAGCTTGAAGGATGGCATATTTTCTACAAATCGTTGTGAAGAAGACAAAGATGAAACCACTCCTCCGTGACTTAAATCTTCATGGATATCTGTAAACACGCCTGTACGGAGGAAGGGCTCATTTGAAATATTAATGGATATAGATCATGCCAAATCAATAAGAAGCAACCCTAACTACACAAAGATGTAGAGAAAATGAATGGTTAGCTTGAAAAATAAATATACTCTCTCTATATTAAATCTATCTTCGATTGCAATGAGTATGTTCCTTTAGGATAAAGGGGGCTGCCCCACTCATTGCAATTATTTTCTTTCTTACAATATTAAATATACCCAAACTGTGTGGCCTGTGTGAATTCAATTAAAACATGTCCTTAGGAGCTATGCTGCCAATTTTTTTTATGCATTAAAAACATTTCAGTACAGACCATTTACTTTTAATGGGGTGCTATGGATTTCACCCCAAACTTTAGATTTCTTTGGTTTTCATTAAAGCCTGGCAAAAATATAACCTTATCACATATAATTAAATATTGTTAGAAATATGAAAACAGTCGAATGTCTTAATACTTTTTTTTTCAAGTTGCCTTTTTTTCAATTGAGGAAGATTCAATGGTTATTTTTTTTTTTATTAAAAAATACACTCTTTAATACATTGTCTTATAAATCTTTAATATCTACATTTTTCTGATGAAAATACTCTACTCATGAAAACGTATAGTCAAGAAGCATACATGTCTGAATATATTTCTTTAAAACAGTTCTAGTCATAATGACATTCGTTGTTTATAAGTGTTCCAGTATTTAATAATTATACCATATTTTATGTCATAAATTGGATAATGACACTATGTTAAAGTTTCAGTTTTGGTTAAAAAGTTTTTTATCTGAAAATGCCTGTTCATTTGATGTTGGTTTTCAGCATGTCCAGTGTTTGTTGTTTTAAAAAGTTTTTTTTTTCTTCACAAGAAACTGGGTTTAGTGTAACTGCGTGTTTAAACTGTATTTTGGCTGATAAAATAAAATATTTTTCCTACCTACCGACCCTTCAGTCTGAAGGTACAGTCTGAAAACAGCAAACAAACATATTTTTAAGGTTGGCCTAATGATTACAAGCCTGTAGAAATATGTACTTCACTGTCTGAATACAAGCCTATAGAAATATGTACTTCACTGTCTGAATACAAGCCTGTAGAAATATGTACTTCACTGAACATTTAAATTTCTGGTTTACCTGTTCCCAAGAAATCCACAAAAAAATGGCATCACAAAATATTGGTGGGTCCACAGTAACTCTTCGTCTTATATAAGTTTTGTGTGTCCCAAGCGTTTTTCTGGATATTCCCTCATTATGAACACTCAATCATCAGATGGAGAGCTGAAGATTTTAAAGTACCCAAATACCAGATAGGAAGCTATAAAAACTCCTTACATAACTAATTTACAGCACAATAGCTGAACAAACTAAAACATGAGTGCACCATTGATATTATGTTGATAGTCCTAAATATCAAGCTTTACTTCAGCTATCACATCAACTTAACATGATCCAATAAAATGAGGTAAAGGTCATATAAAACAATTGAGAAATACAGATACCCCTTACAAGCATACATTACACTAAATACATGTATAGTTGGTCCATTGCTTAGTTTCTTAACCAAGAAAAATAAACATTTTAATTTCTGGTTTACCTGTTCCCAAGAAATCCACAAAAATGGTATCATAAAATATTGGTGAGTCCACAGTAACTCTTTGTCTTATATAAGTTTTGTGTGTCCCTAGCGTTTTTTTTTTTATATTCCTACATTTTGAACACTCAAACACCAAATTGAGAGCTGAAGATTTTAAAGAACTCAAATACCACATAGCATGCTATAAAAGCTCCTTACACAACAAAATTTCATACAATTCAAATGAGAAAAACCAACAGCTTAGTTGATGTACAAAACAACAAACACAAAACAAATATGATGTACATTTACAAGAAACAACCACTGAATTACAGGCTTTTAACTGGGACAGCACATACAGAATGGGACAGGGTTAAACTTGTTTGTGGGTGCCAAAACCCTCCACCTAACTTGGAACAGTTGGGACAGCACATTCAGAATGGGGCAGGGTTAAACATGTTTGTGGGTGTCAAAACCCTCCACCTTACATGGAACAGTTGGGACAGCACATACAGAATGGGGCAGAGTTAAACATGTTTGTGGGTGTCAAAACCCTCCACCTTACATGGAACAGTTGGGACAGCACATACAGAATGGGGCAGGGTTAAACTTGTTTGTGGGTGCCAAAACCCTCCACCTTACATGGAACAGTTGGGACAGCACATACAGAATGGGGCAGAGTTAAACATGTTTGTGGGTGCCAAACCCTCCACCTTACATGGAACAGTTGGGACAGCACATACAGAATGGGGCAGAGTTAAACATGTTTGTGGGTGTCAAAACCCTCCACCTTACATGGAACAGTTGGGACAGCACATACAGAATGGGGCAGAGTTAAACATGTTTGTGGGTGTCAAAACCCTCCACCTAACTTGGAACAGTTGGGACAGCACATACAGAATGGGGCAGAGTTAAACATGTTTGTGGGTGTCAAAACCCTCCACCTTACATGGAACAGTTGGGACAGCACATACAGAATGGGGCAGAGTTAAACATGTTTGTGGGTGCCAAAACCCTCCACCTAACTTGGAACAGTTGGGACAGCACATACAGAATGGGGCAGAGTTAAACATGTTTGTGGGTGTCAAAACCCTCCACCTTACATGGAACAGTTGGGACAGCACATACAGAATGGGGCAGAGTTAAACATGTTTGTGGGTGTCAAAACCCTCCACCTTACATGGAACAGTTGGGACAGCACATACAGAATGGGGCAGGGTTAAACATGTTTGTGGGTGTCAAAACCCTCCACCTTACATGGAACAGTTGGGACAGCACATACAGAATGGAGCAGAGTTAAACATGTTTGTGGGTGTCAAAACCCTCCACCTTACATGGAACAGTTGGGACAGCACATACAGAATGGGGCAGAGTTAAACATGTTTGTGGGTGTCAAAACCCTCCACCTTACATGGAACAGTTGGGACAGCACATACAGAATGGGGCAGAGTTAAACATGTTTGTGGGTGCCAAAACCCTCCACCTAACTTGGAACAGTTGGGACAGCACATACAGAATGGGGCAGAGTTAAACATGTTTGTGGGTGTCAAAACCCTCCACCTTACATGGAACAGTTGGGACAGCACATACAGAATGGGGCAGAGTTAAACATGTTTGTGGGTGTCAAAACCCTCCACCTAACTTGGAACAGTTGGGACAGCAAATACAGAATGGGGCAGGGTTAAACATGTTTGTGGGTGTCAAAACCCTCCACCTAACATGGAACAGTTGGGACAGCACATACAGAATGGGGCAAGGTTAACCATGTTTGTGGGTGCCAAAACCCTCCACCTAATTTGGAACAGTTGGGACAGCACATACAGAATGGAGCAGAGTTAAACATGTTTGTGGGTGTCAAAACCCTCCACCTAACTTGGAACAGTTGGGACAGCACATACAGAATGGGGCAAGGTTAACCATGTTTGTGGGTGCCAAAACCCTCCACCTAATTTGGAACAGTTGGGACAGCACATACAGAATGGAGCAGAGTTAAACATGTTTGTGGGTGCCAAACCCTCCACCTAACATGGAACAGTTGGGACAGCACATACAGAATGGGGCAAGGTTAACCATGTTTGTGGGTGCCAAAACCCTCCACCTAATTTGGAACAGTTGGGACAGCACATACAGAATGGAGCAGAGTTAAACATGTTTGTGGGTGCCAAACCCTCCACCTAACTTGGAACAGTTGCTTTAAAGCACAAAAGAAAGAACAACTAAAACATGAGTGCAGATGCTGAAATGTCTCACCTTCTTTACCTAAACATTGATATTATGTTGATAATCCTAAATATCAAGATTTACTACAATTATCACACAAACTTAATATGATCAAATAAAATGAGGTCAAGCTCATATAAAACAAACGAGAAATACATGTACACCTTACAAGTATTCAATACACTAAATACATGTATAGTTGACCTATAGTTTCTTAACCAAGAAAAATTAACATTGACCAATGAACCATGAAAATGAGGTCAAAGTCATATGAACCATGCCAGACAGAAGTTTACAATCCTTCCATTAAACAAATATAGTTGACCTATTGCTTATAGAAAAACAGACCAAAACACAAAAACTTAACACTGAGCAATGAACCGTGGAAATGAGGTCAAGGTCAAATAAAAAACATGCCAGACTGACTTGTACCTCTTACAGTATTCAATACACAAAAAATAGTTGACCTATTGCATATAGTCATCAACATAGAAAACTACAGTTAACTCTCCGCCAAAGGGAAATAAGGAGATGAGGTAGGATTGCTAATGAGACAATTATCCGTCCAAAGATCAAAGATAGTGAATAAATTATAGATAATCATGGATTTCAATACAAAAGAAGGATCACCATATACTGTGGATTCATTTTCCCGGATATTTAATTTTGTGGTTTTGCCAAAAACTGTATTTAACTAGCCTATAAATAAATTGTTATTCGTTGATCATTAAATTTCATGGTCCACCTGTATACATGAAAGCTACGAAAATTGGTATCAAATAAATAATAATCGATCCACAGTAACATTCAAATACCATTTTAATAGGTACTATTAGTTACAATCATTTATTGTTTTTATGCCCCACCTACGATAGTAGAGGGGCATTATGTTTTCTGGTCTGTGCGTCCGTTCGTCCGTCCGTCTGTCCGTTCGTCCGTCTGTCCCGCTCCAGGTTAAAGTTTTTGGTCAAGATAGTTTTTGATGAAGTTGAAGTCCAATCAACTTCAAACTTAGTACACATGTTCCCTATGATGTGATCTTTCTAATTTTAATGCCAAATTAGAGTTTTTACCCCAATTTCACGGTCCACTGAACATGGAAAATGATAGTGCGAGTGGGGCATTCGTGTACTGAGGACACATTCTTGTTTATTATATTATATATTATTTTTCTCTATTGTTGAGTTACTGTCACACTGTGTTCATCTTCCATCCCTCATAAAAATCAAACCAAGACTAGTTACTGTCACACTGTCTTCATCTCTAGTCCCTCATGAAAATCAAATCAAGACTAGTTACTGTCGGGCACACTGTTCATCTTTAGTCCCTCATGAAAATCAAACCAAGACTAGTTACTGTCACACTGTGTTCATCTTTTATCCCTCGTGAAAATCAAACCAAGACTAGTTACTGTCACACTGTGTTCATCTTTAGTCCCTCATAAAAATCAAACCAAGACTAGTTACTGTCACACTGTTTTCATCTTTAATCCCTCGTGAAAATCAAACCAAAACTAATTACTGTCACACTGTGTTCATCTTTAATCCCTCATGAAAATCAAACCAAGACTAGTTACTGTCACACTGTGTTCATCTTTAATCCCTCATGAAAATCAAAACAAGACTAGTTACTGTCACACTGTGTTCATCTTTAACCCCTCATGAAAATCAAACCAAGACTAGTTACTGTCACACTGTTCATCTTCAATCCCTCACGAAAATCAAACCAAGACTAGTTACTGTCACACTGTGTTCATCTTTAATCCCTCGTGAAAATCAAACCAAGACTAGTTACTGTCACACTGTGTTCATCTTTAGTCCCTCATGAAAATCAAACCAAGACTAGTTACTGTCACACTGTGTTCATCTCTAGTCCCTCATGAAAATCAAGTCAAGACTAGTTACTGTCGGGCACACTGTGTTCATCTTTAGTCCCTCATAAAAATCAAACCAAGACTAGTTACTGTCACACTGTTTTCATCTTTAATCCCTCGTGAAAATCAAACCAAAACTAATTACTGTCACACTGTGTTCATCTTTAATCCCTCATGAAAATCAAACCAAGACTAGTTACTGTCACACTGTGTTCATCTCTAGTCCCTCATGAAAATCAAATCAAGACTAGTTACTGTCACACTGGGTTCATCTGTAATCCCTCATGAAAATCAACCCAAGACTAGTTACTGTCACACTGTGTTCATCTTCAATCCCTCATGAAAATCAAACCAAGACTAGTTACTGTCACACTGTGCTCATCTTTAATCCCTCATGACAATCAAACTTACACTACTTGATCAATTTTTTATAGAATTTTTACACAAAAAAAATATTCCACTTCTTACAACAGGAAACTAAGAATCAAGTTCTTATGTTATTATTGCAGTAGGTTCTTAACTACATGTATCCTTTATTTTATTTTGTTCCGTGACCGACATAGAAAACATGATGATATTACTTATCAGTACCTATTGAATACTTGTATACACGTATGGAAAGTTTAAAAGCCGCACTCTGTGTTTAGGGCTCACAGATGCTATACCTCTGCTCTAGGTATAGTAACGTCCCCTACCATACGTATCAAGTATCCGATTTTACTGGTACAAACAGAGTGAGGAGGCTCAGTTTGGCTGAAAGTGAGGCTCAGTCAAAAACCTTTGGGATATTTTATCCCCAGTACCAATAATCCGCTATTTTTGGTACATACTGAGAGTGAAGTGGCTCAGTCAGCATGTGAAGCTCCGTAACATGCTTTTTAAAAGGCCAGTTTGTTTTTATCAAAATTTTAACAGTATGTTTTACTGCTTTTATCAAATTTAATGGGGATGTTTTACTGTTTTTATCATATTTTAATGGGGATGTTTTACTGTTTTTACCAAATTTTAATTGGGATGTTTTACTGTTTTTACCAAATTTTAATGGGGTATTTTTAACTGTTTTTATCAAATTTTAAAGGGGGATGTTCTTCTTTTTTTTTTTTATCAAATTTTAATGGGGAATGTTTTACTGTTTTTATCACATTTTAACTGGGGATTTTTTACTGTTTTTATCAAAGTTTAAAGGGGGATGTTTTTACTGTTGTTATCAAATTTTAATGGGGAATTTTTTTACTGTTTTTATCACATTTTAAAGTGGGATATTTTACTGCTGTTATCAAATTTTAGTGGGGATGTTTTACTGGTTTTACCAAGTTGCAACTGGGGGAAGTGTTTACTGTTTTTACTTAAATTTCTAAAGGGGAATGTTTTTACTGTTTTTATCACAGTTTAACTGGGGATGTTTTTACTGTTTTAATCAAATTTTAAAGGGGGATGTTTCTACTGTTTTTACCAAGTTTTAACTGGTGGAAGTTTTTACTGTTTTTACCAAGTTTTAACGGGGAAGTTTTTACTGTTTTTACCAAATTTTAATGGGAAAGGTTTTACTCTTTTTACCCAAATTTTAATGGAGATGTTTTTACTGTTTTTATCACATTTTAACTGTGGATGTTTTTACTGTTTTTATCAAATTTAAAAGGGGGATGTTTTTACTGATTTTACCACGTTTAACTGGGGGAAAGTTTTACTGTTTTTACCAGTTTTAATTGAGAATGTTTTTAATGTTTTTATCAAATTTTAAAGGGGATGTTTTACTGTTTTTATCAAATTTTAAAGGGGGGTGTTTTTACTGATTTTACCAAATTTTAATGGGGATGTTTTTTACGGTTTTTATCACATTTTAACTGGGGATGTTTTACTGTTTTTTATCAAATTTTTAAGGGGTATGTTTTAACTGTTTTTATCATATCTTAACTCAGGATGTTTTACTGTTTTTATCAAATTTTAAAGGAGGATGTTTTTACTGTTTTTATCAAATTTTAATTGGGATATTTTTTACTGTTTTTATCAAATTTTAACTCGGGATGTTTTACTGTTTTTATCAAATTTTTATAACGGGAGGTTTGTACTGTTTTTTTCCAAATTTTAATGGGGAATATTTTTTTACTGCTTTAACCAAATTTTAATGGGGATGTTTTTATCAAAATTTTAAAGGGGGATGTTTAACTGTTTTTTTTTTTTTTTGTTTTTTTTTTTATCAAATTAAATAAAGGGGGATGTTTTTGATTGATTAAACACAATTGTAATTAGGAAGATTTTATTGCTTTATACAAATCTAAAACAGAATATATTTTTCTTTATAATTAATAGTTCTAAGAATTAAGACAAATTGAGAGGGTGAGGGTAAATAAAGTGAGAAGTATTTAAAGTTGTATGTTCTATACTGGAGAAAAAATTAAGAATTCTGAGGATGAATTAGATTGAGAGTGGTATGTAAAGAGGTAAAATTGAGAGGCAGTAAAAATGTGAGAAAATGGTAATTTCTTTGTTAGAGCTTGATGTGCTGGTCTAATGGAAGTGTAGTTTTCTCTGTTCTCTAATGTAGTTTCTGTTTTCTTTAGAAAATTGATAACATTTTAACTTCTAAAATTACTGCAGTCTGAAAATTTACAAGTTAACAGCCTTTCTTGTTACTGATTATGTGCTGCTTATATATAAACATTGTAACACTTCACAGTGACTAGATAGGGTTGCAGCTTTTCAACAATTAAAACAGCAAATGCAGTGATAAACACTTTCTTTCAATCTGAGAAATTTTTTGCTGTCCAGTCTTTTGAAATGTTTGCTTAGCCTCTTTTTCAATAAAATTTTTCTTCTAAATTTACGGCATCTTTTCTGTGAAGTTTATTATTCATTATCACCATATATGGGTTTTGTGTCACTCCTAACATTTTGTATATTTATTTTGCAGTTAGCTTAAAAACCTGTATATATGGGTCATTTTCAAAAATGTTGAATTTCAGTACACCCATGCTCAAATTTTTATTTCTAATGGAAATTTCAGTTGTAATGGTTTAAATGAAAGCTTGTCGGATTTATGATTCAGAACATCGATAATTAACACGATTTATATGTTTTGATAAGATTAAAATGTATTTAAGTTCAATTTTGGGAGTATTTGTGTGCGTACAGTGTCAGAAAAACACATTTCAAATGATTTTTTTCCGATTTAATTTCTGATCACCTTGATATTCTGCAAAAGGGACTTTTCAAGAACGTTAATAATTATATATACTCTAAAGAAAAATCGTAGCTTCTTAATCATTATAAGTAACATTTTATCTACAAACTAAATTCAATCAGCGTATGGGAGGTTAATGTCATCCTGTTACCGCTACTAAATCAGCCGTGATATTGTTCTCCCTATGAATAAATGTCAAAATAATCAGTTTGTGGCCGCAAAATGGTAGAAGTAGAAATATTGAATCAGTCAATGTTGATTTCAAATGTGCAATTTTACCGTTACATTTAAAACACCACGTTTCTTGTACGACAGTGTAGAGAAAAGAACTTTTAAGACATTTATTGAAAAAAAAGGGGTACTTTTTTTCATGTCTATGCTGTTACCAACAATTTTGCTTAATTACACCAGTGGACGTGTTATATATCATTTTATTCTGGTATCACCTAAGTTGGACAAAGGTATACAGAAAAACACATTAGTTTACATTACATTGCATATATGTACATTTGTTGAGGAAGCATTAAATATGAGTTTTTTTACAACGGTATGATCAGTATAGCCGACAGGTTAACATCAGAGAGAATCCAGTTTTTCATTTATAATTCTAATAAATTGGCACAATTTTCGAAGTTTAGATTTCTGTTTTTGGTTCATAATAGCATTAAATTTTAAAACATTCAAGTTCTTTAGGTATTTCTTGTCAATAAGTAGTGTTCTATCTGTCAAGAGACTGCTGCATTCCATTACATAGTGGTATTCGTCACCTATAGCAACTCTGCACAACGGACACTTTCTCTGTTCTCGGGAATGTTTTGCCATCTACCATTTTCAATTGGCAGTTTATGGTTCATTGTCCTAAACCGCGACATTGTTATTACATCTTTATCATCAAGTACATTAAGGTAGTGTTCGAAATTGTGTGATGTCTTGTATAGGCGATAATTCAGGGCTTTCGGCGAATCGTTTACCTTTCCTGACCATGACTGTGTAAACTGATCTTCTAGTCTTTGTTTAATTATCGATTTAATGTTAGGTGATGTGTTTTGGAATGACCATAAGTAAGAGAATCCACAATTGTCTAGAATACTTTTCATCTTGTCTAACGATCGCGATCGAAATGTTGTTTCTTGTGCTAACTTGAAAAGGTATCTAAACATTACAGCAGCGAGCTTACTTTCTTTACCGGTAATTAACTTTGTCCAATAAGATATAATTCTAGTTTTTATATCTATTTCTAGGGGATACAGACCCAGTTCTCCATAAATGAAGTCGTTTTGAGTAGATGGCTTAAGATGTAAAAGTAGCTTAAAAAATTTAGTTTGAACTCTTTCTAGTATATCTAAGTTTTCGTAACCCCATATTTCGCATCCATATAGCAGAATAGGTTTTACCAGTAAGTCAAACAAATCTACATGGCATTTAATTGATAAATTGTGAATTCTTCCCTTCCTTAAAACTTCGTACATTGCACTTGTTGCTTTGTCCTTTAGATGTTGTTTGCATTGTTTAAAGCTGCCTGTTTTGCTGAAAATAATTCCTAAGTAGTTAAAGTGTTTTACAGTTTCAATATGATGGTTGTTGAATCGGAAAAGTGGAGGGTTTGTAGTTCTTCCTTTTGAAAAAATTAAGATTTTAGTTTTAGCAACATTTACTCGCATATTCCAGGTTTCGCAATACTTTTTAAATTTGTTAAGTGCATGTTGCAGTTGGTCAGGTGATTCTGCCATGATTACAGTGTCATCTGCGTAGAGAATTATGAATAATTTCATTAAAGTTCCAAGTTTTTCTTCTATATCTTTACTTATTGTGTTCATACCTAAAACATTTTCCGAGATGAGATAGTCTTCTAGGTCATTCAAGTATAAAGAAATATAAAAACGGTGACAGATTTTCTCCTTGTCTGACACCGATTTCACAAGCGAAAGGTTCACAAGTTTGACCATTATAGCTCAAGCTGGATTTAATATTCTGGTACATGCTAAAAATAGTATTAAACATTTTCCCCTTTATATTGTTGTTCAACATTTTAAACCATAAGAAATTACGATTAACCGTATCGAAGGCCTTTTCAAAGTCTACAAATGCGCAAAATAGTTTCTTTTTTGAGTGTTGTAAAACTTCAATTAGAGAGTTCAGAAGAAACGCACAATCAATTGTTGAGTATTTTTCTCGGAAACCATTTTGATTTTCTTTAAGAAGAGATGTTTGTTCTGAGAATCTTTTAAGGCGTTCATTTAATACCGCTGTAAAGACTTTTCCGAAACAGCTCACAATAGTTATTGGTCTGTAATTTTTGGGGTTGCGTTTATCACCTTTGTTCTTGTAGACAGGTTTTATCATTCCTTGGACCCATTGTTTTGGGATTTTTCCGGAGTCGAAAACTAGGTTGAAAATTTTCACATATATGTCGATAAGAACATGAGCGGATGTTTTTAAATATTCATTAATCAGTTTATCTTCGGCGCATGCTTTGTTATTTTTCAGATTTTTCAGCGCTTTAAGAATTTCATGTTTTGTAATTCTGCTATTTAACTCATCGTTTATTTCTTCGTGGGAAATAGTACTTTCAATTTGTTGCTCTTCTGTGTCATCTCTCAGATCACTGTTTAACTCTTTGAAATATGAGACCAATTTGTCGAAATCAATCTTAGGCTGAGCTGTACTTTTGTTTTCATTTAGAAGTCGCCAAAATTCCTTAGCATCCTTTTGCTTTAGATCATCCATTTTCTTTCGGAAATCGCTTCTGTATTTCTTATGAGCTTTATTCATTGTATTTTTATATCTCTTCTCGGCATCTGACACAAGTGCTCTGTGGAACGGTGACTTATTTTTATTTCGTTTCATCTTACGGAATTCTGACCTAGCGGCTTTGCAGTCATGGTCAAACCATGGTTTATTTTTTCTATGTTCTGACTTCTTTCCTGCACTGACTTTAAACCCAAAAGTGTTTCCCGCTGAATTTATTAACACTTTGCCTATTTTACTGATTATCATATCTACTGTTTCTTGCGTCACTACTGTTGTGCCATCAATTTCAGAATTAATATTTTCTATTTCTGTAAGGTTCAAGCATTCTAAGAATTTGTATGATTTTTCATTAGTCCAATTGTTTATTTTTTGTTCATTTGTTCTAGTATCATCGCTACATTTTGTGCTGACTTCTTGATCTGTTTGTTTCAAGGATATCTCGATTGGGGAATGAACATCTGAATAGAGACTTGAAAAATCATGTACTTTAAAATCGGTAAAATTTTGAATAAGTTCTGCGCTGCATAGGCAATAATCAACAACGCTTGAATTACGGCATGTGAACTTTCCATCTATGTCACCTAGAGTTCTCCCATTCATGATGAAGAAGTTATTTCCCTTGCAAAATTCTAGTAGTTGATTTCCAAACCTATTCTTGTTTTTATCTCTACTGTTCCTTTTGCGAGAGAAGTCATACTGGTCTAAATTGCAAACAGCATTTATTTGTATATTTTCAATATCTACGACATGAGATTCACTATCGGGAACAAATATAAAATCATCCTCGGACCCGGTTCTTGCGTTAAAATCACCAGCGAGTAAACATTTTGAAAACTTATGTGATAGTTCAAATAATTCCATCTCAATTTCGTTTATTGCATCAATGGATGAATATGAAGTATATTCAGGAGGGATGTAAATAATTCCCAAAAGAATGTCATCTAATCTATTTATTACTTTCGATATTTTACACCACAAAACAAATTTACTTTCAGTTTTGATATATTCAATATTATCTTTGAGATGGTTTTTGTACGCTACAGCTAAACCCCCCGACCTTCTTTTGCCAATTTTATTTCTGTTTTTATAAATCAATTCATATCCCTGTAATTGTATATCATCAATATCGTCTAGTTTTGTTTCTACAATGCCAGCAATATCCGTTTTATACAGCAGTTCCGTAAATTCAGGATATTTGAGTTTTGATTTAATTCCACAACAATTAATACAAGTAAGATTTAAATTATTTAACTGATCATTCTGATTTTTTGAGGACTCTCTCGACCCGTCCTACATCGGCGTGGTTATGGTTTCCTCATTAATGGCGTCATTGTTTCCGGATTCCTGTCGGGACCTTTTAAAAGGGCGTTCATTTACAGTTTTGTTTCTATACGAATTTTGTTGGGCTTGACGTAGTAGAACATCCCTATATTCAGTGCCGTTTGGTTTTGTGTCGAGTGATACATGCGGTTTCCCATTGATATATAATTTATCTCTTACCAGTTTAACTTTTTTACCCTCCTTCTTAGCCTTCTTCATTACAGGGTAGAGTTCTTTCCGTTTTCTTTCAATTTCAATCGGGAATTGTTCGCTTATCCCAAAATGTTTCCCTTTCAGCTTGAATGTATTTTTAAGTACATCTTCAAGCTCATTTCTGTGGATAAATTTGGCTACAATAGGACGGGCTCCGTTCAGTCCGGGTTTTCCAAATCGATGAACGCTACCGAGATTTACTTTATACGGTATGTCCAGTTCGTTTAATAAAAAGTTCTGAATTTTCAATTGGCACGATTCTTCCCGCTGAAACGCTAACCCGGAGAATACTAGGTTATCGCTCATGCTTCTGCATTTTAGGTCTAACAAGTTGCTTTCTTTAAAAAAAGAAATGCAATCGTAAACCCAAATGCGTGTTTGGCATTATATATATATATTAGATAATTGTTTAATAAAGATGTATTGTCTTATATTACTTTTGTTGTGCATAAGAATTAGAAATTGACATTGCCTGTTTAGTGGTTTAAATAATGTAATACCGGCTTCACACATCAACGTATAGATCCGACGTACGTCGGCCGAGGTAAAAAAAATAATGCACGCTACCAAAACGCTAGAAATTTTGATGCATTCAACCTGTCAATCATATCTGTATCGTGTGCACAACGAGCTTAAAGCGTGTATTGGGTGTGCGTAAAGCGTACCTTAGCGTTTCTCCTGGTCTTCCTACATTCCCAACTGCAGGTCTGTCTATATGTGAATGTTTGTCAATAAGTCTGTCACATTCGCACGTCTGTTTACATGTTTACCAGTCCGTCTATGTCCACTGGTTTGTCTACATGTTCACTAGATTTGAAATAGCTTTCGGTAAGTGCGATTATTTCAGTGATTTGTGTCTATTGTTTTTATGTTAGTGATTATTGTGCACCGTACCCATAATTTTAGGGACGCGAATTGCAACTGATATTTTACAGTTTTTTCTTGCGATGTGTTGTCCTTAAGGTTTGGTTCATTTGGGAGGGTTGGTTTATGGCCACCACATTGTTTATGTGCCAATGTCCATTCTAAAGCCAGAAACATGTAGTACAGTGGTTGTTGTTCATAATTCATGTCGGTCAAGTTGTTTTCGTAAATTATTTTGTTATCAATAAGGCTGTTTAGTTTTGTTTGATTTTTGTTTTTAAATCTTAATGGTCGGGGCATTTAATAGCCGACTAAATAGTAGTTTTTTTTCATTTTTGGAGGCCGCTCGGTGGCCTTTAAAGACTTACTACCACGTCATTGTAACTCTGGTTGGTATTTGTATCATTAGTGCTGGACCATGGTCGATCCTATATGCACCTTTGAGGCAGGCGGGATATTTTTGTAGATCTTGTACAGCTCAAACTAATGTGAGTAGTTCCTGTACTTCTATGTCTAGTCCCATGTTGCATGGTTAGAGAGGGTGTAATATCTTCTGTAGGTTTGATGAAGTTTCACCAGTATCGGACTTCTTTTCCTAAATGAAAGCTTTAAGGCGACGAGTATTTTTGTATGCAATGTGCCCTTAACGTTTTTCAACGCTCGTATAGCGTGTATATTATGTGCGTGCAGTTTACAGGTACATGTATATACGTTTGACAAACGCTTGAGCTGAATGATTTTTTTTATGTTCCATTAAAATTTTCCTGAAGTAAAAGCGTTCACCAAGCGTATACCTTTGCATTTCGACGTACTTCAAACTTATGGAACGAGTGTTTAAACGCTTGCGTAAAGTTCCTCTGGTGAGCAACTAAGTTACGCATACGATGATACGGACTTTGTTAATTTTCTTTTTTTACTGATTGTTTTACATTGTCATTTCGGGGCCTTTTATAGCCGACTATGCGGTACGTGCTTTGCCTGTTGTTGAAGGCCGTACGGTGACCCATAGTTTGTATTTCTGTTATTTTGGTTTCTTGCAGATAGTTGTCTCATTGACACCAAACCCGATATCTTCTTTTTTTATATTCGATATCTTATCGCCGACCTGGTTAAGTCTGCTTAAAATGCATGCATGATTCATATTTAGGTTATCAGTCGTAATTAAAGTGGCACATTTAATTCGTTGTTTCATTGCTTGAAGTATCATTTCTTACATCTGCATGGTCAAATGTGTATTTTTTTAAGATAAATTTTAGATTTAGATTTCAGTCACGGTTATTTTTTCCCCCTTCATATTGAATATCTATATATTACTTATCAGTCGCATTTTAATGACGAAAAGGATTCAGAGGTTATTAAAAAAAAGTAAATAATGTTGCAATATTTAAAACAAAAAATAACTTTAAATTTGCAATATTAATGAAAATAAATACGGACATAACTTTCATAATTAATTTTAACGTTATTTTCAATAAACGATTTTTTTAAATCCTCGTTTTTACACCTATCTGAGGCACGTATTTATGATTATATTTCCATGTCCTTGGTCTATCCTAGACGTAAAATTTCAAAAAGTGCTAATACTTTTTTTAAAGATATTATTTTTAATTGTTCTCGTTCAAAATATTTTATTTTTTCATATTCAATATCTATTTAATTTTATTTTTAATAACCATTTTTTTTTTTATTAAAGTTGCAATATTTAACCCAAAAAAATAACTGTAATTTAATCATATGCAAGAAAGACTTCCCTTTAATTTCAGTATAAAAAAATAAATAGCTTGCTTTTTACAACATGTACATCTTCACTAAACGTAAAATCTAAAATAAAATGCTACTAAAACTCTTTCTAAAGATTTTATTTTTAATTATTCTCGTTCAGAATATAAAGCGCATTGTTTACATGAAATCTTATCTCATATCTAAACACAGCTGGTTACATCGTTTGACTAATTAAAATACTACGCATGTAGGTTAATATTAGCAGCTTGCAATCGTGTGCAAGAAAATATTATATCATAATAAATTTCAGATCATACGTAAAATATCTCTATAGCAACTTAAGATGCTAATGCATATTCAACAGATTTGTAAGCTATTGCGCATGCATTTGAAAGGTGGTCATAGCTATTGCGCATGTATTTGAAAGGTGGTCATAGAAAGACCAGAAGTGTTCCGACTAACATCCGGTGTTCCGAAAGACTACATCACTCGTCCAATATATACTGCGTAAACCCTCAGGGGTTTACGCAATAACGTGTTGGAAATCAAATTCCCAACAGAAAACCATTATCACTTCACCAAAGGGAGTAGTTATTTCACAACAGCATTCAAAATTGACGAAATTTGTTTATCCTGTTACTATGGTTGCTACAGTATCAACTTGATGTTGGGTTTGTTTGAAAGAGAGAAAAAATGCCGAACAATATGTGAATTGATATATTAGACTTGCATTACTGGTAGTAATTTTTTCAACCTTTGAAAACCAATTTTTAAAGACATTTTTCAGTACAACCTGGAAAATTGACAAATAATCTACAAAAACACCCGCATACGTTTTAGTTAATGTCGAACGATCTTGAAGCGTGCACAATGTGCCCTAAACGTGTCTCAAGCTTATCTGTAGCGCGTTCAATGCGTTTGTAGCTTATGTATTACGTGCGTGTAGCGTACAGGTAAATACGCTAGACACACGCTTACAAGAGCTGGATGAAAATTTTTATGCGATTGCTTAAGCGTTCCTCTGGCGTGCAACTAACGTATACCGACTTTGTCAATTTTCTCTGTACGTTTGGTGTACGCCGGTTTATACGCTGCCAATACGCTAGTAATTTTGGATGCATTCAACCTGTCAATCATATCTGTAACGTGTGCACAACAAGCTTTAAGCGTGTATTGAGCGTACGAGAAGTGTACCTAAGCGTTTATCGGGCGTTCAAGAAACGTATGGTTGCGTATGCTTGGCGTTTGTCTAACGTAGATGGAATGCACGCTACGGAGGAAAAAAGTTTCTTGAACGTATTTGAGATACATCCCGGTCGTATCTTGGACGTTCTATTATGAGGTGTTTTTTAAACAAACACACCCGCTTACGTTTTAGTAAATCGAACGATCTCGAAACCTATACAAAGTGCCCTAAACGTGTCTCAAACTTATCTGTAGCGCGTTCAACGCACTTGTACCGTATGTATTACGTGCGTGTAGCGTACATGTACTGTGGATTCATTTATTTTCGCTAGGCACACTCTTGAGCTGCATGGATGAAAATTTTTAAGCTGCAAAAAATTTCCTCGAGTTGTAGCGTTCACTAACGTATACCTTTGTATTTCGACGTACTTCAAACTTATGCAACGCGCGTTTAACGATTGCTTAGCGTTCCTCTGGCGTGCAACTAACGTATACCGACTTTGTCAATTTTCTCTGTACGTTTGGTGCACGCCAGTCTATACGCCAATGTGTGACGCCGGCATAATAGACAGGAAATGCTGGGGGGAAACAGTACCACGATTTCCCGAGAATTACAACACTGTGTAGAACACCTCATGCGGGGTGTCGGCTTTGGTTGACACGGGGTGGCAATTTCGAAGCGAAGTGGAAAATTTATCAAAGGGGCTTAACATTCCTTCATTTCTGCATTCTTTAAATTTTTAGACCGTTTTCTCTAATATATATTCGTTATAGATCGATCTGCTTTTCCCATTATTAGCGTCCTAGGTATCAGTATCACTCTTTATTCTGTAAACCCCAATCCACACCTCTTGCACAAATTTAAAACTTTATAGCATTTTCCTTATCGATTTGAATACACCACGCGCATTGAGTACGCCGAACTTAAAACACGTAACGTCATTACAGGAAATGACGTCACTGGCATTGTATTCATTAGGATGGACTTAGCAGTTTGCCTTTTCATCTTGAACATCTACATTGAAAGATGTTTAGGTTTGTATACAAAATGTAAAGAACGCAAAAAACGTCTGTTCGATTAAAAAGGGGCGGAATATTACCTTTTCCGGAAGTCGGGGTTAGACTTATATATTTTTCGCGTGAATTCGGGATTCAGCCTACCATTATCGTGAGACGGAAAAACACTGACTATTTTTTCTTGATATAGGGGGATAAATGCATTAATATTTTGTCGGGAGTTCGTGGGAGCAACCCCTCCTACCACCGTCAGAAAAGAATAGTAATCAAGGATATCCAGGGTCATGCGAGAAAGGTAGGTTATTTTTTACAAAAAAATATTTCCTTTGATCAAAAGGGGAGCAAACGTACTCCAGACCTTTTACCTTGAACGCCCCTAATCGGGTAATACTTATTCCCTCAGGTTTATAGACGCTAGACGGGTACGAGTGCTTCCTTGTAGCGGGATTAGCCTGTTCTTTATCGAAATCTACAAGGGTGTCTTTTACGTGCAAGAGATATGACTCTCTCTTAAAACGGTCAGCCATTTATCGCCCCTTCCGACGGACTATCATCGTTTCTCAAGCCCATACTTGCAAATGGTGTAAGACCCTGAACTTTTCATCCCGGAACGGGAATCTGGAACCAGGAACTTTTGTGTTAGTAGTCCAATGCACTAACCACTACACCACGGCCGCAGATCTTTAAAGGGATAATTCGCGAATTTTGTAAAGAAAATTGTATATATAGTGTCATGCAAGTGTTTTTAAAATTTAATATGCAAGTGTTTTTAAAATTTCAATACCATGCAAGTGTTTTTAAATTTCTATATCATGCAAGTGTTTTTAAATTTCAATATTTTCTTTTGCTTTTTATTATGATGACTTAGGTGCGTTCAATGGGGAAGCAACTCTTATGGATCACATACTGTCTGGGTATAATCCAGCTGCTAGACCTAGAATAAACGCTACAGAATCAGTTATGGTCGATGTAGGATTCTACTTAACTCGTCTTGATCACACGGTACGTAAGTTATGACTGGTGTGTAAGCTTTCTACATTGACCTTCCCCTCTCTTCCCTAGCATTTGACAAAAAAAATACTGAATAATAAACTAAACAATAACTTTTTAAATACTAGTATTAGGTCTTATGCATATGCACTAAAGAAGTCTATAATTGACCATTCATATTTGCAATACCGTTTTAGAAGAACACATATTGTTTTAACCTTTCGTTTGCCGTAAACATTTTGAAAAACCTGGAAACCGTTGCATTATGTTATCTAAATACTTTTAATTGCATGGATTTATTTGACTTTTAGCGGGTTCTGAATTGCAATGCTTTATATGTTTCAATATTAGTATTTTAATGCGTTAAATTTCTCATGTTCTTATATTTGTAAGCAAACAGTCAATTTGGATATGTCAAGGTCCAATTTTCAAATTTCAACAAGGATTAATTATTGAGATATTTTTTTCGAGTCTAAGTACATATAACCAATTTTATTTGCTAATTGAAAATTAAGCGGAATAAAATAATTTAAGACAGCAGAGAAGAGAATTCTGTTTTAATTGGTTTACTAACATAGTTGTATTACATCTATGTTATTACTAACCGACTTAAATAAAAGAGTGAGCTATTAATACTCTGAATGTATGATGTCTCTAGTCTGGTCAAAGGGTCAGAGTGTCCTACTTAATTAAACTATAAATTGTAGAAATTAGATAACCTGTTTCCACGTGCAGAGAAATTTCACTTATGACCAATGCATGATTGGATTTCATCTTTCTTATTGGTCAATGATCTTGCGGGTCAGCACGAGTTCACGTGTAAGTGCATTATGGTCACTTCCCTTTATCATCAGCATTTGATGTGTTAACTTGTGATTCTTATCAAACAATTTGTTCAAAATTCCTACCCTCATACCTCCCTTATTGCGTAAACCCCTGAGGGTTTACGCAGTATATATTGGACGAGTGATGTAGTCTTTCGGAACACCGGATGTTAGTCGGAACACTTCTGGTCTTTCTATGACCACCTTTCAAATACATGCGCAATAGCTATGACCACCTTTCAAATGCATGCGCAATAGCTTACAAATCTGTTGAATATGCATTAGCATCTTAAGTTGCTATAGAGATATTTTACGTATGATCTGAAATTTATTATGATATAATATTTTCTTGCACACGATTACAAGCTGCTAATATTAACCTACATGCGTAGTATTTTTTAAATTAGTCAAACGATGTAACCAGCTGTGTTTAGATATGAGATAAGATTTCATGTAAACAATGCGCTTTATATTCTGAACGAGAATAATTAAAAATAAAATCTTTAGAAAGAGTTTTAGTAGCATTTTATTTTAGATTTTACGTTTAGTGAAGATGTACATGTTGTAAAAACTTGAGCAAGCTATTTATTTTTTTATACTGAAATTAAAGGGAAGTCTTTCTTGCATATGATTAAATTACAGTTATTTTTTTTGGTTAAATATTGCAACTTTAATAAAAAAAAAATGGTTATTAAAAATAAAATTAAATAGATATTGAATATGAAAAAATAAAATATTTTGAACGAGAACAATTAAAAATAATATCTTTAAAAAAAGTATTAGCAGGTACGTACTGAAACCCGGACCGGACCGGACTCCGGACCCGGACTTTGGTATGAAACCCGGACCCGGACCGGACTCTGGACCCGGACTGAATACCGGACCCGGACTGGGTAAAAAAGGGCAAGCGACCAGCTACTACATATATTAAATGGCGAAATATTAATCAGCAGCGGTAAGAAGAAAACATGAAAGAAAAGAACGGAACTGTGTGGTTTTCTAATATTTTTGTCATTTGGGAGACTATCAAGCATGGCACCAACATTTGAAAAAATAATAAGTTGCTTGATGGAAACTTTGATGAACTCTTATATTACTTTATGACGTTTCTGCTTCAAATTTTGGTAAATAAATCATTCTATATGTAAATATTAATCAATTAAATAATAAAAAAAAAAGATATTTTCATCCAGACGTTTTTTTCCTAAAATGGTGGAGCTGTAATGCAGGAAAAGGGGGAAGGATCGCTGCTCTGTTAGGTTGTCTCCCCTTTCCCTCCAAAACGTTAGTAAAGTTGAATATCGGGAGCTGACATCTTTCACTTGGGGACTATTCTCGCTCGCTTTTATCTATACGGGGATTCTATCTTCTTTCGGAGAATCTGGGGAATGCTAGCTCGCTCATGTTCAGGTCTATGTTATACCTTCTGCTGGCGTGTCCCTCATCTCGGACACTTTCTCCTTTCGAGGCCTGACGCTGGTGAATAAAATACAATGATGTTTCAATTATTTATTCCAAACAGCTATCTACGTTGAAGTGTGATATGTCATCAAATAGTTAACTTTGTTTTAACTTATATTGTTAATGAAAATCTTTCATATATTTAAGTTAAGTTTTAAATACGAAACTAAGTTATTAAATCAAAAGATAATTTTTTACTTTAAAATTTATTTGAAAATAGTTTATACTTTAACAATTTACATACCTGGTGAATAAAATACAATGATGTTTCAATTATTTATTCCAAACAGCTATCTACATTGAAGTGTGATATGTGATGTTGGGAGGTTGCGGTCTTCCCTTTTTAACCCCAACATCACGTGCTGATTAGAATTATTTTATTCACCTATGAAATTTTAGCGTCAATTTTGAATTTTCTAAAGTTACTTTTTATTGGTCAACTATTCTCTTTTTATGTTATAAGATTTATATGATTGACATATATTTTATTTAGTTACGTAAAAGCAATTAAAGGATTATCAAAATCTTTACTTACTTTACAGAATTATTAAGTGGACAATAGAAAACACTTTAGGATTATTTTCCTACGGCAAATTACAAACATTTTTATTCTTTTAAAAGATGACAGTTTATTTAATTTATTTCTCAACGTCATATTAATATCTATGATCAAAAGAACTAAAACATTATATTAACTATATTATTTACAAAAAAAAAAGTAAAACTATTAAAACTGTCTCACAACAGCGATCAAAAATGTCTAATAAACATCGAAAAACCAATCATTTTTACCAGAATGTACACGTGTACCTTTTCTGATATATAGTCTCACCTGTCTGAACGTTCAAAAGCCATTGTCCCAGAAGAATTCCAAATATATTCGTTTTCTCTATGTCAGATATTTTTATTGACTGTACAATCGCTTGCAAATCTACTGTACAATCACTTGGAGCTTTCAATCACAATCGTTTGACCAAGTTTTATTAAAAACATTGCATATTGGTCGTTCCATGTCTGTCCTATAATATTCATCTGTGGTATTTGAAATGAAAATGAGTTCAAAATCAGTCATTTTGCCAATTACGATTATATCAAGGAACCTGTTTCAGGTGTCTATATCAGAGACAAAATTCGTACAATAAGTATACAAGACAAAATAAAAGTACAGTAAAAATGTAAAGAAATCACTAAAATGAAAATAATCCTCGTACAAAATAAATATTTATTTATACCGAAAGGTGACTGTATGCTCTGGAAGGATAAGCATATTTGAAGTTTACTGAATTTATTATTTACCATCAATTCAAAAAAAAACAAATATATCATTTGGCATTTAAATTTAGACAAATCATGTCATAGGGAAAATGTGTGATACGTTTCAAGTTGATTGGACTTCAACTTCATCAATAATTACCTTGACCAAAACCTTTAACCAAAACCTATATACTGAAACTTGCACTATCATTTTCTATGTTCAGTGGACCGTGAAATTGGTTTTAAAAATCTAAAATTTGGCTAGTCCGGGGTCATGTCAGTCACAGGCCGGACTCACCTGTTCAAGATTGTGTATTACATGGTTGATTGCTGCTTTAGTGTCTTTTATAATTGATCATTCCGATGACAATCAAATAAATAAAGAAATAGACAAATAAATGAAGAAAAAAGAAAAATGAAAAATGAAAATACAATCTTTCAATTAAACACTTAATTCAGTATATGTATATATAATTCGTATACTCCCAGTCCGGGGTTATTTAAGGTCACGGTCCGGACTCGCCTAGTATTGTTTCGTTGATTCTCGGATAACAGTCTTTTGTTAATTTTTCCGATGACAATTTGATAAGCAAAAAGCTAAATGAATAAAAATGAAAACATATGTCCATCAAATAATGTGTGAAGTTTTACATCTGGACTATCGATGTCTACTTTAATAGAATACACCTAGTCCGGGGTTACTTCTGGTCACCATCCGGACTCGACCATTACGGCCAACGTTTGATTATTTCGTTAAATCTCGGATAAATGTCTTTTACATTTCCTATGTATTACATGTTTAATCAAATGTTCCGTCAACATACTTCACCACAATAAACAGTTTACATACAGTTAGTTATCGTAGTGCAATACACGCAGGTATACATAGGAAACTCCAAGCGAGTCCGGGGTCATGTCAGGTCAGAGGCCGGACTCACCTGTTCAAGATTGTGTATTACATGGTTGATTGCTGCTTTAGTGTCTTTTATTGATCATTCCGATGACAATCAAATAAATACAGAAATAGACAAATAAATGAAGGAAAAAAGAAAAATGAAAAATGAAAATACAATCTTTCAATTAAACACTTAATTCAGTATATGTATATATAATTCGTATACTCCCAGTCCGAGGTTATTTAAGGTCACGGTCCGGACTCGCCTAGTATTGTTTCGTTGATTCTCGGATAAAAGTCTTTTGTTAATTTTTCCGATGACAATTTGATAAGCAAAAAGCTAAATGAATAAAAATGAAAACATATGTCCATCAAATAATGTGTGAAGTTTTACATCTAGACTATCGATGTCTACTTTAATAGAATACACCTAGTCCGGGGTTACTTCAGGTCACCATCCGGACTCGACTATTACGGCCAACGTTTGATTATTTCGTTAAATCTCGGATAAATGTCTTTTACATTTCCTATGTATTACATGTTTAATCAAATGTTCCGTCAACATACTTCACCACAATAAACAGTTTACATACAGTTAGTTATCGTAGTGCAATACACGCAGGTATACATAGGAAACTCCAAGCTAGTCCGGGGTCATGTCAGGTCACAGGCCGGACTCACCTGTTCAAGATTGTGTATTACATGGTTAATTGCTGCTTTAGTGTCTTTTATTGATCATTCCGATGACAATCAAATAAATAAAGAAATAGACAAATAAATGAAGAAAAAAGAAAAATGAAAAATGAAAATACAATCTTTCAAATAAACACTTAATTCAGTATATGTATATATAATTCGTATACTCCCAGTCCGGGGTTATTTAAGGTCACGGTCCGGACTCGCCTAGTATTGTTTTGTTGATTCTCGGATAAAAGTCTTTTGTTAATTTTTCCGATGACAATTTGATAAGCAAAAAACTTCTATATAAACATCACACAAATTCAAGGAACATGCAAAATAATATAGTATCTCTCACAATTCATTCATATAAAACCACTTATTATCATTATAAATAGCATAAACCAAAAATATTAACTCTTGGGGAAATTTTTAATAATTTCAAACAAATATTCATTTATTGTATTATTCATTTTTGTTTAATTTTGCGTTCTGAATGTGGGATTTAAAAAATAAATATATTCTGTTTACATGGTTTATCATTACAGTAATCTTAAAAACATCAAAGACTTTTTTTTAAGTAGTGAAAAATCCCACAGTCCGGGTCCGGCATCCAGTCCGGGTCCGGCGTCCAGTCCGGGTCCGGGTCCGGGTTTCATACCAAAGTCCGGGTCCGGAGTCCGGTCCGGTCCGGGTTTCAGTGCGTACCGTATTAGCACTTTTTGAAATTTTACGTCTAGGATAGACCAAGGACATGGAAATATAATCATAAATACGTGCCTCAAATAGGTGTAAAAACGAGGATTTAAAAAAAAATCGTTTATTGAAAATAACGTTAAAATTAATTATGAAAGTTATGTCCGTATTTATTTTCATTAATATTGCAAATTTAAAGTTATTTTCTTTGTTTAAATATTGCAACATTATTTACTTTTTTTAATAACCTCTGAATCCTTTTCGTCATTAAAATGCGACTGATAAGTATAGATAATCAATATGAAGGGGGAAAAATAACCGTGACTGAAATCTAAATCTAAAATTTATTTTAAAAAAATACACATTTGACCATGCAGATGTAAGAAATGATACTTCAAGCAATGAAACAACGAAATTAAATGTGCCACTTTAATTACGACTGATAACCTAAAAATGAATCATGCATGCATTTTTAGCAGACTTAACCAGGTCGGCGATAAGATATCGAATATAAAAAAAAGATATCGGGTTTGGTGTCAATGAGACAACTATCTGCAAGAAACCAAAATAACACAGAAATACAAACTATGGGTCACCGTACGGCCTTCAACAACAGGCAAAGCAAGTACCGCATAGTCGGCTATAAAAGGCCCCGAAATGACAATGTAAAACAATCAGTCAAAAAAGAAAATTAACAAAGTCCGTATTATCGTATGCGTAACTTAGTTGCTCACCAGAGGAACTTTATGCAAGCGTTTAAACACGCGTTCCATAAGTTTGAAATACGTCGAAATGCAAAGGTATACGCTTGGTGAACGCTTTTACTTCAGGAAAATTTTAATGGAACATAAAAAAAATCATTCAGCTCAAGCGTTTGTCAAACGTATATACATGTACCTGTAAAAGAGGGACGAAAGATACCAAAGGGACAGTGTAAACTGCACGCACATAATATACACGCTACACGAGCGTTGAAAACGCTACAGATAAGTTTTAGACACGTTAAGGGCACATTGCATACAAAAATACTCGTCGTCTTAAAGCTTTAATTTAGGAAAAGAAGTCCGATACGGGTGAAACTTCATCAAACCTACAGAAGATATTACACCCTCTCTAACCATGCAACATGGGACTAGACATAGAAGTATAGGAACTACTCACATTAGTTTGAGCTGTACAAGATCTACAAAAATATCCTGCCTGCCTCAAAGGTGCATATAGGATCGACCATGGTCCAGCACTAATGATACAAATACCAACCAGAGTTACAATGACGTGGTAGTAAGTCTTTAAAGGCCACCGAGCGGCCTCCAAAAATGAAAAAAAAACCTACTATTTAGTCGGCTATTAAATGCCCCGACCATTAAGATTTAAAAACAAAAATCAAACAAAACTAAACAGCCTTATTGATAACAAAATAATTTACGAAAACAACTTGACCGACATGAATTATGAACAACAACCACTGTACTACATGTTTCTGGCTTTAGAATGGACATTGGCACATAAACAATGTGGTGGCCATAAACCCAACCCTCCCAAATGAACCAAACCTTAAGGACAACACATCGCAAGAAAAAACTGTAAAATATCAGTTGCAATTCGCGTCCCTAAAATTATGGGTACGGTGCACAATAATCACTTACATAAAAACAATAGACACAAATCACTGAAATAATCGCACTTACCGAAAGCTATTTCAAAGCTAGTGAACATGTAGACGAACCAGTGGACATAGACGGACTGGTAAACATGTAAACAGACGGGCGAATGTGACAGACTTATTGACAAACATTCACATATAGACAGACCTGCAGTTGGGAATGTAGGAAGACCAGGAGAAACGCTAAGGTACGCTTTACGCACACCCAATACACGCTTTAAGCTCGTTGTGCACACGATACAGATATGATTGACAGGTTGAATGCATCAAAATTACTAGCGTTTTGGTAGCGTGCATGATTTTTTTTACCTCGGCCGACGTACGTCGGATCTATACGTTGATGTGTGAAGCCGGTATTACATTATTTAAACCACTAAACAGGCAATGTCAGTTTCTAATTCTTATGCACAACAAAAGTAATATAAGACAATACATCTTTATTAAACAATTAACTAATATATATATAATGTCAAACAAGCATTTGGGTTTACGATTGCATTTCTTTTTTTAAAGAAAGCAACTTGTGTTATCTTTTGAAGCAGATATGTATATATGTTTATTTATGGGGCAGATTTTTCTCCCCACCTTTGCTATTCTTTGTCATTTATTCAATTGATATGATATTAGTTGATGTAATTTCGTATTAATTATGTATTATTATTTCATATTAAATATGAACTTTTATGTCAAATGTTTTATTTGCAAAATGTATTTTTTGCATTTTATGATTTTGAATAAATGACCTTTTTTCGTCAGTTTAGTTTTTATATCATATAGCAAATCAAGCTCAGACTCTGGCATGTGTAACGTGACGGTACCCAAATTGCACCTATTTTGACAGTTTTTTCAACTAAGTTTTTTTATGATCAAGACAAAAATTTCCATTTTGTGTTTATTTTGTAGCCGTATCCTTCTTTATTATAAAGGTACACCAATTTGATTTTCAATCCATAAGGAATCATAGAAAAATTGGTCTGAACTTACCTCCAAACCATCCCAGATTCTGTAATGAGGAGTACCCAAATTGCATCCATGCTTAAATTCGCATCGTCAAAAGTCGAATAACAGAGCTTTTGTTTATTTTTTTCAAATATTTTGAACAATTGGATATTTGTCCATGCTTACTCTTCATTTTTTTAAGAAATGGATACTTGAAACGTATTGTATTTGTTAATTTTAAAAAGATGACGTCGCATGGCGACGTTTCAGTACATTTTGCTTTTTCAGTAAACACTTCATCTGTTGATAAATATTGTGAACGTTTTGTGTATATCTAAATATTTTTACCTATGTTGAAAGACGTGCATAGTATCAAATCATAAAAATACCCTTTTTTTAGTCTCTAGGAAATCTTGTTAGATTTTCGCTGCTGTTTTTGATAAATAGGTGCAATTTGGGTACTCGGTGCAATTTGGGTACCGTTACGTTATACATAGTATGTTTCTGGTATCTAGCTGTCTGTCTTAAATGTATTCAGCCTACGCCGTGGTATTGAATTGGAAAACATTGTTTAGTACTCAATGAAGAAGGGAAAGTTGATGTAAACGATCTTAAAATCCATAAATGACATTTAGAAATTATAGCGGGAATAACATTGTACTTTCTAGTATCTGCTTATGATTCAGTCAACATTTACATTTTTTCAGGATTTGAGAAATAATAAAATGATAACAACAGGCTGGATGGTTGTGGTACGTATCCGTTTTTAATGTTTTGAAATAAACAACTATACAAAAAAAAAAAAAAAAAAAAACAACAACAAGAAATTTGGAAACCATCTTAGTGTTCAATATTATTAAAACGAATGACATGTCCAAGGATGTATATATCATAAAAAAATTCAAGTTGGAGCACAACCTTCTCTGCAGGACGTACCACACTTGTGTAACAATGATTTCTCAAGAACTGCTTTCGGAAAATGAATACATGATTCTGTGAAATGGACCACAACTATAGTACCTTATGTATTTTTTTCTCAACATTCCGATTTATAATCCTTGAAAAAAAAGTGAATATATATTTTGTAATGAGAGGTGCATTTTCGACAAATTATGTTCTTTCTTAACTACATTTTTTATCTGGATCTTTGTAGAGATGGAATGACGATTTTCTAAGATGGAACGCAACAGATTTCAACAATATAAGTAAAATAATAGTTCCTACAGCTAAAGTTTGGAAGCCAGACCTTGCTCTAGATAACAGGTAGTTTGATTTTTCTGTTCGCACGACTACGTTACTTAGTGTACATGTATATGTGCACTAAAACACTATCATTATAGTCAGTATACATTTTGCAGTACTCATATATGACTTATATATCTATGCTTCATGATTGTAAATTCAAAAGATATAATCAAGACTTGGACACAATTTTTTATTAAAGTTGCTGCATTTCATCCTTATAGTTTCTGAAAGAGCAGTACACATGTTTTACGAAGACTACATTAAAGATGAAGTCTTTTAACAGTAAATTGTATAAAGTTCTTAAAGTTTTTCAGGTTTCAATAATTTACCGAAAGAAATATTACCTTTCATGGCTTTGAATATTTGCAACGCACATGAACAATCCTTTCAGTGAAGTCATAAAATATTCAATGGTCGTGTCTAATAGCCACAAATATGAAATATAATCTAAAAGCCAAATATACAGCAACCAACATATATAATTCTGAAAAGAAAATATCAAGAGGTCATATGCAATTATCTCATCGAAAGTTGTTCTTGACTAAAAACATCTTCTTATGATTTCATTTAGTAATTCTTATTTGTGATAGGTCTGCACAGCCAAGTTTATGACGTTCAAATTTCTCATTTGATACGATAAACAAATCATATGTCTTAAACATATTCTTATTCCTAACTCAAAAACTTCTTTTAGCCATATTATTAGAAATTAGAATAATGAGTTATATATATAGTATTCTCCATGAATGTTTTTGCCTCTATCATGTCACAATTTATAGGCTATTTTCTTGACTGTAAATCTTACTGGATATGACTATGAAATATCACAACGAGTAACAAATGTATAGTCGGACCCTGGTGACTCATATTGCCTCACTGAATATTGGATTGGTTAACGCGAGCTTAAGTTTCTGTTCTAATACATCATTCGTTTTCAAATATCCGGCTTTGACTGTTCCTGATTAAGGTACTTTTTGAAAAGCGCTTCGGGTGCATGCTATTTTTTAAGTGTTGATTTTTTTTTGCAACAGTATTCTATTTACATGTTTTCTTCTGTATACCTTTGATATAGATGAAACTAACATTAGGTGTACCGTATACAAGCTTCACATTTTGAATACATTATCAACATTGTTTATGACGAAAGTCGACTGAGTCGTAATCACCGACGATTGTCTCAATTTTTTAAAACCAGCATACGGTTCGGACCGTACGCGTATGGTCCAAATTCTCATATTGTCTGGAACATATACAAAAACAATTCTGACACTAGTGTCTGTGTCCTGGACATACATACAAAATGTCAATGAGTTAATAAAAGCATTTTCTTTTATTTCTTTAGTGCTGACGACTTGTACACATCCATATACAACAGTGCATTCCAAGTTGTGATATACAGCAATGGATCAATGATGTGGGAGCCCGGTGGATCATTCAGCACTGTATGTTATTTTGATATTAGGTCATACCCTTTTGATCATCAAACATGTGAGATCATCTTTACCAGCTGGCATTACACTTTAGATATGTTAAACTTGTCATGCAGTGGAAACGTTAACAAAGATACGTTTTGGCGGAATGGAGAATGGGAAATAGAGCATACCAAGCTGATCAGACGAGAATGGTCGTCTGGAGGGAATACATTGGAGGATATATACCCAGAGGTAGTATTAACAGATGTTTTCATAGGCGGATTCCAATGGTGGTGGGGGGAGGCTGGAGGGAATACACTGGAGGATATATACCCAGAGGTAGTATAGACAGATGTTTTCATAGGCGGATTCCAATGGTGGTGGGGGGAGGCTGGAGGGAATACACTGGAGGATATATACCCAGAGGTAGTATAGACAGATGTTTTCATAGGCGGATTCAAATGGTGGTGGGGGAGGCTGGAGGGAATACACTGGAGGATATATACCCAGAGGTTGATTTTTCATAGGCGGATTCCAATGTTGGTGGGGGGAGGCTGGAGGGAATACACTGGAGGATATATACCCAGAGGTAGTATACTAGTCAACAAAAGAAACGATACACGACTTTGGAATAAAATTCATAAAAAAGTGTTAAATATAAAACAAAATGAGATGCGCTATTTTAAAAAGTTTTCATTTGCAATCTTTGCACATATGATAATGAAAAACAAAATCTGTCGGAAAGTAACGAAATTCCGTGTAAACGATTATAGGGGGCAAATTATTTTTGCGGAAAGTTGGATAAAAAATCGACACACAATTTTCTAAGTACTAAAAGAATTTTCAAATTTGTTTAAAAATATTCAATATGCTAATCAAGTTATGTTCATGTTGTAACTAATGGGTTGAAATATCGTTTTTTCTAAATTTTTGGTAAAAAAAAGTGCGTTTTTTGATATCTCAATAAATGCAATGGCAGTGATTGTCTTTATCTTCAAATGAGAGGTTGACATGTTAAGTTGGAACTTCAGTTTTTAAAATTTTTGTTTTATGTAAATTTTGTCAAAAAATTTAAATTTCGCCAAATGACGTCATGAAAGCCAAAATATTTTCTTTTTTAAACGGATTTATATTTTCATGGTCATTTTAAAAGTATTACTACCTTCAATATTGGTCCTATAAACGGAAAACTTCATCTTTAATTTGAAAAAAAAAATCGTGTATCGTTTCTTTTGTTGACTAGTATATTTAGACATGTTTTGCAAATGTCCCCAATTGCTGCTTTGAATGGTATTTTGAAGTAGAATACAAATCAATTCACGTATGAACACAGACGACTGATAATTCAATTTTACAAAATTTTATATAAAAAATCAGTAAGTCTCACACCGGACCACTCACAAGTTTCAAATTGTTACAATATACGACACTCAATGTGTAGGTTCTGTTGATTTAATTGATTTTTTTTAATAATAAACACATGATATCTTTTTATTTTAATAAAAAAAAAACAGGTAAAAAGGAAAAGGATGTTTGACTGTCAAAATTCTAACATTAAAATTAAACTACATGTATATACCAATGAACATTTTTTTTTGCGTTTTAGATAGTCAGGATTAACATGTGCCGAAAAATTTAGTATGATATCAACAAAGTTCATATTTTTCATTTTTAAAATAATTGGTTAGTAGAGTCATATAGTTTTTTTTCATGTTTGTAGATTGTTATCCAGATTCACATGCGCCGGAAGATCCTGTATTACATCATCAACATTGTATTGCCATGTTTCTTCATGTCACTCCTAGTATTAATGGTGTTTCACTTACCACCGGACGCTGGGGAAAAGGTTTCACTTGGCGTTACTGTGCTGCTTGCATTCTCAGTGTTTCAATTGATGATTGCTGAGAGTGTTCCATCTACATCTGATGCTACGCCGATGCTTGGTAAATTATATTAGTATGTTACTTTATATGTATTAGCAATGTGATGCTAAGGTTCCTCTTTAATTAACTTGTTTCAGTCATCTTCTATAGGTTTGACTGAAATAATTTGGTTTTCATACCGGCAGCATGTTAAAGTTTTATGCTTTCCAACAACTTACAATTTTGTCTTTCTAAACTTAATGTTGACATTCCAATAGAAAAGTGTTGTAACTTTTATACCGATGTCTTTGTGTTTGGTTTTATTAATTGGATTTTCTCTATGTTGTTTGAAATAGAAGCATTTGTCATGTTGAATGCTGTATCATGTGATGTATTAAAAGTGTTTTAAAAGAGATTCGAAAGATACAAAAGGAACGAACATTCAAACTAATAAGTTAACCTAACAACGACAGGGCTTATAAATAAACAGACAAATGATAGTACACAAAATAAAACATATATAGAAGGATGGTCTCAGCTCCTCAAGGGTAAGCAAATACTGCTCCTTATGTAGCACCTGTCGTGTTGCTCGTGTTAGTTCAAATCCAATGTTAGATCTAAATCGGTAGATCACATTCGGGTAAAAGTCATGGGTGTAGGAAGAAGCGCAATACTCGTGACTACAGTCATTACTGGTTATGTTACTAGCAATGTTTGTTATGGCCGTTGTTGCAGGGAACCATTCGAAAAATTGAAACAATTTTATTTGATTTTTATACGCCCGTCGTCTTTTAGACGGGCGTATTATGGTATACCGTTGTCCGTCCGTCCGTCTGTCCGTCCGTCCGTCCGTCCGTCCGTCCGTCCGTCGTCCACACTTCGGACAATAACTCAAAAACACTTTCACCAATTTCCATGAAACTTAAGTGAATTGTTTATATCTATTGACGTAAGCTCCCTTTCGTTTTTTTTTAATTTCAGATTTTAAGTTTTGGATTTATGGGGCTTTATTCATAAAAAAGGGGGGATTTTCAACACTTCGGACAATAACTCAAAAAGGCTTTCACCAATGTCCATGAAACTTTGGTGAATTGTTTATATCTATTGATGTAAGCTCCCTTTCAATTTTTATAAATTTCAGATTTTAAGTTTTGGATTTATGGGCTTTATTCATAAACAAGAGGCTCTCAAGAGCCTGAATCGCTCACCTGAAATTTTTTGGTTTAATCTCTCATCAATGATTATTTTGGCTTTTCAATTTATTTAAATGTTCTTTGAATCGTCCCATTTTCTCCTATGTTCTATTTTAGCCATAGGAGCTATGTTTCTTGACATACAAGGAAATGAAATATAAAATTTATACTAGATACTCTGAAACTCTGAAACTCATTTAGCCTAAGTTTGGCTGAAATTGATACAGCAGTTTCATAAGAGAAGATTTTTTAAAGTAAGTCAACATGATGAACAAATTGTGAAAAAAGTCTTTAAAGGGCAATAACTCCTAAAGAGGTCAATTGACAATTTTGGTCAAATTGACTTATTTGTAGATCTTACTTTGCTGATCATATTTGCTGTTTACAGTTTATCTTTATCTATAATAATATTCAAGATAATGACCAAAAACTGCAAAATTTCCTTAAAATTACCAATTAAGTGGCAGCAACCCAACAATTGGATGTTTGATTCATCTGAAAATTTCAGGGCTGATAGATATTGACCTAATGAACATTTTAACTCCATGTCAGATTTGCTCTTAATGCTTTCGTTTTTAAGATATAAGCCAAAAACTGCATTTGACCCCTATGTTCTATTTTAAGAAACGGCGGCCATGTTTTTTGACGGATCAAAAATCAAAGCACACACTTTGTGCAGGATAATCTAAGGAACAACCATGCTAAGTTTTAACCAAATCCATTCAGTAGTTTCAGAGGAGAAGATTTTTTAAAGTTAGCAAATATGATGAACAAATTGTGAAAAATTGTCATTAAAGGACAATAACCCCTTAAGGGGTCAATTGACAATTTTGGTCATATAAACTTATTTGTAGATCTTACTTTGCTGATCTTTTTTGCTGTTTACAGTTTATCTTTATCTATAATAATATTCAAGATAATGACCAAAAACTGCAAAATTTCCTTAAAATTACCAATTAAGTGGCAGCAACCCAACAATTGGATGTTTGATTCATCTGAAAATTTCAGGGCTGATAGATCTTGACGTAATGAACATTTTTATTCCATGTCAGATTTGCTCTTAATGCTTTCGTTTTTGAGATATATGCCAAAAACTGCATTTGACCCCTATGTTCTATTTTAAGTAACGGCTGCCATGTTTTTTGACGGATCAAAAATCAAAGCACACACTTTGTGCAGGATAATCTAAGGAACAACCATGCTAAGTTTTAACCAAATCCATTCAGTAGTTTCAGAGGAGAAGATTTTTTAAAGTTAGCAAATATGATGAACAAATTGTGAAAAATTGTCATTAAAGGACAATAACCCCTTAAGGGGTCAATTGACAATTTTGGTCATATTAACTTATTTGTAGATCTTACTTTGCTGATCTTTTTTGCTGTTTACAGTTTATCTTTATCTATAATAATATTCAAGATAATGACCAAAAACTGCAAAATTTCCTTAAAATTACCAATTAAGTGGCAGCAACCCAACAATGGTTTGTTTGATTCATCTGAAAATTTCAGGGCTGATAGATCTTGACCTAATGAACATTTTTATTCCTGTCAGATTTGCTCTAAATGCTTTCGTTTTTGAGATATAAGCCAAAAACTGCATTGACCCCTATGTTCTATTTTAAGTAACGGCGGCCATGTTTTTTGACGGATCAAAAATCGAAGCGCACATTTTGTGCAGGATATACTAAGGAACAATCATGTTAAGTTTCATTCAAATCCATTCAGTAGTTTCAGAGGAGAAGATGTTTGAAAAATTGTTAACGACGACAGACGACGACGACGTCGACGACGACGACTAACGCCAAGTGATGAGAAAAGCTCACATGCTCTTTTAGGCCAGGTGAGCTAAAAAAAGGGGGATTTTCAACACTTCGGACAATAACTCAAAAAGGCTTTCACCAATGTCCATGAAACTTTGGTGAATTGTTTATATCTATTGATGTAAGCTCCTTTTCAATTTTTATAAATTTCAGATTTTAAGTTTTGGATTTATGGGGCTTTATTCATAAAAAAAAGGGTGATTTTCAACACTTCGGACAATAACTCAAAAAGGCTTTCACCAATGTCCATGAAACTTTGGTGAATTGTTTATATCTATTGATGTAAGCTCCCTTTCAATTTTTATAAATTTCAGATTTTACATTTCCGTGTTGTGAATTTTTATGCTTAAAAAAGGGGGGATTTTCGAATTTTGGGACAATAATTAACACTTTCACAAAATTTTATGCAACTTTGATAAATTGTTTATATCTATTGACATAAGCTCCCTTTTCATTTTTATAAATTTTAGATTTTACGTTTTCTTAAGTAATGAATTTTTATACCTAAACAAGAGGCTCTCAAGAGCCTGAATCGCTCACCTTAATTTTTTTGGTTAAATCTCTCATCAATGATTATTTTGGCTTTTCAATTTATTTAAATGTTCTTTGAATCGTCCTATTTTCTTCAAAAGCAAAAAAAAATCATTTTCTCCTATGTTCTATTTTAGCCATAGAAGCTATGTTTCTGACATACAAGGAAATGAAATATAAAATTTATACTAGATACTCTGAAACTCATTTAGCCTAAGTTTAGCTGAAATTGATACAGCAGTTTCAAAGGAGAAGATTTTTTAAAGTAAGTCAACATGATGAACAAATTGTGAAAAAAGTCTTTAAAGGGCAATAACTCCTTAAGGGGTCAATTGACAATTTTGGTCAAATTGACTTATTTGTAGATCTTACTTTGCTTAACATTTTTGCTATTAACAGTTTATCTGTATCTATAATAATATTCAAGATAATAACCAAAAACTGCAAAATTTCTTTAAAATCATCAATTCAGGGCATTATACCTGAAAAACCAGTTACCCAATTCGGCTGAAAATTTCAGGACAGGTAGACCTTGACCTAATAAATACTTTAACTTCTTGTCTTATTTGCTCTAAATGCTGGAGTTTTTGAGATATAAGCCAAAAACTGCATTTTACCCTGTGTCCTATTTTTAGCCATGACGGCCATGTTTTTTGACGAAATAAAAAATAAAGCACAAACTTTATTTTATACACCCTACTGATCATTCAGTTGAAGTTTGGTTGAATTTGGTTTAGTAGTTTTAGAGGAGAAGATTTTTTAAAGTTAGCAAATGTGATGAACAAATTGTGAAAAATTGTCATTAAAGGACAATAACCCCTTAAGGGGTCAATTGACAATTTTGGTCATATTAACTTATTTGTAGATCTTACTTTGCTGATCATTTTTGCTGTTTACAGTTTATCTTTATCTATAATAATATTCAAGATAATGACCAAAAACTGCAAAATTTCCTTAAAATTACCAATTAAGTGGCAGCAACCCAACAATGGTTTGTTTGATTCATCTGAAAATTTCAGGGCTGATAGATCTTGACGTAATGAACATTTTTACCCCATGTCAGATTTGCTCTAAATGCTTTCGTTTTTGAGATATAAGCCAAAAACTGCATTTGACCCCTATGTTCTATTTTAAGTAACGGCGGCCATGTTTTTTGACGGATCAAAAATCGAAGCACACACTTTGTGCAGGATAATCTAAGGAACAACCATGCTAAGTTTCATCCAAATCCATTCAGTAGTTTTAGAGGAGAAGATTTTTTAAAGTTAGCAAATGTGATGAACAAATTGTGAAAAATTGTCATTAAAGGACAATAACCCCTTAAGGGGTCAATTGACAATTTTGGTCATATTAACTTATTTGTAGATCTTACTTTGCTGATCATTTTTGCTGTTTACAGTTTATCTTTATCTATAATAATATTCAAGATAATGACCAAAAACTGCAAAATTTCCTTAAAATTACCAATTAAGTGGCAGCAACCCAACAATGGTTTGTTTGATTCATCTGAAAATTTCAGGGCTGATAGATCTTGACCTAATGAACATTTTTATTCCATGTCAGATTTGCTCTAAATGCTTTCGTTTTTGAGATATAAGCCAAAAACTGCATTTGACCCCTATGTTCTATTTTAAGTAACGGCGGCCATGTTTTTTGACGGATCAAAAATCGAAGCACACACTTTGTGCAGGATAATCTAAGGAACAATCATGCTAAGTTTCATCCAAATCCATTCAGTAGTTTTAGAGAAGAAGATTTTTTAAAGTTAGCAAATATGATGAACAAATTGTGAAAAATTGTCATTAAAGGACAATAACCCCTTAAGGGGTCAATTGACAATTTTGGTCATATTAACTTATTTGTAGATCTTACTTTGTTGATCATTTTTGCTGTTTACAGTTTATCTTTATCTATAATAATATTCAAGATAATGACCAAAAACTGCAAAATTTCCTTAAAATTACCAATTAAGTGGCAGCAACCCAACAATGGTTTGTTTGATTCATCTGAAAATTTCAGGGCTGATAGATCTTGACCTAATGAACATTTTCACCCCATGTCAGATTTGCTCTAAAAGCTTTCGTTTTTGAGATATATGCCAAAAACTGCATTTGACCCCTATGTTCTATTTTAAGTAACGGCGGCCATGTTTTTTGACGGATCAAAAATCGAAGCACACACTTTGTGCAGGATAATCTAAGGAACAATCATGCTAAGTTTCATTCAAATCCATTCAGTAGTTTCAGAGGAGAAGATGTTTGAAAAATTGTTAACGACGACAGACGACGACGACGGACGCCAAGTGATGAGAAAAGCTCACATGGCCTTTTAGGCCAGGTGAGCTAAAAAGGGGGATTTTATGAAACTTTGGTGAATATATTAATGTAACATCTCTTTTGATTTGTATATATAGTTCTAGTTGATCATATAAATTCATTTAAAGCATAAAAGACAAGTTAAAAGAGCAACGGGCGTATCATGCGCTAAAGCGCAGCCCTTTATTTTTTATGAAATTCTAAATAATCAGAAAGGAAGAATTAAGTTTGAGTTGCTTGAAGTTTTAAGCTTTCAATGTTGTGTTTTGTATTCTGTTTATTGAGACTCTTAACTGTTTTTGTTTTTAGTACAGTCTCTCTTTTGATACGACATTTGGTCATTTGGCAATTTGATACAAAACTGTCAAATTATGACCGTTCAAAATCCCTTTTTTGATCTTTTTTATTTACTTATTTGACAATCTAGAACAAGACTCAAATAAATACCTACCGGTATTTATGTTTTGGACTGAGATTTTTATTGTATGGACTGAACTTTTAAGTCTATAAATGTTTTCCCAAATATTTCTGTGACAATAGTAACTTAGATTTTAAATAAGTTAAGTTAGATTAGTCAAAGCTTAACTTTAAATTCAAGTGAACGTAATGAAAAAAATTTAAGTGACTTGAAAAAAAAAATCAAGAAAAAAATTACAACCAGTCAATAATGTAAATACAAAATACTGGATATCAAATATGATAGATATAAGGAGATGTGGTATGAGTGTCAATGAGACAACTAAACATCCATGTCACAATTTATAAAATTAAACCATTATTAATGCCAGTCTAATAAAAAGACGACCTCTCATCGCTCAGATAATTATTCACCTTGAGCGATGTATTATTGTTGACCATTCGAAATTCTTTTTTGCGAACTCATCTTCAACTGAATGTGTGATTACTGTACCCTATTGCTACACGGGCCTCAAGAGATTTCAAATCGAAAATAAATGCAAAACATGTGTTTTTGTGTCTTTCAAAACACAAATAAAATACAGAATTAATTGCAGGATAAAGACAATAACTGTTTATTGTCTTTAAATATCAGCTGTATTTGTACTCGGCTCGAAACAGGTGTAATAGCTCGCTAAAAGCTCGCATACGCCTCGTACAAATACAGCTGATATTTAAAGACACTAAACAGTTAAACAGTTATTGTCTATTTCTCTTACTCATAAGTAAGTTTGTTTGTTTATTTCAGAAATATATTTGCTGTTCTTCATGGCTGAATCAACGTTTTCTGTTGCCGTATCAGTAATTGTACTGAACCTTCATCTTAGAACTGAATATAAACCACCTCCTAATTGGTTAAGAAAACTTGTTCTGCATTGGATGGCGAAAATGTTATTCATGAATGTCAGTGAGGCAAACAAAGTAGTTCCG
This sequence comes from Mytilus edulis, assembly GCA_019925275.1. NCBI lineage: Eukaryota > Metazoa > Mollusca > Bivalvia > Mytilida > Mytilidae > Mytilus > Mytilus edulis. Next base: position 28,055,527 of record CM034361.1, on the reverse strand, counting down.
GAAAACAAAGATTCGGCCCACTCAAAAGATTTTGCTTCAAGTTCAATGCCAGAAGTCCACGTTGACAGGAAAGAAAGTAAGATTATTAGCAACTTTCATACATATCATACGCATGAACCGCACCCACATGAACTGCATACGCATGATCAGCATATTCATGAAGCGCATTCGAATGAACTTCATATTCATGAACCGCATCAGCATGAAAAACATCTGCATGAACCCCATCAGCATGAACAGCATCTGCATGAACTGCATACGCATGAACTACACCCGCCCACCATAAACATTGGTGAATCACATTCTGCTGACTCTGGAATGAAAGACCATTCAAGTTCACATTTTCATACGGTGCATTCCCCAGTATCTACTAAAGTACATTTCGATGGTCATTCAAATATGTCTCCTCAACTTGAAAAGTCGGCTTTAAGAGTTATGAAAAGTCTTGCCAATTTAGACCATGTACCAAAGAATCAGTCTCGTATAGAATTCATGAAGCTGATAAAGGATACTTACAGAGATTTGTGTCAACAACGGGCAGACGATGAACTTGATCAGTTATTTGAAAATGAATGGAAGAGGATAGCCAGGGTTGTCGATCGATTCTTCTTTCTTATAACATCAATGTTTATAGTCATATCGTCTATTGCAATATTTGCTGTAATACCATATGGTCATTCTGATTAAACATATTATGTTTGTGTTATAGTGTGGTTGTCTCCTTGACGTTATCCCCACATCTTTTATCAATCCCCTGCTGTCAAGCGGTTGTACTCGATCTATTTATTCAAATTAAGCCTTTATGAAAATTATCTAGACATTGAATGTTCATACTCGTATCCAAGGGGAAGGGGCGGGGGGGGGGGGGGGTGGTGGTCGGATGAACCCCCCTTGAAAACAAGTAAGCACTGTTAATGTCAACGTTCTGTTTGAATTGTGATTGTTAAAGTGGAGTTCGTGGGTCCAAATAACCCCCTCTTGGAAATTCCTGGCTACGGGCCTGATGTTAATATTTATGCCAAGGTGATATGTTGGTAAATTGTATCCGAGTTTGGTATGATATACATGTAACTGTCTGAGTATTGTAAGCTGTCGATAGAATCAATCTGTAGAAAAATGGTGTAATATACAGTCATGATGGACTGACGATTTCACTTTAATTGGAATGAAGCTATACGACTTGCTCTCAGTCTGTGCTTTGATTATCCATATTAAGATAATTTATTTTTTTCTCTTATTATTTTCAGTGTCTTGGACATTTTTAACATTTTTAAAAGTAGTTGTGAAACACTAGTTTGTAACCATCAAAGTGGGTTAATTTATATTTATTAGTTTTATATGCAAATAAAGCACCAAAAAAATGCATTAAACGTCAACAACCAATTTTGTTATAACCCCCCCCCCCCCAAAAAAAAAAAATAGTTAAAAAATAAACAGCAACGAATATTCCTGTAAAATAGAGCTATCATAAACTAAATGTACACGCCACTTCTGGTACTTCTAGGCAGTCTGTTTTATAATATCAAATGTTGTCACGTCCGAAAGTCCAAAAAGTTCTTAACTAAAATCATTAAAAAATTACCAACATTACTAACAAAATGACAGTCGTCGAAAAAAGACAAGTGATAGGATTTTATTTCCGTCCGTATCTAACAGTTTCTTGAATTATTTCCATCAGGTATTCGAATGACAAAGTGTTTGAAAGTTTTTAAATGTAACAAGTCTAGATCATGCAGAAAAAAACCTGCTACTGTTATAAGAACGTTCACGTGTTGATTGTTATCTATTATAGTTTGTCGCCTTTACTAAGGGACGACATCAAAAGTTCAATGAAGGATAAAAAACTTAATTCAAATAGTTTTTTCACTGACCCCCTACCCCCTATTAACTTAATTTGGGAAAAATTGATTGATCCATATGGATATATGTAAAAATCAATGTCGGATAACCAAATCTTGCAGCAGTTCAACCCCCCACCCCAAACTATTTGAATTAAGTTTTTTTTTTTTTTTATCTTACATTGATCTTTTGATGTCGTCCCTAACAGCTACTTGCATTCTTTATTAAAGCTATACTATTTTGAGAATCAGTTTCGATATATAAATCGATAAACAAATGAAAATACTAATATGTATGACTTATTACAAGAAATTGATACAAATGTAATGTAACACCATCTACTATTGTTTGACACTTTTTATTAAAAAAAAAAAAAAATACACAACACAACAAGAATGTGTCCCCAGTACACGAATGCCCCACTCGCACTATCATTTTCCATGTTCAGTGGACCGTGACATTGGGGTAAAAACTCTAATTTGGCATTAAAATTAGAAAGATCATATCATAGGGAACATGTGTACCAAGTTTGAAGTCGATTGGACTTCAACTTCATCAAAAACTACCTTGACCAAAAACTTTAACCTGAAGCGGGACAGACGGACGGACGAACGGACGCACAGACCAGAAAACATAATGCCCCCTACTATCGTAGGTGGGGCATAAAAATAACTGACAGTATACAAATAGTAGTCCTTTGTCGTTTGTAAAATATACTATTTATTTGAACGAACATTACAAATAAAATAAAACAGAGGTTTCTGTGTCTTTCTCCTATTTTGTTCTTAATTAGTTCCATATTGTCTGACAATGTTAGAATATTTCTTTTTAAAATTTGTAATTAAACAATAGCGTTGGCTCTCGTTGTGATATAACCTTTCGTGCGACGTTTATAAGCGTTTAAAAAAATCAACATACTAATTTTAGTTTTAAAGTACCAGTCGTCTCAGCGACTCCTTTCACAAAAAAATGTTTGTAAAACGATTAAAATTGATCGGAACCCTGAAATGTTCATGGCTTACGAGTTATTTTAGTTGTAACATTTTTTGTGAAAAGAGCCCTGCTGATACTAAAAGAAATAATTGAAACTACGTAAACACAGACAGCACGGAAGACTTTAAATCAACACACATAGTGACAGGCTATCTTGAAATTATATTTTTATTCTGTAAAATATGGCACAAAGTTTATATATCACCTTTTCATAAATAAAGAATATTATACACATTCTCAATAGGATAATACTATGAGCGGTGTTTTCAGGTCATACATGTTATTTATATACATATTGATTAGTGCAACTTGTTTTGTCAAATTTTACACTTTTGACAAGTCTGTAAGTCAGTCCGTCGATTATTTTTGTTTCCTGACGCTAACCGAAATACTATATATATTGGATTGAAACCTTACTTGGATATATGGTCACATACAATGATCGGTATCCTTATTGATGTTGAGGTCATGTTTTGATAAATGGACCCATATATACAGCAGGAATCACTTTATAAATGTAACGAGTAATTCCGATGATACAATTTTGTGGGCATGACATGTAAGCAATTGCTTTAAAGTACAACTTGAATTCAAACTGGAGTAATTGCGCAAAGATTTATCTTTTTTTGCCGTCTATGCGAGATGGAATTTACGGTAATAAAAATAACCCATTCGAGTCACATTTCTTTGTATCACATGTCTTATATATTAGATATATATATATAGGCGATGTTCTTTTTCCCATCACGTCTAGCATAAATAAATAAAAAGTCTTATAACAGCGTTTGATAAGATGGACGACGATATCATAAAGTGCAAGACCATCACAACCGCAATACGTTCAAATCCAGTCACAAATGATATGACCCCTCTTGTTCAAACAGAAAAGTGTCAGTTAATACATATCATTTATATCACAGGTTACGCTTATCTACTGATATTGTCTTCGCAGACTTTACCTCATACATATCACAGGTTACGCTTATTAACTGAAATTGTCTTCACAGACTTTACCTCATATAATAAACCCAGTAGATAACATTAAAAACAACAAAAGCTAAAGGAAAAGCAATTCGAGCAATTTTGTCTATCTTTCTTGCGTTCTCCCTATCTTTGTCTATTTGATGTTGCTCAGTAACTTTTTCTGTTATCTAAAAGTAAAAATGTGTTAATTTTATAGTAAAGTTTATATTAAGACATTTCATTTATTACTTATTTGAAATCATCAAACTTTCAGTTTAGTAGGAAAATAACTTTGTATGTTCTGTCATCTTGAATCTGCATACATTTCACACATAAGAAAATGTCCGTACCAAGTTAGGAATTTGACAGATTTTATCCGTTTATTTGATGTGTTTGAGCTTTTGATTTTGTCATTTGATAAGGGAATTTCCGATTTGAATTGACCTCGATTTTGTTTACTCTTGTGATTTTACTTCTTAATAATAGATTTGACAAGTTTAAAATATACTTTGTTCTTATGTTGTACTGTTATACCACTGTCCCAGGTTAGGGGGAGGGTTGGGATCCCGCTAACATGTTTAACCCCGCCACATTTTTTATGTATGTGCCTGTCCCAAGTCAGGAGCCTGTAATTCAGTGGTTGTCGTTTGTTTATGTGTTACATATATAGCTGACTATGCGGTATGGGCTTTGCGCACTGTTGAAGGCCGTACGGTGACCTATAGTTGTTACTTTCTGCATCATTTTAGTCTTTTGTGGATAGTTGTCTCATTGGCAATCATACCACATTTTCTTTTTTATATTTAATTGATTCAGTATATATCCTCCCCATCTGTTGTAGCATCCAATGTTGAATATTGATCTCAATAATCATTTGTTTTAACTTTATGACACACATTAATAAAATTAACGGTATCCATTAAACATGTTTTCATAGTAGATATTGACCACATCGGAATTGTAAATTGACCTTTTGATTTAAGTGTGTTATCAAATTGATTAACTCTTCAAAATGCGTAATTATATTGAAACTTACTTTGCCATTTTCAATATCCGCTAAACCATTTAATGAAATATTTGAATGGAGGCGCTCACGTTTCCGTCTTTGTTGCACACGCGCAATAACACAAACGTATGCATACTCCACCATTGCACCAAATACCAGGAACAGGCAAACGGAATTCCAAATGTCTATAGCCCTAATGTAAGAAACTTGTTGCGACATACCAACACTAAGATTACCATTCGTTGATATTGTCAAAACTGTCAATATTCCTAGAGAAACTCTTGCTGGTGCTGCGTCTATATTTAGCCAGAAAGATACCCATGACAAAACAACAATTAACATTGATGGTGCAAACACTTGTATGATATAAAAACCATATCGTCTTTTTAAAGGTAATGTCAAACCAATACACGTATAATTTCCTAAAACAGAAAAATTCGTTCATTATATGGTAGAAATACTATTTTGAACCATATATAAAAATTTTGCACATAACTTGTTCAAATATTCATTAGTTATGTTTTAAGGGAGCAATCAATTGATGGGCATGAGTGTGTTAAGGAATAGAGAGTATTTTAACATTAATCTGGAGCGAAACCCTTTAGTTAATAGTAGTATTTAAAGGGATTTATTACAGTAAACAGAACGATAGACAAACTTTAATTTGAATACCTACATGTACGTAAATACAGGAGCAAAATAAACTAGCTTGAACTAAATAGCCGTAAAAATGTCTCCAACTCAGGCCAAATAAGTGAAATTTTAGTAAGTTATTTAATAAAGTATGATGAATGTCTGGAAGCAAGCATATATGTATGAATTCTACTTAATATGAGGGTTTAATAGTTTTCTTTGCTCTTTTGGTTTCTTTTTTTAAATAAAGTTTGTTGTTGTGTGTTGTTTCATTTATCTTTATTGTTATATGCTACAGTAACTGTTCAAAGTTAAAATGATAAAGAATGTCTAAAAATCATAAATAGATAGAAAAAAACCCACAAACTATATAAAATATATTCATAAAGATGATTACTTTCACAACTCTGACTTTTTCAAAATTATAAATTGTTGATTAATTTTGCTATCACAAGATAAAATATAACGAAAATTGATAAAAAAAAAATGAAACAGTGGTTTACCGCTGTTCGAAAGTCATAAATCGATTGAGAAAAAACAAATCAATGTTACAAACTAAAACTGAGGGAAATACACATCAATTATAAGAGGAAAACAACGAAACAGCAGAAACACTGAAGTGCAATAAAAAAACAAACGACAATGCAACACACAAAGAAACGAACTATAAAATAACAATTTGTAGTTTCCTGACTTGGTGCAGGACATTTTAAGAAAAAATGGTTGGTTGAACTTGCTTTTGTGGCTAGCCAAACATCGCGTTTTTATGGCAATGTTAAAAATAACACTAAAATGACAACATTTATTTACATGACAAGACTACAGTAAAAAAAAATTTCCAAGAACATTCAGGACATTTCGTCATGCCAATATTTATCAAAGGTATAACAGGCCTATTATTCAATACGCAAGACGCGCGTTTCGTCTGCATTAGACTCATCAGTGACGCGCAGATAAAAATAGTAAGGATACGCATGTAAATATGATACACATCTCCATAAAAAAAAAACGCCATCTCATGTTAGGATTGAACAGACCCAAGGAAATGTTTTTTTTATTTCTATTCACAAACATGGTGATGTTAATTACGCAAAAAAAAAAAACTGCTTTCATCTTGTGCTAATAGCTTACAAGAAGGAACGTATTAGTATTATTCAATTTTTTTTTATTTTCCATTAATCTGATGAAAACAAAGACTGCTTCTTAGTTCTTCTTATTCATCTTGACATTTTTCATTTATTTTGCAAAACTTGTTTTTAGATTTTGTTTCTTTGATTTTACATCCATGCAACTATTAATTTTTAAATGTCGATCAAAACCCTAGAGATGTTCTGTACATTTTTTTGTCGTTGGTATGCTGTTAAACGTGCTAAACTATTTATAACATAAAAATCATCAGTACTTAAGACGTGTTACATACCTGAAGGATACTCTCTGTCACACAGGTACGTTTCGGCAGCCCCAATTTCAAACTGACTATGAACAATGCCATCTTTAAAAGACATTCCAGGCTCATCCCATCTAAAGGAGACCGTCGCAGCAGTGAATCCATCTGGAAAGACAAACACAAATGTCAGGGTTAATATACCTCAAAATAACCTGTATAACCATAATGTTATGGTACCAGTACCACCTTAACAGTGTATTGAAATAACAAACACAGTACGGACGAAATTCCTATGCCATTTGTAGGGCTGTTGAAATCGATTAGTTTGTGTTGTAGGAGGAGCTCTGACACATATTTATCTGTTTATATTTGGGCAAAATAAAAATGAAAACATTGAGCAGATGCTCAGAAGTAATAACTTAGATTGAATAAGGTAGTAATAATGCTACTAAAGCGAAAGACGATTTCCTTTTGAAAACCCCAGGACTAGCTATGACCATAACTTGTTAGAACTTACAGCTTTCCATCTCGTACACACACGATTGATCATCAAATGGAAAGTTATGTAACTGCATAAAACAAGTAAATGTTCCAGTAACTCTGAAAGAAAAAGTAATCACTGCATAAAACATGTAAATGTTCCAGTAACTCTGAAAGAAAAAGTAATCAATGCATTAAACATGTAAGTGTTCCAGTAACTCTGAAAGAAAAAGTTATCACTGCATACAACATGTAAATGTTCCAGTAACTGTGAAAGAAAAAGTAATCACTGCATACAACAAGTAAATGTTCCAGTAACTCTGAAAGAAAAAGTAATCACTGCATGAAATAAGTAAATGTACCAGTAACTCCAAAAGAAAAAGAAATCACTGCATAAAACATGTAAATGTTCCAGTAACTCTGAAAGGAAAAGTAATCACTGCATAAAACAAGTAAGTGTTCCAGTAACTCTGAAAGAAAAAGTAATCACTGCATAAAACAAGTAAATGTACCAGTAACTCTGAAAGAAAAAGTAATCACTGAAAAAAACAAGTAAATATACCAGTAACTCTGAAAGAAAAAGTAATCACTGCATAAAACAAGTTAATTTTCTAGTAACTCTGAAAGAAAAAAGTAATCACTGCATAAAACAAGTAAATGTTCCAGTAACTCTGAAAGAAAAAGTAATCATCTTATTGTGTCTGAATTGTTATTCATTAGACGCTGTTGTAAAATCAGTAATAATTAAACAATGATTCAAACACATCTAATTTTAATATAACATGCCTATGTTTAAAATAAGTAAGTTGAATAACTTTCAAATTTATAAATTGAAATATATGACAGGGTGGTTTTAAATGTCGTACTTAATTTTTAGTACTCCTCACAAAACAATAGTTAATTACATAAATAGTAAATAAACTCATCATGGATACGAGGCTTATAATTTTGTACTGGAAATGCGCGTTTTCTCTTTTAAAGATACCTCATTGACGCTCGAAAATATAAAGGTTTAAAAAATGGTAACACAAATTAAGAACAAACGTGAAGAAAATTAGAAACCCTTAACTCCGACTGATTTTACCAAATACAGCTAAAAAAATCTTTTCCTGGGGGTAGAAATTAGTATTTCAAACAATTAAGTTTTGTAAACAGTTCATTTAATATGAATATAATCATATAAACGATAACCTATGTCAACACGGAAGTGCTTGTCTATCACTCTACTTGTATAATTGAAAAGGATATGGTGTATAGTGCATCATTTCATATTGCAAAACAAACTTCCCAATGTTCAGTGGTTGTTGTTTGTTGATGTGGTTCTTAAGTGTTTCTCGTTTCTCGTTTTTTTTAAATAGTTTAGACCGTTAGTTTTCCCGTTTGAATGGTTTAACACTGGTATTTTGTTTGGGCCCTTTATAGCTTGCTGTTCGGTGTGAGCCAAGGCTCCGTTCTGAAGACAGTACTTTGACCTATAATGGTTTACTTTTACAAAGTGTGACTTCGATGGAAAGCTGTCTCATTGACACTCATACCAAATGTACTTATATCTATTCGCACACATACTCTTTTGCTGTTTTGTATTTTATAAGTTAATGAGGCTTCAATTAGGATTAAAACAGCGGACCTCTATGACAGAAGTTATTCATGCTAAATCTTTCTATGCATACATTATTAAATATAAGCAGTGAATAACGTATTTACCTCGTACTGTATGACACAAATCCATCTGGATATAAAAACATCATTTTATTGGGTAGTGTTACTTGATGAACTTTAGTATCCATATCTGTCATAAAAGATAAGTCTGGTACCCATATTTCCTTTTTTATTTCATTGTCCAGCTCTATCTTAGTTAAACCCTCCGGTGCCTCATATTTCAGCCTGGAATCAGTCCATTGTTGTCGGAGGTACATACTCATTGAATATTTCTACAAATATAGGAAAATTCATTTACATTTAAACTACCAGTAACAAGAGGCTAATCACTTAATTCATCGTGTTGTTAAGAGGAGGATATAATACTAAGAGTGCATTTCTTTCTAACCAAAATTTTGTAAACGTTGTGTGGCGTTTGTTGTTGTTTTCTAAACGCTACAACAGTAGAAACAAATACATCGTTTAATAAGTCTTTATTGACTCTGTTTTAACTTTCAATAATGCATGATCATTTTATTGGTAAACAGACATTAAACATATATCGTTTAATCAGGTTGAAGTTAGAAACAAATGCAACGTTGTACTAACAAAAGATGAACGACAATCTGTAGACGCATCTTTGTCATCTTTAGCGAATACATAGTTTGTCAAAGTTTATGTAAACTTTGCAAACGTATGTTAGAAACACATGATGTGCGCGCTTAGCCTTTTGGATCGTTTGTGTTAGAAAGAAATGCACCCTAAGTATTGAATGCATAGTATTGGGAATGTTTGAATTCTGTAATATGGCAGTTGTTTTCAAATAGTTTGTTTATATGTATGTTTGCGTTTGTTTTTGTTGCACTTAAGTGTTATTGTTGTTCCTTGTTTTCCTCTTATATTTGATGTATTGTCCTCAGGTTTAGTTTGTAACCCGGATTACATAATAATGATTGTCAATGATCCTTAATCGATTTATGACCTTTTAACACCAGTATACTACTGTGGCCTTTTTTTATAACCTTAAATTATTTCAACTTAAACTAAATATTTTTTCTTAATGTAAATGATTGCAACCAAGAGTTATTTTGTTCCATCCCGAAAATAGAAACAAGCCGATCCTTTAGTTTTATCTTCTTTTTATTGATATCAGTAGGAATTTTGGTCAGCTAAGAGCTGCTATTTTCACAGCGAATTTCGAAAGTGTCATCATTGACATATTTGACCGTATTTGAAATTAGGATGAAAGTGTTTATATTGAATCAAATATGAACACCAGTCGTGCTATCTATACAAACAATGTTTTGTATTAAATTATGCATGTACTATTATTTTTGCAACATGTATCATACGGCAAACAATACATTCTTTGTACCAGAACGGAAGCAAAACTAAAAATAAAATAAATATTTAAACCAAATAGACATTTCGTCATATTTTGCAAGTCATTAAAAACGGAGTTCCATCCTACTCCTCAAATAACAATTAAGATCAAGAGATTTAAGTAGCGAAATATTTAGAACCGGAGCAATATTGTTTGAATCACGGATTGTAATTGCTTTTTTTATTGACTTTTTGAAATATTTATTTTAATGACAGTTAAGGGAACTTTTTATAGATTATAGTATATTAATTAAAAAAAATATTTGTATTGAAATATGAAATTTTATGTGTATCATGATGACATTAGGTTGTTCTGAATTTTATTTAAAGCAATGTTTTTTACCAAATGGCTATAAATTCACGAAACAAAATAGGTTCGTAATAATGCTATCACGATAAAATCAAATTTGTTTGTTGAAACGAATAGACATTAACGTTTTTTTATATGTTTTTTTAAATGTTAATTCGATAACAACAAAAAAGCCGTTTTGTGACCAGGGAAGTGTAAATACTGTAACGGCTGGTTAAATGTGGGAGGGTAAAACACTTCTCTTCTCATCTTATCTTTCTATAATATATGAATAAACAATGAAAATTTTCATATGAATGTAAAACATTTAAATATTTTTTTCTACAGAGTGTTTTCTCAATTTTCACTAGAATTGAAGACAATTTCGTATGTTTAACTTGTAAGCTCCTACAGGAAGCTAAAGTGGTAGAAGGGTGGATTTGAATTATGTACACTAGTATACAAAAAGGTGAAAATCGTTATAAAAGGTAATAGATGTATCATTATGACCATTTCTATCAACCATTATGTTCTTTAATAACACTATATCGAATTAATTGATAGGATCATAAACATTAGACTGTGAACAACTGACTAATAATGTGACATCGAGGTTGGCAATGAGATAAATATGTAAAATCTAATAATGACATAAACGGTACTATCTTTTTGCACCAGATGCATATTTCAACAATCAATGGCTCTTCAGCGATGATGATCTTAATAACAATTAAGAGGTCACCAAGTAACACCAGCATCATAGCATATTATGGTAACTGTCTATTTCCTTATGTTGGCATCAGTTGTTGTCACATGTATTTAGTACCATTCAACAAGGAACTCCCTTATGCATATATAAAGCTACTGACATTTATATGTATAGCCTTTCAAATTCAAATAGAATTGAGAAAAAGGAACGTGGAACGTGTAAAAGAAACAACAACCTAAAAAAAGAGCAGAAAACAGCCATGATAAAAGAGGGACGAAAGATACCAGAGGAACAGTCAAACTCATCAATCGAAAATAATCTGACAACGCCATGGCTTAAAATGAAAAAGACAAACAGACAAATAATAGTACACAAGAAACAACATAGAAAACTGAAGACTGAGCAACACGAACCCCACCAAAAGCTGGGGTGATCGCAGGTGCTCCTAAAGGATAAGCAGATCCTGCTCCACATGTGGCACCCGTCATAAAAAATATTACATCCTTACTACAAAATTAGGTATAACATTAACGATCGGGTAATCGAGTTGGCAACTGTTACTAGTGGTATTTTCTATTAACATTATCATGAGCCAAATTGAAACTATTGTTAGTTATGTTTTCAAATATTAACAGTTGCAATATTTCGGACAAAACAACCTACATTTAGTTGTTAACTCATAATAAAGCATTTTGCTTATTGATATTTATTGACACAAATTTAAACTTTATTATCAATTCTCATGTTATGCTACTGTAAATTGTAAAAAGTATACTACTCTCGAGAGAATTATTGAAAATATTCAACTACTTTTAGTTTTGAAAAACTTTACTCCAGAGATTACCACGACCATGTAAATATATCAATATCACATACCATCTGCGCTTCATCAATTCCGAAGATTCCAACAACATAGATTTGAACTTTAACTTCTACTGGTTGTGCTGAAAGCAATAAAATGAAAACAATTCAATCAACTCTTAGTTCTGCTATTAAAAAGAAGTTATCAAACGAAGAGTTTCAAGTGACGAAGTTGAAAGCAGCCATTAACTGACAGTTATAAAATATCTGTTTCTTGATGAAGGCGAATATGTTCCAGTTGTCATCAATACAATCTCGTCGCCTTTCCCCCGAATGTGACCAGCTGAATAAGACTTATAACCGTGTTTTTTTTTTACTAACATGATCAACACGACGGATGTCACATACGGATCATAATTGGCTTACCCTTCCGGAGCACTTTAGATCACCCCTGGTGTTAGTGTGTTTCTTCTTTCACAGTCTTTGTTTTGTATACTATTATTTATCTTTTGTTTTTTTATTGTTTTTTTCTATGGCGTTTTCAGTTTATTTTCGACTTATGAGTTTAAAAGGCCCGTTCTATCTCTAAATGATTGTTTTTTATTCGATTTTGTAAGAAGAATCAGATGATTTTTATTAATCAAACTCTTAAATAGGTAAACCTTTTTCAGACAATTCCAAGAAGTGACATATCTTTAAAAATAATGCTGCAAACAGAGAAAGAACTTAATGAAAATATAACAAATCTATCAAATTGGTGTATCCGATGAACTTTAATTGAAAAGCTAGTCATTACCTAAGCACACCAGCTCAGTAGATGGTATTACCAGGATTAAGAGGGCAATCAAAAATTAAAACTAGAAGAAAAACAACTAGTGACATTGCCAACAATAACGATGAAAGACCAACAGTAGTCTACCAAAAAGTAAAATAACAAAAATTTCGATTCTCCAAAGCAAACTCAGACCGGAAAGTCTCTTAACAAATGGCAAAATCAAAAGCTCAAAAAAATCTAACAACTGGAAATCAAATGTCATATTCCGAACTTGGTCCAGGCATTTCGTTATGTAGAAAATGATGGATTTAACCTGTTCCTTTAGTTAGATAAACCTCTCACTTGTTCATTTGTATGACAGTCGCATAAAAAAATTATCAAATTGACAATGTCTGAGCAAAACAAAAAAACGTATTAGGTAAAAATGTAAAAAATAAAATTGTGGTACAGCAGTCAAAAAAGAAAAAGGAAATTAAATGTAGACACTCTATAGACAAAGCACATCAGCAAAAATGAAAGACAAGAATACAAAATATCACCATATCACAATAACAAAATGGAGAGATGAAGTACCGAAAAAGAATATTTAACATTATATTAAAAATCTAGAATCTTTACATTTCACAATATATATCTGGTTACACTCTGCTGTACCTTAGATCACCCTTAGTTACAGGTGGGGTCCATGCTGCCCAGTCTCTAGTTTTTTATATAGTGTTTTATGACCTGTTTATTGTTTTCTGTTTGTCTTTTTTTTTTAAGCCAAAACTTTGTCAGTTTATTTTGGACTTACAAGTTTATGTGTCCTTTTGGTATCTTTCCCCAACAAGACTGTAATGTAATATCTTTAATTTTTAAATATGACGAAATTTCTATTTGATTTAAATATTTATTTAACTTTTATTTTTGATTCCTCTCTGATGCAAAGATTTAATTGTTTGTCGTTATATTATGCAACAAGTCTTGGTAGTTTACGATGACATTTTTTTTCGAAAAAGTACGAGACGGTTTTTGACAAAACCGTAGTGCATCAACTTTCTGCTCAGACACAGGGGATGTTTATAAAGTCTGAGCAGCAGCTGCATGCTTTTGAATACCGAAAGAGAAAATTTAAATACCATATGCAGGATAAGTTGTTATGTTGCTGCTTCTGTAGAGGAAATTTTTAACCGTTAAATTAAAATCGTCTCGTTTGTCATGTATTAAAAACTACGGGATTGCGCCAAAATCTGAAATTGCACTCCCATGCTCCGGTTAGTTCTCATTCGTCAAGAAAACCTAAACGGATGAATACATCTACATTCTAATAATAAAAAGGGAAAATAAAAATATTATAAAAGAGATTATTTTTTATAAAGTAAATATTGTAAACTAACCTTTGTTGTACAGTGGTGGAAATCTTTTGTCATATTTCGATAATATGTTCTCTAGGATATTCTCTCTGTAAATCAGATTAGAACATAAATATATCCCTCTTTAATGAAAATAGTCATATATATCTTTCTCCTTAGTTAACATGGTTTAAAAGTGGCAGTAACAATCTTTTTCTTCTTATGATTTCTTTTTATGTCTCCATCACTATTTCACATTTTTAGTTTTCAAATATTAAATTTAGATGCGTTTTGCCCATTTGAAACTATTAAGACATATAGTAGTGACTCTGCAGTTTTCACAATATCAATAAAAGAGTAATATCTGTGTACCCCAATTTGAAGCATACTAATTACCTATAAAACAAAGGACATTACTTTCTGGTCATCAATATGGGACATTTGTTTTCAAGGACATTGTTTCCTCTTTTTGGCGCATTTTCTTACCTGGAGGAATCGGCTGGTTTATGATCGTTTGACTAAATAATTGTCACATTGCCCTTTTGAAATATATTAGCAATTATACATATACATAATGAATCACTATAAACAGTTATTATATATCAATCTTAATTTTGGAACGCAAATTAATAAAAAAAAAAAATTTAGAAGAAAAAGGACAGAGCTATTTATTGATTAAAAAAACCAATGACGTCGTATTGACATATTGATATTATTTCATAATACAATAAGAGATAAATATTATTACCTGATCATTGTATCATTATCTGCAGCATTTGCTGTATTTACTCTGTAAAAAACAAAGATGAAAAATATTAATAAAAATTACATGTTTATGTTAGTTTAAATAACAGTCAAACAAAACTCATCGGGTCTGCAATTAATATACGGGTGAAGCACAACCAATACACAAACACAGTTTTGTGGTTTAAAGATCAAAGTACTGTCCGAGTAAACAACTTTTAATCTACAAAGTATATAAAGGATTTAAAGATATATTGACTAAAATATTACAAAAATCATCAATAGTAAACTTATCCTGTTGGCAGTAAGAAACAAACACATTATCATTAGAAAAATGGCAAAACATATGTTTCTGTTTACTATTTACAACACAATTCCTATATAAAATGATAAAAAAACCCAAGATGCATTCATTTGTTTTCAAAGTACATAATCATGAAATATTCATTGAATTTTGTCCAATTATGTAACAATTTTGGATTTAAAACATTTTGACTTTAATTATCGAAATTCGTATCTTATGCAATAAAATCGGTACAGTTAATATCATCATTAAATTTGGACTAAGATGTGGAAATATATATATATTTTTACAGTCCAACATACTGAGTAACATAATCTACCCAACCTACCTTTGAAATTCTGTTTGATTCAATCCCATAACAAAATATCGAGAGAAACTCAGGAAGCTCAGGATACAAGCTATTAGCAAAATGTTCATTTTGCACAACATTCCTGCCTCTGTCATGTTATTTCTGAAAATGGAAAACATTTATGATATCTCAATAGGACAGTATACAGGAAAAACCAATGTGACCTTTTTCTTTTGAAGGTACCACGACATTGTTGTACAAACTAACATATTTATAAAGTTAATGAATAAATATCAATTAATGAAGTGATATATCGATAAGGTCAATTTTTTTCCTGTATCCAATTGACATCGTACTCAAATATTTATATATTTGTAATGTATCAATATGTTGGTCAATACAGACGCAATTGATAAAGGGAGAACGAATTACAGCAAAAGAACGCCCACTTCAGGATTTTACTATAAGCCCTATAATCGAGTTGTATCGGAACTCTTTTTAAATTACATTGGTGTCAAACATTTATTTGAAGTAGGAAAGTAGTGCAAAAGGGTGAATGCAGAAGCTTTTTATTTACCAAAATAAATTAGCAGAAGTAGTCGGTTTTGTATATTGTGATGTATTATGGCTATACTTATGTAGTAAAAAAAATTAATAAGATTTTGAAAAATATACTTCTAACACTATTTTAAACCTGGGTGACATTTTCCTAAAACAAAAGAGTGATCTCATTGGTTCTTTAACATTTGTGGTTTCCTATGTTACAAATAAGGTGCAACTTTCCCAAGACCAGGACCGCGTTCAATATCGTAGCTGCTACGTAGTGCTACGTAGAATTTGACTATTGAACGTGTAGCTATAGACTAGCTGCTACATAGATATTAATAGCTGCTACGGCTACGTAGCAGCTACGATATTGAACTCAACCGATTTTAAGACCTTGATTTGTTGTAGCCATCGTTGACTGTGGATTCATTTCTATTTCTTTGGTACCAATTTCCGTGGATTTCGATGGTACAGTTGAAACAATGGTTGACAAATTTTCTGAAGGTTTGAATGCAGACTTTGACAAAGCAACAAAATTTCATATCTACGCACATGTAAGTTTTCCTTCATCCACGAAAATTGGTACTCACGATACAAATGAATCCACAGTATCTACTAGTATATGTAATAAGCTTCCTAATTTTGACTCATGGTGGTTTTGCTAAACGTTAATAACAATAAAATCTTACAAATACTCTCATAATAGATACCAGAATCAAAATAAACGGAACATTTCGGCACGTTTTGTTCCTATTTATTTTTATCTAGTAGTCGATCTTGACTAGTGGAATATTCATGCTAAGGACGTCGTTTGACTACACAATGCTTACATGAATTTCACGTGAATATCATATGAAATTCACTTGAAAAATTTCACGTGAGATTCACCTAAAACGAGCTAATACATAAATCTCACGTGAACACTTTCACGTGAAATTCACATGATTCTCACATGAAATTTTTTACACGAAATTCACATGAACTTTTCAACAGAAAAATTGGTATTTTTCATGATATTAATTAAATTTGAAAATTGAGATGTTATTTGAATTCTTTTTTTTATAAAATTTATGTGAAATAACGTGAAACAAATTCATTTGATTTCCATGTAAAATTCACATGAGTTTCACACGAGATTCACGTAAACTGATTTCACGTGAGTTTCATGCATAAGCTCGTTTGAGGTGAAATTCATGTCAATTTCATGTGAGATACACTCACATCAAATTCACGTGAAATTGATGTGAGTGTTTGCCGCTGTAGTGGACGAGGGTCTTTGCACTTGCTGTCAGGGACTGCGAGTACTCTCAGATCTGTACTTTTAAATGTCTTTTTGTTGTTGGGTTATTCACGTACCCAGCCGCGTCCCCTCTGTGTTTTTGTATATGTATTTCTGCTTGTTTTTTGAACTGATTTTTATAGTTTTTTCTTATGATGTACTGTTACATCAATATATCCCAGGTTAAGGGAATGGTTGGGATCCCCCAACATGTTTAACCCCGCCACATTCTTATATGTGCCTGTCCCAAGTCAGGAGCCTGTAATTCAGTGGTTGTCGTTTGTTGATGTGTGACATATTTGTTTTACGTTCATTTTTTGTACATAAATAATTAAAAGGTTTTCTCGTTTGAATTATTTACATTTGTCATTTTGGGGATTTTTATAGCTGACTATGCGATCTATAGTTGTTAATTTATGTGCCATTTGAACTCTCTCATTGGTAATCATACTACAACCTTTTTTTGTAAGTTTGGGTTGAATGACAGGTGAAAAATAAGACTGAAAATTATACCCAGATTACATTTTCTGTAGTGTTATTTAGCATAGCATGTTACAATGTGCAACTGACATTTAGTTAATGTAATGTAAATCAATAGAAAAATATTTTAAGTTTTTAACCGTTGATTTAAATGTGAACTGGATAGAAAAATATAACTTTTATGAAATTCTGAGCTTTGTTAAGCTTCATATCTGTTCAAAATTCCCTATAATGGAAAAATATTTTTTTCTTCCAAAAACTGATTTAAATGTAACATAAGTTCTAAGTTTACCATCTGAATACTTTACCAATTCTGTACGTACGTGTTCTACAAGTCTATGAAATATGATTTTATTTTTTTATCATATTAGCTTTGAAGCTACTGATTTTTGGTAATTGTAAAGATATATGATTGATGTCTGGGATCATTTCAAGAATTGACTTCATAAAGCCATAACAGGATGTTTTTTTAATGAGAAAGATTATGTGATGTTACATAGGCGTCTTAAAGAAGAGTACATATGGAATCAAGATTTTCCCAACGATACCAGTAATTTAACATGGATTTAATCATATCATAATATAATGGAAATCGCCCAAGCTCAGTTAAAATTTCAAAATTCGTGGATTTTTTTTATGAATATCTAAAACAAACACACACGTTAACTTTTATTTCTAAAGAAGTCGCTCCTCAATATCCTACTACCTGTCGATACATTTATTTTTGGCATTGCACAAGTCATGTCTTCTCTGACTGTTCATATCGGTAAAATACTAAATCCCTCGGATGTTTTTTAGTTGATTTAATTTTAGTCTCAGATGCATTTTTTTTTTATTAATAATTTTGGCTTTTAACTAGCTGTCAGTGACTACGAGTACTCTCTAGTTCTATTTGTATAGTTTTATTGCTGATATTAACCCCATATGTACCAAGTGTTAGACGAAGTAGTATACTTACCGACAAAATTATTTTTTATTTACCTGTGTAGAATACGAAACCGTTTTTTTTTTTCAAAAGTGATGATTTTCTATTATTTGTTTTTGATATTTCTCAGTGGTATTTTACCATAGCTCTGTTTAAACTTTAGAATTTTTATACAGTTTATTCTGAGCATATACAAATGATCTTGATGCACTAAAGTGCAAACCAAGATATTCATAATTATTTACATTATCAATTAACATATTTTCATAAGTAAATTTTTCACAAATTTGTCTGCCTGCTTTGTTGAATATCAGAACCTTTGTTTTGGTGGTATTTACACTTAAACACCAAGTTTTGCAATACTATAAAAACACACAGGAACAAATGTACTGTAAAATTTTAGAACGACACCTTATTATTGCTAAACAAACAACCCAATAATTAACAAAAATAAAAACTTGGCTAAATGAGAATACCTTATTTTAAAGTTGGATAAATAGGAAGACACCGTTTATAATTACTGACTTCAAAGAACGAAAAACATGTTATCTTTACAGTTATTTGTGCTGTTCTAATGCATACTCCCAACATCTCATGTTATTCATATGTATATAATTATATCGATGTGAATTATAAATCTTAAATGGCAATATATATCAGAAGATGTGGTATGAGTGGCAATGAGACAACTCTCTCATCCAAGTAACAATTTGTGAAAGTGAACCAGTAAAGGTCAAAGTACGGAGCCTTGGCTCGCACTCAACAGCAAGGTAAAAAGAGCCCCAAAATTGACATGTGTAAACCCATTTAAACGGGAAAACCAACGGTCTAATCTATATAAAAAAAAACAGAGACAAAAAGCTCTTATGAACCACATCAAATTGCAATAAACGACAACAGTTACTACTAAATACTAGTTTCAGATTCCTGACTTAGGACAGGTACAAACATATGCAGTGGGTTTAAATGTTTTAAAAGGTACCAAACTTCGCCCTTATCTGAAACAATAGTATAACATCACAACTTAATTTGATTTAATATTCATAATTCATAGAACAGAAGTGAAAACTTATAGTCATACCAAAACAAGATGATATATATAAAATATAAAGAGACGAGATATAACCCTAATTAAGTAAACATACACTAACTACAACTCATTAGAAGTTGTATCAGAAGGTCAAATTAAGGCTGTTTTATCAATTTTTGAAATTAAAACAGATGTTTATTTTTTTTTATCAAATGGCAATCACGGGATTGTATGACATATGTCAATAACCACATATTGTTATGACATAACAATAACATCATAATTGAATGTTCCCAATTAGTATCCTACTTATAATATAACTTCCCATATATTTATCAATCAATTTAACATATTATTAGAGCTTTTGAAATAGAATTCTACTATTCCTATCATTCATTGTCCCCCTCCCCCTAAATCTATGATTTTTTAAAGGGGAGAACAATGTGTTTCATCTTAAAATATAGATATACAGTGCAAAATAATACAAGCTATTTCAACAGATAGCTCACATTTTTTTGTAGAAGCTAACACAGAAAGAAGGCGATGTTTTAGGTTGGCTATTCAATAAATTTGCCTCACATTTAATCAAAATGATTTTTTTACGCGCATACATGTAAAAAAAGGGAATTATTCTACTTTGAAGCAAACAATTAAACAAAATGTACTCTTAAAGACAATCTTTGTAAAAAACAGTAAAACTCCTAAAAATGAGCTGAGCTAATTGCAATAACGATAAGTTCATTGGGTGTAAATAATTGCTAGTCAAGAGCTTATTTCACCAATCTGATTTTTCCAGTTTAAACGTGTCCTTTAAATTTTTTAATTTCACTGGAAGTTTGTTTGTCACAAAACAATGTGTTTCCTAAAAGGTTTAAGCTGTTTAATTTTATCCGTTTATGATTTACGGTTTTATGTCAGTGTCTTTCAATTTTAACGGTACATTAAGATATACTGAATATTGAATATGTTTCATATAACATTTCGAAGGAGAAAGAAAAAAAAATTCGAACAATTAATTTTTATGGTGCAAAAAATAACGTCAAAATACTTACAAATAGTAGAATGCTTTGTAACTTGAATGGTAAAATTATCCTGAGTTTACTATCTAACCATAAACAAGACTCACACTTATATTGACGTCACCAGGAAGTAAAAAGAGCAAACGGCAAACGTTATAAAAGATTTTACATTTTACTTTTATTAATCGTTCTATAAATAGGTATATATTCTGTACAGTGAATTAATATCTATATTATATATAAGCTATTTAGCATACAGCGTTGATCTTTTAAAAGGTAATTCATAATCTCGGTATTATAAAATCTATCAATTGACAATTTGTCATTTGTAATTGTATTTGAATAGTTCACAATTATTTTCCATATGTAACAAAGTGACTGCTTTCCCATAAGCTGCTTGATATAAAAGTTAATTTAAATCTCATTTCGATTGTCCAATTTAAACACGCGTCATAACCATTGTTGTCAGTATCAAAAGCGTATTTAATGATCATTTTAAATTATATTGCATGATTTAAATCAGGCGATCGAACAGGCTAATCAAAAATATATCTTTGATTCTTTCTTATTGATTTATTTTTCAATTTTTGAATGTATTGTTTAACCGATACCATTTAAGGATAGTGGCTATTTCCCTGTTATCATTTTGTGTTGCTAGGGAAATGAAGTAAAACAATTTTAAAAGTCTAACTTACTGTTTAGTTTTATAGTTTATATACTTTTTTACACTTAAAGTACACGTATTTCAATAAAATCATATTGCTATTTAACGTGTTAAAGACAATACGCTATGGAAATTTTGCATTGACATACATTACTGAACTCAATATATTTGTGTGTACAACAAGAAATAAAAAAAACAAAACGTTATAAGAGGGGCGAAAGGTACCAGAGAGATATTCAAAGACGTAATTCGAAAATAAACCGAGAACGCAATGGCTAAAAAGGAAAAGACAAACAGACAAACAATAGTACACAAAACAGAAAATAGAAAAAATTAAGACTAAGCAACATGAACCCAACCAAAATCTGGTGGTGATTTCAGTTGCTCCGGAAGTGTGAGCTGATTCTGCTACACATGTGGTACCCGTCGTGGTGCTCATGTTAGTTCAAACCAGGTAATAATTCTAATTCGGTAGGTCACATTCATGAAAAGGAAACGACATTGTATTAACGACATTAGGAGCATATCCGCTATCATCTGTCAACCAACTCGTGATTGCGTCCGTAAAATTTACGAATGCATGATTTCAACTTCACTTACAAATAAATTTCAAGCGAAGCTCTTTTCTTAAACATCACAAAGTTTTACTTCCGATATCATTTGGTTGTTGGTAAGAGTATCCTTCTAAACTATGTTCCTAATAAAAACAAATGCCAAATTTGCAGTTATATGGTAGCTTTTAGCATCTATAATTGAGTCACATGACTAGAAAGAAGCCATAATGTATAAGATTCCCCAAAGGGCGAACATCAATCTGTATGACTGTAAATAGTTATCAAAGATACCAAGCTTATAATTTAATACGCCAGACGCGCGTTTCGTCTACATAAGACTCATCAGTGACACTCTGATAAAAAAGTTAAAAAGCCAAAGTTGAAGAGCATTGAGGACCCAAAATTTCAAAACGTTGTGCCAAATACGGCTAAGTTAATCTATTCCTGGAATAAGAAAATCCTTAGTTTTTCGAAAAAGAGGGACAAAAGATACAAGAGGGACGTTTAATTATAGTAATTGTAAATTATAGTTTTTGAAAAGGACCTTTATTTAAAGTAAATTCAAGGAAATTTACCCTTACCGTTTTGTCTTGATTTTTAACTGCAACCATATGTTATTTTGCTTATAAACAAATGAATTAGGAGGGGGTCGGGGATGATGATATAGTTTTCAAACCATTTTTATGAACCAAAAGAAAATGCCACTGTATCTTTCCCGTGTCACGTACACCGTCAGTGTCTGGTTGTTTTTGTGTTTCTTATGACTTGACTTAAGTATAATCTAGTTAAACTAATCATGTCATAAGATAATTTTTGTACTGCATTTCTGTTTACCATTCCTAGTGCTATAAAGCTGTACAAATTTGAATATAAAAAACAGGAACATTGAATAGATATGAATACTTTTGAAAGCATTAGAAATGAAATAAAACAAACTTACTTGTCCAAGAAAATGATCCTTGTATAGGTGATGATTATATATAAAAATGACTTGAATATTGGAATTGTGTTAAATGACCCAAAATGGATATAAGTTCACAACAAAATATCTATTGTATTCAATTGTTTAAAAAAATCTCATACGTAAATACGTGAAACGTCTGTATGTATAATGTCTTGTTTGTTTTCATAAACGTTATAATATATTCTATTAACACTACTTTATGTTAATAACGCTAAAACTTTTAATAGCCCAATATTAATTTTGAAGTAGCATTTAAAGAGTTCCTATTAGTCAACAAACCACTGCTGTTTACATTTGCATGAAAGTAATTTCCTTTCCTGTGAACGTAAGTGCTAATGCACCTAATTTATCAAGCTGTACACTTTATCGTTTAATTTATATATAAATAATAAATATTCCATGCAGAGTTTAAATTATGAAAGAAAGACGAATGATACCAAAGGGGCATTCAAACTAAAGATCGACAATAAACTGACAACGCCATGGCAAAACACGATAATTAGTTATCAAAGGTACCAGGCTTATAATTTGATACGCGCATTTCGTCTACATAAAACTCATCAGTGACGGCCAGATC
Source organism: Mytilus edulis (assembly GCA_019925275.1). Taxonomy (NCBI): domain Eukaryota; kingdom Metazoa; phylum Mollusca; class Bivalvia; order Mytilida; family Mytilidae; genus Mytilus; species Mytilus edulis. Next base: position 28,031,925 of record CM034361.1, on the reverse strand, counting down.
AAAATAGTTAGAAAGCCAAACAAGTATAAAGTTGAAGAGCATCGAGGACCCAAAATTCAAAAAAGGTTGTGCCAAATTCGGCTAAGGTAATCTATGTATAGGATATAGAAATCCTTAGTATTTCTAAAAATTCATACATTTGCAAACATTTAATTCATAAAAAGGGCCTTATAATTGATATTCATGTCAACACCGAAGTGCAGACAACAGTGCTGATTATACCTACGGAAACGAAACGTCCACTGGCAGTGGCATTGACCCAGTGGTGTAAATAGTTATCTCATGTACCAGGCTTATATTTGTGTACACAAGACGCGCATTTCGTCTACATCAGAATCATCAGTGACACCCAGATCAAAATAGTTAGAAAGTTAAAAAGTTATATACTTTATATATATAGTACTCAGAAAGGTAAGCAAATCCTGCTGCGGATGAGGCACTCGTTGTGTTGTTGAACTACATGTATGTATTTTAAAAAAAAAATCATTGTTTTGATTCGAGTGTCATTTATGATTCTTTTATAAACGAAACGCGCGACTGGTGCATACAATTACAATCCTGGTATCTTTGGTCAGGTTTTTGTATTTATACGGCGATTATTTTTCTTTCTCTACCTTCTTACTGAATCTTCTGGCATAGAAGTTGTTGATTATCTGACAAGTAAAAAAGTACTTTTTATCATTCTAAATGTGATTTTTCGGGTTTATAGTTTGATTTTGTTTATCAACAATACATTTTTGTTATACGATAATAAACGCTCTATCGTACAATAATGTACTTAACTAAAAATTAATATAAAATTGCAATCCTGGTATCTTTGATGAGTTTGTTTAAAAATGCGTAACAATCTAATATGCATAGAAAACATTATGTATTTGCCAGAAATTGCCATTGTTTTGTTTTTATTAGTAGATGGTTACCGTACGCTTTAGTGTACAACACATGCTTATCTTCTTACCGAACTGAACAGAGAAATAACACGACGGTTGCCGTATACGGTGCAGGAAATGCTTCGCCTTCCGGAGCACCTGAGTCCCAGGTGTTAGTAGAGTTCGTGTTAATTCTTATTTCTAGTTTATAACTGTTGATGTAAATGTCTTTTGGTTTTGTGAGTCTTTGTTTACTCCTTGGTTTTGATTGTTATTGTCTTTTTATCATTTTCGTTTTTTGTTTGTTAAATCAGCAAACTATGCCGCATGTTTATTCATCTACACTTATGACCATATTCGGAATGAATGGAACAGTTCTTGTAAGATTTCTCAAACGTAGTACCTTATTTACCATCACCAGGAACGCCAAAACAAATCAAGTTAAAAGAAAGTGTTTCAGATACGTAGACACGTTATGAGCTAAATGATTAAAAAAGAAATCTACTGGAAAGAACCAGAAAATGAAATAATGTGTATAGTATTTTCATTGGAAATAAATGTCCAAAGCATTTGAATCACTTTGATTTACCAATCAAGACGAAATGAAATAAAACATATCTATTTTAATGTAAGTGCTATCACAATCCATGTTCTGGTGAGTTGCAGTTAGTCAATAAAATCATTATATACATTTGCTGATCTATGTGAAATGTCCTTGCAGAAATGAAAATTGCATAATATATTATTTGTTTAATGTTGATGGTACTACACGAAAGGAAATCTTCCTCAAAGAAACAATGCATGCCATCATTTTAGTAATGCATTAAGTACTAAAGGGACACATTACCTTTGCAATCATTGTTGAATTGCCGATTAAAAACCTTTACGCATGTGAGATAAAACAAATTGTTCCATTAGATGAATTTAAAATATTTATAACTAAAATCAGTTAAAAGTTCCAAGTTTTTAGAAATTCAAAATCATAACTAGCCATTTGAATGATTGATTTATTGTAACATGTTAACGCCAGAATCCAATTCAGGACGAATCGAGGAAGCACCAAAGAAACAGCATATGATAAAAGATAGTTTACAAATACCAAGCTTTCTGTAAAAGACATAATGTACAAGACAAGTCTTTGTTACTATGCTGTTGCTCAAGCCTAGCAATGAGGAATTGATGATATTTTTGCTTTTTTTTTCTGAATGCAAGACGTTTCAATCACCAGAGTCAATACTGAAATATGTCTTTATTAACATAAGGAGGATATTTATAAATAAATCTATGATGCTTTGTATAGTATTCGTATGCATGCAGTTAGACAATTATCAAAACACCTAAAACTTGTATACTTAAAATATGTGTTGAATTAACATTTTAGCCTCATTTGGAAGCAATCACTAATGACTAATTACTAATGACTTTAAAATGTGATTTTGGTCATGTTCTATAAAACTTCCATCATTGCCCTTTAAAGTAGCTATTGTTTTTGAGCTTCAAAACAACTATAGATTAAAATGATATTACTTTTAATATATCATTTATCAGATAATGAAGTTAATATTGACTTTTTTTTTGTGTCAGAGAGGAATTTTAGTTCAGAAAGGCTAACACATAAAAGGAAAACATTCTACTGACAGTACAATCAAGAAGTAAAATCACAAAAATACTGAACTCTGAGGAAAATTCAAAACGGAAAGTCCCTAATCTAATGGCAAAATCAGAAGCTCAAACACATCAAACGAACGGATAATAACTGTCATATTGCCGACTTGGTACAGGTATTTTCTTAAGTAGAAAGTATTGGATTGAACTTGTTTTTTTTAGCTAGCTAAACCTCTCATTATACGACAGTCGCATCAAATTTCATTATATTGACAACGATGCGTGAACAAAACAACAGACATAATGGGTACGAGACAAACAAATAGCTCAAATGCCTTGTTTTGCATTATTTGTTTTTATTTACCAGCACTAGGTGGATACCACTGTTGGTAAACTATAAATCCCAGATGTAATCATTAGCTCAGTAGCGAATGCTTTGGTACTGATATGATTTATAACATGCTTTTCATCAATAAGCCGTCTATGAAGTAAGAAATTATTTGAAAATCAATGATACAATTTCATTTTTCCAGTTGATTTCAGACAAATTCTATTTCATAATAAGATACTTATTTGGTTATATAACACATGCCGGATGTTATACATTTTTATCTTTATAATTTTAAACATGACAATTTCAAAATGTTATTCTTATCATTAACATTTGGTCAATTATTTTTCAAGTCTTAGAACATTTGTAGTGGTTTATATCTAATTCCAGTTTATATAGATTTAAGAAGATGTGGTATGAGTGCTAATGAGACAACTCTCCATCCAAGTCCCAATTAGTTAAAGTGAACTATTATAGGTCAAAGTACGGTCTTTAACACAGAGCCTTGGATCACACCGAACAGCAAGCTATTAAGGGTCACCAAAAATGACTAGTGTCAACCCATTCAAACTAGAAAACCAACTGTCTAATCTTTATAAAAAACGAGAAACGAGAAAAATTTATGAACCACATCAGTAATTGATATCAAAAGTAACAGGATTAAAATTTAATACGCCTGACAGATATTAGTGCATTTGTAGCTTATAAATATCACTACTAGTAGAGGTCGAAATCGCTGCTGTTTGGTGCGTAGTCCCTTGGTGAACCACCAATGCAAACAATGTCCCTGCAATAAAAGCGGAATATTTTGCCCGTTTGAATGCTTTCATTATGAAGTATTCATTCACAGTACACTTACTGTGTGAATAATTCTACTGGTACACCTGAATTGAACGTTCGATTGAATTCCCCTTTGCGAATAATCTCAATAGTGCCCCTGTTCTGTTGGTAGAATTTGTCATCTGTTAGTTATATAGCTAGTTCCGGTACACTTCATGTTAAGTGCTTTCTCTCGTGTGATTCTTCCCACTAGACAGTGCCTCTGTATTACTGTTAGTGCTCCTATACTGCGTTTGGACTTTATAACATTGCTTGGTTTTTTAATTGGCGTATATCCCTATTTTGATTGTGTTATTGACGTATGTCCCAAATCTACTTATTTAAGTAATCATGTAGATCTCATCTCCATATATATCCCTTTTATTGCTAAATGACTGACTCTCATAATGGAAGTGATTCTGAGAACTGTATATCGAAATTTGAAAACTACATCAAATCTTGCGCGTCATTTAGACTCTGGTGGAGTGCTGTTTCATAGACAATAATACTACGTCTACCTTTATATATACGTACAGAAGACAATAGACGAAGGGCAATCATATTCAAATTTTTAATGTTTAAATTAATTATTGAAAATATCATATTTTTATACAGACTTCCATTGTCATTATATGAATATACCTCAAAATATGTCATGCTTTCCGTTTTTACACATGGAGTCCTATCTGTTGATAATTAAATAGTATTTTTTTCATTAAATGTGCATATATAGTGCTTTCGCACTAATAATCTATTTGAAGGCGAAGAAAAATAGTTATGCAATCATGAACGTCTGGGGCAATCCATGTCTTGAAGAGCATAATCAAACGTAACCCGAACTACAAGCTTTAATACTCGCAACTGTAACAAATAGAATATAGAAGGACACAACTATCAGTAGAAAGGTCAATGTTATATATGACGATTTATCACTTTTATACTATATACAACTGGTGCCTTTATTTATACACAAAATCATAAAAGGCTTATATTTTAGCACGGCATGACGCTTATATACATATATCGTTTACACAATCCCAATCAGCAACGTTCGAATTAATATAGTTAAAGGTAATATCAAGTTCGACGAAGTTGACGAAAAGTGGAAAGACCTAATTAAATATTTTTACGATTATAAAACGAAATCCTTCAGAGACGTCAAACTTTTTAGAAAATATGATAAAAACTATCATTCAGTTGTTAATTCATATCAATATCCGGTCGATTATCAACGAAGACTTGCTTTACTGCTACGAAAAAACAATTCATACAGTAGTAACACATTAAGGGATGCATTTGTTTTCCAAAATTAAATATTGTATTGATATTAATCAAAAGACTTTGAGGAAATTTCCGAATGAGTATCAGTTACGATATCGATATTGTAATAGTCCATTCCCCTATGCCAAACTTGATTCAAATTTTATATCTATTTGCAAAAAAAAACTTGCACAAAAATGTGTTGGTGGTATGACGTTAAGAAATAAGTTAAAAGTTCAGTCAGGTTCGTGTGCCTCATAAAGAGTCAAATTGAAAACAATGATATTATCATTACTACATCTCAGCTGCAGGTCTTTTCTGAACACTTGAAGGTCTCTACTATGTGTTGGTTACATGAACTAAACAAAAATAAACCCAACAACATGTAAACTATCCGGCCTCTAGTAAGTGTTCTACAACGAATATTTCAGTTCTTTTTACTGCTTCCTTAGCTACTATCAAAGAGCATATCATTAGTATTTGATAATATATATAATCATATACTTAGACTAAATAACATATGATTTTTACTGTATGATAATAACATTAAATTAACGTAAACTCCATACTTTTCGAAATGGTGCTTAGCGGGCTGATACGAAAAGTTTAGCACATGCTTCGATTGTTATCAGACGCCTTTCCGTAACGTTATCACATGGCATTCCGGTGATACTCGGCAAATTCTCAATGCTACGTTTTCAGTGAAAAACATTATAGACTTAAACATTTTTATTATGTAGTTAACAAAACAATTTATTTGATAATGGAAAGTATATTGTGTAAAATAATAAAAAAAACAAAAAAACAAAAAACAAAAATATTAATTAAATGCATTTTTAAAAGTTCAAACATAATTTAGAAAGTTGACTTTTCCAAACAGTGTTCATTATGTATATTGTTGAATTATTTATTTTGTCGATTCGTCCATTTGAAAATATTTTTCTCCTCCGTTGAGACATATGATAGAAAGATTTCATATCGAATATACTAAATCTGGGGTCCGACGTCCTTTTCAATCTTTGAACTTCTATTTTGGAACCACGTAAATGGATCAATATATGAATCTGTTATTTTTCTCTATTGTTGAAGCATATGATAAGAAGATCATAAGATGTCATTTTTCACATCTCATGTTTTATCAGCCCTCGGTTAATATCATCCCTCGAGCCATGCGGCTCTTGGGCTGATATTGAACCTAGGGCTGATAATACATGCGATATGAAAAATGCCATGTAATAATCTGATATCATCATATACTTAGGCTTAATAACATATTATAATGTTTACCGTATGATAATAAAATTAAAATTAGTAAATTCCATATTTTTTCTAATTGGTGCTTAGCGGGCTAATATGAAATATTTATCACATACTTCGGAAGTTATGACATGCCTTTTCTGTCAATGATATCACATACCTTTCCGTCAGCACTCGGTAATATCCGGTATATGTTTACAAAATGGCAGAACTAAATAGTGCAGACGATAGTGTGCCTAACGTAAATGAGGTGGACGAGACCGTAGAATTCATTGAGGCTATGAAAAACAAGAATACTAAGCCGAAGACCGCAAGTGAGTGCAATATTTTCACAAAATGAACATAGAAAAAGGGAGGAAATCCCAGTGTTTAAACTGGACAAGCTCCTCGCACTTTTCTTCATGAAAGTGACAAAATCAGAAGGGGCCCCATATGAAGCCGAACTGTAAAGAGTAGTACCTCCAGATGCAAACAAATTTGTTTAATAAATCAACAAAAAAAAAGAAAAAAATATATCAATCACAAAAAAACACCACAAATTTGACATCATACTTTTGTGTTTATTGTTATCAGGAAAAAATTCAACAAGGGGATGAAATAAAAATTATAATTAAACAACAGATAAATAAATAAAAAAATGTATGATGATGTATAAAACCTTTAATTTTAGATGTCCTGTTGCTACTTACATGGAGTATGCAAAGAGAAGACCTGAAGACATGATGGAAGCTGATGGTCTTTTTTATTTAGGAATTAACCGAGATGTCAAAGATGGGATATGGTATCGGAAGCAGGCCATGGGAAAAAAACACACCTTCTGATACTGACAGCTAGTTAAAAGCCAAAACAATTAATAATAAAAAACCATGCATCAGAGTCTAAAATCAACTAAAACACATCCCAGGGATTTAGTATTGTAACGAGATGAACAGTCAGAGATGACATGACTTGTGCAATGCCAAAATATAAATGTATCGACAGGTAGTAGGATAGTGAGGAGCGACTTCTTTAGAGATAAAAATTAACGTGTGTGTATCTCTATACATCCCGTTTGAAAAGAAAATACATTTAGTTATGTTTTAATTTGTCAATGCTTGTTTCAAATGTAACGAAATGACAAAAGATATAATAAACCATAAAGGGAATCTCTTTTTTCAATTACAAACATTAGTTACAAACAGCAGCTTTCATTTTTTATTAAATGGTCGGATGAAACTGTGCCGTAAACAGTAACTTGAATATAACCGGTCTCCCACATCAGAAGCGGGATACCAGGAGACCATTCACGTATAATGCAGGTTAATTGCTTTGTGTTATCTGTCAACCTGTATTTATATGGTATAAAGAATGATTGCTGGATAGTGTGACACAGGAATATGACTGGAAAATTATTATTGTATTAAACCCAATTTCTGAAATACAGTATAGTTTCTGACTGGTATTAAAGTTTTTTATTTCATTTTTAAGTTTTTAAATGATTATCTGTTTTAAATCATGGTAATGAAGTCCATTTATCGAAAAAAAAACAGTTTTATTGTGTTAATATTTTTACAATTAATGCAAATGTTTCTTGTTTGAAACAATTTATAAAAACAAAATTGGTATAATTACTTCAATTGTGTAGAAATCTACTTCTCATGAAAAATATCATTTTTTCGTTGATGACAATAATGTATGTAAAGTGAAATTTGGTTAAACAAACACGCATTAATCATTGTTATGTTGTTTCACTTTGTTAAAAAATCGTGTTTAAGATAAAACCTTCAGCATTACAAATAATGATAGAATATAACTGATAACTATAATAATTAAACATTGTTACGAATATAAAACTGAATACATCAGAGATGTCATAACTTTGAAAACATGATACAAATATTTATATCTGATAGTCATAGCAAATAAATGACATTAAGGTAGCACAATACAAAGATTTTTAATCCCCAATCAGACACCTTTAAACTGATGTAATTCCACTCATCTTTCTTTAAATTTTATAAATGAAGTACCAAAAGAAAGAAGAAAGATTAATCTTTCAAATTGTGAAAATTTCATTATAATATAATTATTACATAATTAATTATTATGTAATTAGTTGCTATATTGTGATGTCCACACTTGAATGAATTTAGCTTCTTTGTTATTCATAGCATCCCAAAATATTTTATAGATTCTTGCACAACATAGTTTGACCTCCAAAACTGTGTCTCAGATTTTTCCTATTGCATTTCATTCTCTCATAAATCTTCAATGAAGTTTGCAACATCAATTCATAAGAGACCACTAAATTCAATTGGGTATAAAATATGTTCTATTGATGTTTTTGGAAATCTGAGACACGGTTTTGGAGGTCAAGCTGTGTTGTACAAGAATCTATAAAATATTTTGGGATGCTATCAAGAACACAGACGCTAAATTCATTCAAGTGTGGACATCACAATATAGCAACTAATTACATAATAATTAATTATGTAATAATTATGTCATAATGAATTTTTCACAATTTGAAAGATTAATCTTTCTTCTTTCTTTTGGTACCTCATTTATAAAATATAAAGAAGGATGAAATGAATTACATCAGTTTAAAGTTGTCTGATTGGGAGTGAACAAATCTTTGTATTGTGCTACCTTAAATGTGCCAATTTTACAATAATCAACTTAGATTTATACCACTGTTACGAAAGGACAAAGCATATAGTAAACTATAAAGGGAATCTCTATTTTTTTTTAAATTACAAACATTAGTTTGTATTGTTACTTAATCATCAAAAGAGTGTTTTTAACATTACAGGATGAAGACCAATAACGATATTGTAAGATTTCGTTCTCCAATACTGTTTTTTTTGTATCATATTAAAATTGATTTGTAAAGGAAACTCAAAACTCAGTTAGTATTACCATAACTTTTGATCATCTAACCATAATACAACATTGTTTTAGCAGTCAGTAAATAGGTGTAAAAATTCATTTTAAAATTAGTAATTACTGGTAATAACTGGGCCGTTTAAGGAATAACTTGTATTAACTAAGTGCATCGGGAATTACCTGTAATTCCTAAATTTTAGTAATTACATGTAATTCCTAATTTCACCTATTTACTGTAACATATATATATGGTCCTATAGTTGAAAGTTTGTTTGCTCATAATGGGAAATCCATATTATAATGACTAGATTTAATATAAAACAGTAACTGATTCACCCCAACAAAGTACTAAGAATTAAATCGTGTATAACTGCAAACAGAGAAAATAAATTCTGAATTAACAATGGGGTTATAATACGTATTTACGAAGGAATCATAATAATTTACAACTGTTGCCGTTAATATTTAAACAAATAGTTGCGCCACTTAACCAAGTGATATCTGATCTTAAAAAGATGAATGATTAATGGTTATTGTGTTTTAGATTTAAAAACGTGTTGTAGAAAATCCTTAAATCTGAAATAATGATGGGAAATGTTATCAATATTTATTGTTATGACAATAGAAACAAATTCATCAGAGATGTTAATACAATACATGAACAAAACACCAGAGAGTACATTTTAAACGTCATAGCATGCCAATAATCAACTGATTGTTTAAACCGCTGTTACCAAAGGACAAACTATACAGATAGTAAAGGAATCAATCAGAGCATGATTGTGTTGGTCATGACATGCGTTGTATTTACAACAATGAAGGTATAATTTAATTTGAGCTAGGAGAATCATACAAGAAGAATGATCATTTCCCAAAGCATTTGTTTCATTAAAAAGTTAAAAATCCTATTTGTTTTAATCTCATGAAATATAAATATTACAGTCCCCAAATTTTCCGAAAAATCATTTTCAAAAACAGTTTCATAATGTAAAAATAATCTGCCACTGGTTTTGATACAATACTGCAATTTCATGTGTTTTTGTCAAAGGTTGTATCGAAGTGCATCTTGAACTAATTAGTAAAGGAAAGAAACTATTTCTTCACTTTCAATTGACATTTCAAGTTCCTTATGTAGATGCTCTTTTCCATTATCAAACAGAATTTCAAATTTTCTATAATCAAACAGAATTTCAAATTTTCAATAATCGAACAAAATTTTGAAATTTCCCATAATCAATCAAAATTTCAATGTACGGGACTGTCTAATTTGAACAAATATTCAGACAGGGACTTTCTATACCTAGTACAGACTTTCACTGATTCAGAATCTCCATATGATTATACTAATAGATCCTCAAGTTCGTACTTGAAGCCTTGACGCTGTAGATAAAAAAGTAATTGAAAGACAAACCTGTTATAGTCCTGATTGAATAAATTCCGGGATATCTTTTTAAACCTTATCCTCCAAGAAACATTAAATCCGAACTATATGGAGATAAATATGAGGATAAACATGTTCTAACTTTCATTCTAATAATATCTATTATATTGGAACAGACGATTCATTATCTATTGGAATTTCTCCTTTAAATAACCTATCGACTTTGCTTGATGAAAATTAAGCTTAGTTATAGTAAATTTTTAATCATGTAATAATAATCTAAGCTATGTTAGAATCCAGAACGGTTTTTCATTTTTATTTGCAGATTGAAGAATCCATATTATAAAACTTGATTATAATTTAAGTAATACAGATATTTTTACTACATTGCAAGAAAATATATCAAGGTTAACGTAGTGAATAAAAAATTCCACATTAAAACCCGTACACAAAAATTGTCTTTTTTTTTCTTTTATTGGTATTCCAAATCCACCCTCGCAAAAACAGTACACATTATTATTGGATAGCTGCTTAGAGAAATAATCAAAACTGTTAATCGGAATCAAACCATTTAAATTACAATATCTTTTTAATTAATGTTACAATGTTTTGATATGGTATTAAAAATGTAAAATACTGCTTTAAACTTTAATTGTTGTATGCATAATAATAATGATTCAGCTATAAAAAATCATCCAATTTTTCAAAATAATCCTGTATGCAGGCTGATCATGTGGTATTCATTGAACATGATAAAACCAACACATATTTTCAATAAAAATAAGGAGATGAAGTATGATTGCCAATCAGCCAACTATCCAACATTGCAAGTCTGTGTGCAAACACATTCAATATTGTTTTCACCTTACATTTCCCTCTGCTTCTGTTTATGTCTATTGAATGATTGTAACAAGTTACATGTAATAGAACCGTAACAATCCAGTTAAACAATCAAAATATAATTTTGACAAAGAAGACTCTTACCTCATCAATAAAGTTAACGTTTAAAGTGTAAACATTTAAAACATGTAGAAAGTTAGACATAGATTACGACAATATCTATTTAATACAAACAATAGTTATCAAAAATACCAGGATTATAATTTAGTACGCCAGACGCGCGTTTCGTCTACATAAGACTCATCAGTGACGCTCATATCAAAATAGTTATAAAGCCAAACAAGTACAAAGTTGTTGCTTTTGAGGATCCAAAATTCCAAAAAGTTGTGCCAAATACGGCTAAGGTATTCTATTTCTGGGACAAGAAAGTCCTTAGTTTTTCGGTAAATTTAATATTTTAAAATGTATAACCCCTAGATTCCAATAAATAATATCTGTCACTTTATACAGACAAATCCCAAGGATTACAAATATCTGTCACTGTATACAGACAAATCTCAAGGATTACAAATATCTGTCACTTTATACAGACAAATCTCAAGGATTACAAATATCTGTCACTTTATACAGACAAACTCAAGGATTACAAATGGCTTTTCCTTTTTTAAATTATTCAACACGTATCTACGTAATAACGTAGGTAATTTTCTACTTACTTGCTAAACTTGTAAATAAACAGAAGTAAATTCCTTTACAACAGAAACAATGCATGATTTAAAGCAAGAAAAGACTCATTAACCATACATTTATGATTCTATGATCACATGGTTGATTAACTGATTGTTTGTGTTTTGCGCCACTTTTGGCACTCTTCGCCATATCATGGCTGCCTGTTTTGTTTGTGTTTCGCGCCACTTTTGACACTCTTCGCCATATCATTGCTGCCTGTTTTGTTTGTGTTTCGCGCCACTTTTGACACTCTTCGCCATATCATGGCTGCCTGTTTTGTTTGTATTTCGCGCCACTTTTGACACTCTTCGCCATATTATGACTGCCTGTTTTGTTTGTGTTTCGCGCCACTTTTGACACTATTTGCCATATCATGACTGCCTGTTTTGTTTTTGGAGAAAACCAGAGTACCCGGAGAGGACTGCCGACATTCGACAAGATAAATGGCAAACCTAGTTTATTGAAACCATTGCCACATCTTATCAAGGTTACATATAACATCGAGTATCTTAAATTTCACGAGTAGTCATGAAGTCCAGTAAAAATTCTCCGATATAATATATGTATATCCATTTTTTTAGCTATAGGGAGATGGGAATATTTTGTCAAACATAAACATTTCACATGATGGCTTCGCGGGAGGGAAATAAGTTTCATAGGTGAACAAGTATTCATAGCTCCCTGATTCAAAAGAATTTTTTTTTATTTTTAAAAAAAATTTCCCCTTTTAAAAATTTTTAAAATTTTTTTAAAAATTTTTTTAAATTTAAAAAACCCAAATTTAAACCAAAAAAATTTTTTTTTTTTTTAAAAAAAAATTTTTTAAAGGTTAAATTTAAAATTTTAAAAAAAAAAAAAAAAAAAAAAAAAATTTTAAAAAAAACCCAAAGTTTAAAAAAAAAAAAACCCCAAAAAATTTCCCCAAAAATTTAAAAAAAATTTTAAAAGGCCCAAAAACCCCTTTTTCCCTTTTTTTGGGGGGGTTTTTTTTCCCGGGGGTTTTTTTTTTTTTAAAAAATTTTTCCTGTTTTTTTTTCCCCCCGGAACCCCCCCGGGGGGAAATTTTTTTTTGGGGGTTTTTTTTTTTTAAAAAAATTTTTCCCAAAAAAAATTTTTTTTTTTTTTTTTTTTGGGGGAAAAAAAAAATTTTTTTTTTTTGGGAAAAAAAAAAATTGGGGGAAAAAAAAAGGGAAAATTTTTTTTAAAATTTTGGGGAAAATTTTCCCCCAAAAAATTTTAAAGGGTTTTTAAATTTTTAAAAAAATAAACCAAAAAATTTTTTTTTTTAAAAAAAATTTTTTTAAGGGGGGTTTAAATTTTAGAAAAAAAAAATTTTTTTTTCCTTTAAAATTTTTTTGGGGGGTTTTTTTTTTTAAAAAAATTAAAAAAAAAAGTTTTTTTTTTAAAATTTTTTTTTTTTAAAAAAAAAATTTTTTTTCCCATTTTTTTTAAAACCCTTTTTTTTTTTCCCCTTTTTTAAAATTTTTTTTCCCTTATTAAAAAATTTTTTTTTGGAAAAAAAATTTTTTTTTTTTTTTTTTTTTAGAAAAAGAAAAAAAAAATTAAAAAAAGTTTTTAAAAAAAAAAAAAAATTTTTTTTAAAAAAAAAATTTTTAAAAAAAAAAAAAAAAGGAAAAAAAAAAAAAAAAATTTAAAAAATTTTTTTTCCCCGGGGGGAAAAAAATTTTTTTTCCCCCCTTTTTTTTTTTAAAAAAAAAATTTTTTAAATTAAAAAATTTAAAAAATTTAAAAAAAAAAAAAAATTTTTAAAAAAAATTTTTAAAATAAAAAAAAAATTTTTAAAAAAAAAAAAAATTTGGTTTTTTTAACAAAAAAAAAAAAGGGTATTTTAAAAAAATTTTAAAAAAGGGTTTTTTTTTTTAAAAATTTTTAAAATTTTTTTAAAAAAATTTTTCCCTTTTTTTTTTTTTTTCCCTTTTTTTTAAAAAAAATTTTTTTAAAGGGAAAAATTTTTTTTTAAATTTGGGCCAAAAAAAATTTATTTTTTTTTTTTTTCCCGGGGTTTTTTTTTTGGGAAAAAAAAAAAAAAAAAATAAAAATTTTAAAAAATTTTTCCGGGGGAAAAACATTTTTTTTAAAAAAAAATTTTTAAAAATTTAAAACCTTTTTGGGGGAAAAAAAAAAAATTTTTTTGGAAAAATTCCCTTTTTTAAATTTTTTAAAATTTTTTTTTTTTTTTTTTTTTTCCTTTTTTTTAAAAAAAAATTTTTTTAAAAATTTAAAATTTTTTTGGGTTTTTTCCTTTTTTTTTTAAAAAAACCCTTTTTTTTTAAATTGAAAAAAAAAAGGGGCCCTTAAAAAATTTTTAAATTTTTTAAAAAAAATTTTTTTTTTAAAAAAAAAAATTTTTTTTTTAAAATTTTTTTTTTTTAAAAAAAAAAATTAAAAATTTAAAAAAAAAAATTTTTTTTAAAAAAAAATTTTAAAAAAAAATTTTTTTCCCCCCCTTTTTTTTTTTTGGGGGGGTTTTTTTTTAAAAAAATTTAAAAAAAAACCCCCCCCCTTTTTTTAAAATTTTTTTTTTTTAAAAAAAAAAAACCCCCCAAAAACCTTTTAAAAAAAAATTTGGGAAAAAAAAATTTTTTTAAAATTTTTAAAATTTTTTGGAAAAATTTTAAAAAAAAAAAAAAAAAAAAAAAATTTTTTTTTTTTGTTTTTTTAAAATTTTTTAAAAAAAAATTTTTTTTAAAAAAATTTTAAACAAAATTTTTTTTTTTTTTTTAAATTTTTTTAAAAATTTTTTTTAAAATTTTTTTTTAAAAAGGGTTTTTTTTGGGGGGGAAAAAACCTATTTTTTTTTTTTATTTTTTTGGGGTTTTTTTTTCTTTTTTTTTTGTTTTTTAAACCCAAAAGGCCAAAAAGTACATTTTTTTTTTTTTTAAAAAAGGGGGTTTTTTTTTTTGGGAATTTTTTTTTTTTTTAAAATTTTTTTTTTAAAAACCTTTTTTTTAAAATTTTAATGAAAAAAAAAAAATTTTTTCAAAAAATTTTTTTTTTTTTTCCGGGGTTTTTTTTCCTTGGGAAAAATTTTTGGGAAAATTTTTTAAAAAAACAAAAAAATTTTTTTTTTTTAAAAAATTCCCCTTTTTTTTTAAAATTTTCTTTTTATAATTTTTTTTTTTTGTTTTAAAATTAAATTTTGGGGTTTTTTAAAAAATTTTTTTTTTGAAAAAAATTTTTTAATTTTTTTTTTAAATTTTTTTGGTTTTAAAAATTTTTTTGGAAATTTTTTTTAAACCTTTTTTAAAAAATTAAAAATTTTTTTTTTTTTTTTTTTGGGGGATTTTTTTTTTAAATTTTTTTTTTTAAAATTTTTTAAAATTTTTTTTAAATTAAAAAAAAAATTTTTTTTTAAAAATTTTTTAAAAAACCCAAAAAAATTTTTTTTTAAAAAAATTAAAAAAAATTTTCCCTTTAAAAAATTATTTAAAATTTTTTAAAAAAAAAAAAACCCCCGGGGGAAAAAACCCCTTTTTTTTGGGGGGAAAAAAAAAATTTTTTTTTTTTTTAAAATTTTAAAAAAAAAAAATTTTAAATTTTAAATTTTAATTTTTTTTAAAAAAAAAAAAGGGGGTTTTCTTTTTAAAAAAAAAAATTTTTTTTGGGGTTTAAAAAAGGGGGTTTTTTTTAAAATGGGGGGGGTTTTTTTTTAAAAAAGGAATTTTTTTTTTTTTTAAAAAAAAAAAAAAGGGGGGGAAAAAAAGGGTTTTTTAAAAGGGGGGGGTTTCCCTTTTTTTCCCAAAAAAATTTAAAAAAAAAAAATTTTCCCCCCCCCGGGGGGGGTTTTTTAAAAAGGAACCCGGGGGGGAAAAAAATTTTTTTTTTTTAAGGGAAAAAATTTTTAAATTTTTTTTTAAAAAAATTTTTTTCCTTTAAAAAATTTTTTTAAAAAAAATTTTTTTTTGGGTTTTTTAAAATTTTGGTTTAAAAAAAAATTTAAAAAAAAAAAAAATTTGGGGAAATTTTTTTTTAAAAACCCAAATTTATTTTTTTAAAAGAAAAACTTTTTTTTTTTAAAAAAAAAATTTTAAAAAAAATTTAAAAAAAATTTTAAAATTTTTTTTTTAAAATTTTTTTTTTTTAAAAATTTTTTTTTTAAAAAAACCAAAATTTTTTTTTTTTTTTTTCCAAAAAAAATTTTTTCCCCCTTTTTTTTTTTTTTTTTGGGGTTTAGTTTTTAAAAAAAAAATTTTTTTAATCAATTTTTTTTTTAAAAATTTTTTAAAATTTTTAAATTTTTTGGTTTAAAAATTAATTTCCAAAAAAAAAAAAATTTTTTTTTAAAAAAAAAATTTAATTTTTTTTTTTTTTTAAAAATTTTTTTAAAAGGGAAAAAAAAAAAAAAAATTTTTTTTTTTTTTTTAATTGGGGAAAAATTTTTCCGGAAAAAATTTTAAAAAAAAAATTTTTTCCCGCCAAAAAAAAAAAAGGTTTTTTTTTTTTTCCCAAAAAAGGGCCCCCCCAAAAACCCAAAAAATTTTTTTTTTTTTCCCCTTTTTGGGGAAAAACCCCAAAAAAACCCCCCTTTGCCCAAAAAAAAAAAAAGGGGGGGGGAAAAAAAAAATTTTTTTAAATTGGGTTTTTAGAAAAAAAAAAAAGGGGGAAACCCCCAAAAAAACCCAAAAAAATTTTCCCCCCCCAAAAAGGGGCCCCCAAAATTAAAAATTTTTTTTTTTTTTTTAAAAAAAAAAAAAGGGGGTTTTTAAAATTTTAAGGGGAAATTTTTAAAAAAAAAAACCCCAAAAAAATCCCTTTTTTTTTTTTAAAAAAAATTTTTTTTTTAAAAAAAACCCCAAAAATTTTTTATTTTTTTTTCTTTTTAAAAAATTTTTTGGGAAAAAATTTTTTTTTTTTTTCCTTTTTTTTTAAATTTTTTAAAAAAAAATTTTTTTTTTTTGGGAAAAATTTTTAAAAAAGGGGTTTTTTTTTTAAAAAAAAAAAACCCTTTTTTTTCCCCCAAATTTTTTTAAAAAAAATTTTTTTTAAATTTTATTTTTTTTTTTAAAAAATTTTTAAAAACCCCTTTTTTTAAAAAAATTTTTTTTTTTCCTTTTTTTAAAAAAAATTTTTTTTTTTGGGGTTTTTTTTTCTTTTTTCCTTGGCCCTTTTTTTTTTAAAACCCCCTTTTTTTTGGCTAAAAAATTTTTTTTGGTTTTTTTGGGGTTTTTTTTTCCCTTTTTTTTTTTAAAAATTTTTTTTAAAAAAAATTTTTTTTAAAAAAAAATTTTTGGAAAAAATTTTTTTTAATTTTTTTTTTTTTAAACAAATTTTTTTTAAAAAAAAATAAAAATTTTTTTAAAATTTTTTTGAAGGGGGTTTTTTAAAAAAAAATTTTTTTTTTTTAAAACCCTTTTTTTTTTTTCCCTTTTTTTTTTTAAAAATTTTTTCCAAAAAAAAAGGGGGGAAAAAAAAAAGGGTTTTTTTTAAAAAAAAACCTTTTTTTAAAAAAAAAAAAATTTTTTTTTGGGTTTTTTTTTTAAAAAAAAATTTTTTTTTTTTTTTTTCCTTTTTTTTTTTTTAAAAAAAAATTTTTTTTTAAAAATTTTTTTTTAAAAACCCCAAACCTTTTGGTTTTTTTTTTGGGAAAACTTTTTTTTAAAAAGTTTTTTTTTAAAAAATTTTTTTTTTAAAAAAATTTTAAATTTAAAAATTTTTCCCCCCAAAAAAAAAATTAAAAAAAAAAAATTTTTTTTAAAAAAAAAAATTTTAAATTTTTTTCCCCAAAAGAAAAAATTAAAAAGTTTTTTTAAATTTTTTTTTTAAAAAAAAAAATTTTTTAATACAAATTTTTTTTTAAATTTTTTTTAAAAATTTTTTCCTTAAAAATTTTAAAAAAAAAAAAAAACCCCCTTTTAATTTTAAAAAAAGGTTTTTTTTTTTAAAAAAAATTTTTTTTTCCTTTTAAAAAAAAATTTTAACCCCCTTTTTTAAATTTTTAAAAAAATTTTTTTTTTTTTTTTTTTTAAAAACAAAAATTTTTTTTTTTTTAAAAAAAAAATTTTCAAAAAAAAACCCTTTTTTTTTAAAAATTTTTTTTTTTA
>CM034361.1:28003907-28008907 GCA_019925275.1 Mytilus edulis | reverse complement strand
TTTTTGGGGGTTTTAAAAAAAAAAATTTTTTTCCCTGTTTTATTTTTTTTTAAAATTTTTTTTCCTTTTTTAAAAAAATTTTTTTTTTTTGGGGGTTTTTTTTTAAAAATTTTTTTAAAAAAAAAAAAAAACCCCCATTTTTCAAATAAAAAAAAACCAAAAAAAAAAAAATTTTTTTTTTTTTAAATTTACCCCAAAATTTTAATTTTTTTTAAAATAAAAATTGGGGAAAAATTAAAATTTTAAAATTTTCTTTTTTTAAAAATTTTAAAAAATTTTTTTTAAAAAAAATTTTTTTTTTTTTAAATTTTTAAAAAATTTTTAAAAAATTTCCTTTTCCCAAAAAAAAAAAAAGGGGTTT
This sequence comes from Mytilus edulis, assembly GCA_019925275.1. NCBI lineage: Eukaryota > Metazoa > Mollusca > Bivalvia > Mytilida > Mytilidae > Mytilus > Mytilus edulis. The sequence continues at coordinate 28,008,546 of CM034361.1, read as the reverse complement.
TTTTTAATTTTTAAATTTTTTTTTTTGGGGGTTTTTTTTTGGGGGTTTTTTTTTTAAAAAAAAAAAAAAACCCAAAAGGGGTTTTTTAAAAAACCCCTTTTTTTCCCAAAAAAAAAATTTTTTAAATAAAAATTTTGGTTTTAAAAAAAAAAATTTTACCAAAAAAAATTTTTTAAAAAAAATTTAAATTTTAAAAAAAAAAAATTTTTGGAAATTTTTACCTTTTTGGTTTTTGAAAAATTTTTTTTTTTTTTTTTTGGCTTTTTCCCCCCCCTTTTTTTTTTTCCCAAAAAAAGGGGAAAAAAATTTAAAAAAAAAAAAATTTTTTTAAAAAAAAAAAATTTTTTTTTAAAAACCAAAAAAAACCCAAAAAAAAAATTTTTTTCCCCCAAAAAAACCCCCCCCAAAATTTTTGGGTTTTTTTTGGGCCAAAAAAAACCCCCCCCCCAAACCCAAAAAAAAATTTTAAAAACCCCTTTTTTAAAAAAAAAAAGGGGGGGGGTTTTTTTTTTTTTTAAAAAAAAAAAAAAAATTTGGTTTTTTTGGGGGGGTTTTTTTTTTAAAAATTTTTTTAAGTTTTTTTTTTAAAAAATTTTTAAAAATTTTTTTTCCCCTTTTAAAAAAATTTTGGTTTTTTTTTTTAAAAAAAAAAAACCCCCAAAAAATTTTTTTTTAAAAAAATTTTTTTTAAAAAAAATTTTTTCCCAAAAGGGCAAAAAAATCAATTTTTTTTTTTTTTGGGGAAAAAAATTTAATGAAAATTTTAAAACCCCCCCTTTTTTGGGGGGGGGGCCAAATTTTGGTTTTTTTTTTAAAAAAAAAAATTTTTTTAAATTTTTTTTTTTTTTTAAATTTTTTTTTTAAAATTTTTTTTTTAAAAAAAATTTTTTTTTAAAAAAACCAAAAAAAAAAACCCCTTTTTTTTTTTGGGGGGTTTTTTAAAAAAAAGGTTTTTTTTAAAAAAAATTAATTTTTTTTTAAAAAAAAAAAAAAATTTTTTTTTTTTAAAAAAAAAAAATTTTTTTTAAAAAAAAAAAGGGGGGGGTTTTCCCCCAAAAAAATTGGTTTAAAAAAAAAAAAAAGGGGGGTTTTAAACCCAAATTTTTGGGGGGAAAAAATTTTTTTAATTTTCCCTTTTTTTTTTTTTTTTAAAAATTGGGGGGAAAAAATCTTTTTTAAAAACCCTTTTTAAAAAACCCCCCTTTTTTTTTTTTAAAAAATTAATTTTTTTTTTTTTTTTAAAAAAAAAAGGAATTAAAATTTTAAAATTTTTTTTTTTAAAATTTTTTTTTAAAAATTAAAAAAAAGGGGAAAATTTTTTAAAATTAAAAATTTTTGGGAAATTTTTAAAATTTGTTTAAAAAAAAAAGGGTTTTTTTCCCAAAATTTAAAAAAAAAAATTCAAAAAAGGAAAAAAAGGGGTTTTTTTAAAAAAAAAATTTTTTTTTTGGGGGCTTTTTTTAAAAAATTTTTGGGGGGTTTTTTTTTTATTTTTTTAATTTTTAAAAATTTGTTTTTTTTTTCCCCCAAAAAAAGGGGGGGGGGGGCTTTTAAATTTTTTAAAATTTTCCCAAAAAACGGCCCCAAAAAAGAAAAAATTTTAAAAAACCCCCAAAAAAAATTTTTTAAAAAAGGGTTTTAATTTTTTTAAAAAAAAAAAGGGGTTTTTAAATTTGGGGTTTTTTTATTTGGTTTTTTTTAAAAAAATTTTTATTTTTTTTTTTTTTTCCGGGGGCCCAAAAAAAAAGGGGGGGCCTTTTTTTTAAAAAAAATTTTTCCCCCCCATTTTTTGGGGGGGGGGCCCCAAAAAAATTTTCCCCCCCCCTTTTAAAAAAAATTTTTTTTAAAAAACCCCTTTTAAAAACAATTTTAAATTAAAAAAAAAAAAAAATTTAAAAAAGGAAATTTAAAAATTTTTTTTTTAAAAATTTTGGAAAAAAAAAAAAGGGGGGGAAAAATTGGGGGGAAAAAAATTTTTTTTTAAAAAGTTTTAAAAAAAGGGGGGCCCCCCCCCCTTTTTTTCCCCCCCAAAAAAAAAATTTTAAAATTTTTAAAAAAAATTTTTTTTTTTTTCTTTTTAAATTTTTTTTTTTTTTTGGGAAAATTTTTAAAATTTTTTTTTTTTATTTTTTAAAAATTTTGGGGAAAACATTTTTTTTTTTTAAAAAAAAAATTAAAAAAAATTTTTAAAAAATTTTTTTTTTTTTTTTTTTAAAAAAAAAAAAAATTTTTTTTCCAATTTAAAAAAAAGGGGGGGGCCCCAAATTTTTTTTTAAAAAAAAAAAACCCGGCCAAAAAAAACCCCCCAAAAATTTTTTTTTGGGGGGTTTAAAAATTTTTTAAAAAATTTAAAAATTTTTTTTTAAAATTTTTTTAAAAAAAAAAAATTTTTAAAAAAAAATTTTTCAAAAAAACCAAAAAATTTTTTGGGAAAAAAAAAATTTTAAAAATTTTGGGTTTTTAAAATTTTAAAAAAAAAATTTTTTTTTAAAAAATTTTTAAAAAAAAAAAAATTTTTTTTTAAAAAATTTAAATTTTTAAAAATTTTTTAAAAAAAAATTTTAACTTTAAAAGGGAAAAAAAATTTTTTTTTTTTAAAAGGAAATTTTTTTGAAAAATTTTGATTTTTTTCCAAAATTTAAAAAAAATTTCAAAAAAAAATTTTGGGGAAATGGGGTTTTATTTTTTTTAACCCCCTTTTTTTTTTTTTTTTCCCCCCTTTTTTTTTTAAAGGGGGTTTTTAAAAAAAAAAAAAAAAAAATTTTTTTTTGGTTTTTGGTTTTAACCCTTTTTTAAATTTTTTTTAAATGGTTTTTTAAATTTTTTTTTTTAAAAAAAAGGGGAAAAAAAAGGGGAAAAATTTTGGGGGAAAAAAAAAAAATTTTTAAAAAATTTTTTTAAAAACCCCCCCCCCCCAAAAACCAAAAAAAATTTTTAAATTTTTTTTTTTTTTAAAAAAATTTTTTTTTTTAAAAAAAAACCCCCCCAAAAAAAAAAATTTTAAAATTTTAAATTTTTTGGGTTTTTTTTTTTGGGGGGAAAGGGTTTAAAACCGGTTTTAAAAAAATTAAAAAAAAAAAAACCCCCCAAAAAAAAAAGGAAAAATTAAAAAAAACCCCCCCCCAAAAAATTTTTAAAAAAAAGGGTTTATTTTTTTAAAAAAAAAAAAAAAATTTTTTTGTTTTTTTTAAAAAAATAAATTTTTTTTTCCCCCCCCTTTTTTTTTTTTTTTCCCCGGTAAAAATTTTTAAAAAAGGGTTAAAAATTTTTTTTTAAAAAATTTTTTTTTTTTTTTTCCCCTTTGGGTTTTAAACAAAAAAAGGAAAAAAAAAAAATTTTTTAAAAAATTTTTAAAATTTTTAAATTTAAATTAATTTTTTTTTGAAAAAAGGGGGGCTTTAAATCGGAAAAAAAAAAAAAGGGGGGGAAAAAAAAATTTTTTTTTTTTAAAAAAACCTTTTTTAAAAAAAAAATTTTTTTTTTTAATTAAAAAAATTTTTAAAAAAAAACCCTTTTTTAAAAAAAAAAATTTTAAAAAAAAAATTTTTTTTTCAAAATTTTTTTTTTTTGGGGGTTTTTCCAAAAATAAAATTTTTTTTTAAAAAAAAAACCCCCAAAAAATTTTTTTAAATTTTTTTTAAAATTTTAAAAAAAATTTTTTTTTTAAAAAAAAAAAAAATTTTTAAAAAATTTTTTTCCTTTTTAAAAAAATTTTTAAAAACCCCCAAAAAAGGGGGGGAATTTTTTTTTGGGGAATTTTTTTTTTGGGAATTTTTTTTTCCCCTTTTAAAAAAATTTTTTTAAAAATTTTTTTTTAAAGGGGGGTTTTTTTTGGGAATTTTTAAAAAAAAATTTTAATTTTTGGGAAAAAAAAAATTTTTTTTTTTTAAAAAATTTTTAAAAAAAAAAAATTTTAAAAAATTTAAAAAATAAAAAAAACTTTAAAAAAGGGGGGAAAAAAAAAAATTTTAAAAAAAAATTTTTTTAAAAGGGGAAAAACCCAAAAAAAATTTTTTTAAAAAAAAAATTTTTTTTTGGGCCGTCTTTTTTCCCACAAAAAATTTTTTTGGGTTTTTAAAAAGGGGGAAAAAAAAATTTTTAAAAGGGTTTAAAAAACCCCAAAAAAAAAAAAAAAACCCAAAAAATTTTTTTTAAAAAAATTTTTTTTAAAATTAAAAACCCCCAAAAGGTTTGGGGAAAAAAAAAAAATTTTTGTTTAAAAAAAATTAAAATTTTAAACCCTTTTTTTTAAATTTTTAAAAATTTTTTTTTAAAAGGTTTTTTTAAAAAAGGGGGGGGGGGTTTTTTTTTTTTCCCCTTTTTTTGGGGGGTTTTAAATTTTTTAAAAATTTAAACCAAATTTTTTTTTAATTTTTTTTAAATTTTTTTTTTTAAATTTTTTTTAAAATTTTTTTTTTAAAATTTCAAAAAAAAAAAGGGGGGGTTTTTTTTTTTTTTAAAAAAAAAGAAAAAAAAATTTTAAAAAAATTTAAAAAAAAAAATTTTTTTTTTTGGGGGGGAAAAAAAAAAAATTTTTTTAAAATTAAAAAAAATTTTTTTAAATTAAAAAAATTAAATTAAAAAAAAATTTAAAAAAAAAAATTTAAAAAAATTTTTTTTTAAAAAAATTTTTTTAAAA
>CM034361.1:27998907-28001407 GCA_019925275.1 Mytilus edulis | reverse complement strand
CTTTTTTCCCTTTTTAAAAAAAAAAACCTTTTAAATTAAAAAAAAAATTTTTAAATTTTTTTTTTTGGTTTTAAAAAAATTTTTTTTTTTGGAAACCCATTTTAAAAAAAATTTTTTAAAAAATTTTTTTTTAAAAAAAAGGAAAAAAATTTTTTTTGGGTTTTTAAAAAAAAAAATTTTTTGGGGTTTTTTTTTAAAAAAAATTTTTTTTTTATTTTTTTAAAAAAAAAAAATTTTTTAAAAAAAAAAAAAAAGGGGGGGGGAAAACCCAAAAAAAAATTCCAAATTTATTTTTAAAACCCCGGGGGTTAAAAAAAAAAAAAAATTTTAATAAAAATTTTTTTTTGGGGGAAAAAAAAAAATTTTTTTAAAAAACCAAAAAAAATTTTTTTTTTAAAAAAAAGGGCCCAAAACACAAAAATTTCCCAAATTTTTTTTAAAATTGGGTTTAAAAAGGAAAAAAACCGATTTTGATTAAAATTGATTCGATTTTTTTGGGGGAAAAAAAAAATTTTGGGGGGGGTTTTTAACAAAAAGGGGGGTTTTTTTTTTTTTTAATTTGGGGTTTTTTAGGGTATTTTTTTTTTTTAATTTTTTATTTTTTTTTTTAAAAATTTTGGAAAAAACCCCTTTTTAAAAAAATGTGAATAAAAAAAAAAAATTTTAAAAAAAAAAAAAAATTAAAATTTTTTAAACCCTTTAAAAAATTTAAAAAAAAAAACAAAAAAAAAAATTTAAAAAATTAAAAAAAAAAAAAAAAAAAAAAAAAAAAAAAAAAAAAAAAAATTTTTTTTGGGGGCCCGGGGGGGGGTTTAAAAGGGCCCCCCCTTTTTTAAAAAAAAAAAAGGGAAAAAAATTTGGGGGGAAAAAAGGGGGTTTTTTTAAAAAAATTTATTTTTTTAAAAAAAAAAAACCCCCAAAAAAAATTTTTTTCCCCCCGGGGGTTTTTCCCTTTTTGGGAAAAATTTTTAAAAAAACCCCAAAAAAAAAAAGGGGGTTTTTTTAAAAAAAATTTTTAAAAAAATTTTTTTTTTCCCCCCCAAAAAAAAATTTTATTTTTTTTTTTTTTTCCCTTTTAAAAAAACCCTTTTTTTTTTTTTTAAAAAAAAAGGGGGAAATTGGGAAAAAATTTTTTTTTTTTTTAAAAAAAAAACCCCTTTTTTTTCCCTTTTTTAATTTGGGGTTTTTTAAAAACCCCCAAAATTTTTTTTTAAAAAAAAATTTGGAAACTTCGATTGTATTGATAATTTCGGGAAAAAAAAAAAATTTTTTTAAAAATTTTTTTTTAAAAAAAATTTAAAAAAAAAGGGGTTAAAAAACCCCTTTTTTTGGGGAAAAAATTTTTCCGGAAAACCCCCTTTTTTTTTAAAAAAAATTTAAAAATAAAATTAAAAATTTTTTTTTTTTGTAAAAAACCCCCCAAAAAAAAAAAAAAAAATTTTTAAAAAAAAAGAATTTGGGTTTTTCCTTTTTTTTAAAAAATTCCTTTTTTTAAAAAAATTTTTTAAAAAAGGGGGAAAATTTTCCCCCTTTGGAAAAGGGGAAAAAAAAACAATTTTAAATTTTTTTTTCCCTTTCCTTTTCCCCTTTTCCCCCTTTTTTAAAAAAACCCCTTTTTTTTAAAAATTTTTTTTTTTTTTTTTCTCTTTTTAAAAAATTTTTTTTAAAAAAAGGTTAAAAAAAAAACCCCGTTTTATTTAAAAAAATTTTTTAAACCCCCCTTTTTAAAATTTTTTTTTAAAAAAATTTTTTTTTCTTTAAAAAACCAAATTTTTTTTAAAAAAGGGGGAAAAATCATTTTATTTAAAAAAAATTTTAAAAAAAAGGGGGGGGGGGGAAAAATTTTTTCCCAAAAACCCCCCCAAAAAAAAAAAAAAAAACCCCCCCGGAAAAAAAAAAAAACCCCCCTTTTTTTGGGCAAATTTTTTTTCCCCCTTTTTTTTTTTTTTTAAAATTTTTTTTTTTTTTTTTTTTTTTTTTTTTGGTTTTTTTTTTTTTAAAAGGTTTTTATTAATTTTTTTTGGGGGGGGTTTTTTTTTTTTAAAATTTTTTTTTAAAAATTTTTTTTTGGGGGTTTTTTTTTAATTTTGGCTTTGGGGAAAAATTTTTTTTCCCCTTTTTTTCCCTTTTTTCATTTTAAAATTTTTTTAAAAAAAAAAAGGGTTTTTTTAAAATTAAAAAAAAAAGGGGGAAAAAAAAAATTTTTTTTTTTTTAAAAAAAAATTTTTTTTTCCCTTTTTTTTTTATAAATTTTTTTTTAAAATTTTTTTAAAAAATTTTTTTTTTTTTTTTTTTTTTTTTGGTTTTTTTTAAATTTTTTTTTAAAAAGGTTTTTTTTAAAAACCCCCCCAAAAAGGGGGGTTTTTTTTTTTTTTTTGTTTTTAAAAAAGTTTCCCAAAAAAATTTTTTTTCCCTTTTTTTTTTTTTAAAAAATTTTTTTTTTTTTAAAAACCCCCCCTTTTTTTTAATTTTTTTTGTTTAATTTTTTTTTTTTCCAAAT